>JAMZAV010000260.1:0-438173 GCA_024449915.1 Sweltsa coloradensis
GTTAGATCAAGAAATAACCCTGCTGTATAATTACCTTTATCTAAATTAATTTGAATCTCAGTGACTAAATCTAAAACAGCAGAAGTTGTATTCGAGTTTTTCCTAAAGCCATATTGATCCTTGTAAAAGAAATTAGTGTGTTCTAAGAACGATTCTAGTCTGACTAACAATATGTTATTCTATTATTTTTGAAATTGCAGGTAAGATTGAGATTGGACGGTAATTTGACATATCTGCTCTAATACCATTTTTGAAGATGGGTACAACTCTGGCAATCTTTAGTTTAGTAGGAAAAGTGCCCGATGTAAAAGAAGCATTGATGATTTCTACTAGATACGGTGCTATGATTCTCTTAGCATAAATGATAGCCTTGGTAGTGATGTTGTCATAACCTGTGGCTTTGTCTGGTTTAAATTTACTGTTAATTACTTCAATCACTTCGTTTGTATCAGTTGGAGAAAGAAAAAAGGAATTTGGTTGATCATCAGGTTCCGGAAGGATAACGTTAGGTGTCGGAATTTTACTGGATAGGGTACTTCCAATACTAGTAAAATAGTTGTTGAATGCATTAGCAATATCTTGTTTGTTAGTTATCATTTGTCCGTCATCAGTTAGGAGTTTCCCACATGGTTCTTTGTTATTGTTCACTCTGTTAAACAGAAGTTGATTTATGAGTTTCCAAGTGGTTTTGCCATCACCAAAGGCTTCTGTAATTTTACTTGCAAAATATTCTTTTTTTAATTTCCTACGCAGGGTAGTCACATCAGTTTGACATTGTTTTAGTTCCAATCTTTTGCTTCATTATGGGATTCTTGTATGTATTTTAGATAAAGTTTGTTTTTCTGTTTGATTTTAGAGACTAATTCACTAGTAGCCCATGGAGATATGGGTTTCTGATGTTGATTTGTTTTAGGAGTAAGGATGGTTGCCTGCAAGAGAGAGTCTTGCATAGAGTTTGCCAGGTCATCATATAACTTGTCCACATCTGTGCTTTTATCAATATTAGGCCTACAGTTTTCCATTTCCAAAAGATTTTCTTCCAGTTTGACTACAAACAGATCATAATCAATTCTTTTAGACACCTTTTTGCCCTTGCTGTGGTAGGCTAAGTTGGAAATAGATGTTAGTAAGAGCCTGTGATCACTTATTGGACTATCTATTGAGGATATTTGAAATTTATATTCGGTTGAGTTTGAAATTACATGATCGATCAATGAACCTCCCATAACGGCATTTGGATTGAGTCTCGTGAGTGAGAACGGGAGGAAGTCCCCATAAAACAGTATAATTTTATTTTAATGTCGTGTTTCAGTTAGTCAAGGTGTTGTGTGTGGATGCAGTTGAAAATAATAATAATTGTAGGTAATCTGTACTCCTGAATTTGGTGTAATTATAGAGTGACTGGGTAGACTGTAAAGACGAATTTATTTAATATTTACGATATCGATAGGAGATTTTGTTGTTTTTTCATAAAAAAATTTCTTCTACGCATGTAGAAAAAACACGTTCCCACAAAAGTCTAAAAAGTAACTATAGTTTCCGGGAGCGCTTTCCTTTCCAAAATCTTACGACCTTTGTTCCAAGAATACCTATTTAAGAAAGAACCGTCATTCCAACTCTTTTCAGAAAGTTAGTAACGCCTCCTTAAAGTTCACTTTGATGAAGTCCGATTGGTCGATGTTGTGAGACACCAGATTAATAGCGTAGCTGTTTTGCCCATCTATAATGTTTCCGCACGCATGTCTCTTATTCTGTATCCTCTATTAAGTTGCAGGGCAAATGATTAAATCAAAATTAATATCTGTTCTTGAAGCCAAAATTCTGAATTACTTTTGAAGAATTTGCACAGAAATCTCGCCAAAAGTAATCAGAACGTCGCCGTTTAAATACAAAAAGAAGTAGGCATCTACTCATTCATTGACGCAATAAACATAAGCAGGCGGATCATTTGTTACACCACTCTATATACGCACCTACATGTATTTATTGGCTAAACAAAGGATTCATCCCATAGTTATTTTTCTTTAGGTCTCTTTCCATCAATTGTACTTCAATCATTTTGCCAGCAGCACGTGTTTTCTTAAGTTTATCTCTTCCTGAGGCAAATGTATCCATTTTAAAGTGTGTACCTAATCGGATAAAAAAGGGTCATTTACCACAAAAAGGTGTTTGAAACACAAAATGGCTCCGTCAAAGTTGTTTTGTAAATATCCATAATGTGTGCACCAAACGATGCACAAAATGGCATTTGTTTCAACCATGTACCTTTATGAGGAAAACATGGCCATTTGGGCATTTTTGTAGCGTTTTTTTGGTGTGAGGGTCCTCACAGAGTATAATGTTGTAGTATATTTTTGAACTCTAGACATCATCCTGGTTCGTTAGACACTATAAATAAAAATCATTGGACTTTCCACTGTTATTAATATTTTTATTTCAAATGTGATATTTCACTATTTTCAAGTGTACCTCGTCGGATAAAAAAGGGCCCCTTTTCTCAAAAAATGCGTCTGAAACGCAAAAAGCCCCCCCAAAACGCGTCTTATTATATATCTGCACACATCAAAGAACAAAATGGCGTTCATTTCAATCATGTACCTTATGAGGTAATAGACGACCATTTTTGGTCCTTTTTGGGGGCGTATTGTGGGTGTTAGGGTCCTCTAAAAGTCATGTTGTTATACATTTTTGTACTCTGTACATCATCCCGGTTCGTTTGACACCATTTTCAAGTGTGTACCTCGTCTGTTAAAAAAGGGCGTCTGAAACGCAAAAAGTCTCCCAAAAATGCGTCTTATTGTATATATATATATATATATTCGTAATCTGTACACATCACAGCACAAAATGGCGTTGGTTTCAATCATGTACCTTATGAAGTAATAGAAGGCCTTTTTGGGCCCTTTTTAGGGGTGTCGCCTCGCAAGGCTTCTTTTATAGTTTGGTACTTTGTAACCGATTTTGAACAGTTCAAATAGGATATGAATAAAATTAATGTAAACAGTATATTTATGAAAATACGATCTAATGTTAGTGTTGAATGAAAATGAAAATGTTGTGAATAAATTTTCATCTGTAATTCTTTTGCAATTTTTCATTAAAAATACATAATCATAAACAAAATGAAATTTGTTAAGACCGAGTACACTTACTGTGGCAACTATATTTGCTCATAAGATAATATAAGTCTTTATTCATCTCCAGTTCAAATAGGTCCTACATAATTATACATTTCATATTTAGCTGGTTAGGGCCCATAGTAAGAAGAAGAATACCCACCTAGAGCCGGAGCTCTGTGTGTGGGTGTATTCAAATGAAGTTTAAATATATTAAGATGGCAATGCGGTTACGAGACCTATGCAGTAGGCTTATTGTAAGTAGGAGTGGATAATAAATATTTTAAGTACCTTTACACATCAAATAGAAAAAGTAATAGCTAATCAAAAATAGATACATTTCTAATCTAATATAAGCCAATAGATCTATCGATCTACAGTAGAGGTACAGATAGATCATAATTAAAAGTAAAATCTAATTTTTTAATTAATTCAATATTTATTGATAGCTGGCCAATTAGTATGGATGACCACGGGGATCCAGCGTACTAATCAATACAAAGTACAAATGTTTACAATAAGAAATAATTTAAGAAAATATAACAACAGTATGAAATTAATGATTATGAACATTGTTGTGGGCAACTTTACTCCAACTTTAGCACCAATTACACACAACCAATTAGAGTGATACTTCCAATTTGTAATGACTTGTTCAAACATCACTTAAAGTTTATCGTCCAAAAAGGACACAAATTGCGCAATATAATATATAAGTAGTCTTGGGGTCGCTACTTTTAAAGAGGAGCATCCTATCGCTCACGCTACTTGCTCTGAGAAAGTAACGGCTACTGTCCTTCAGATGTAGCGACGCTACATTTGTGCTACGCAAGAAATATAGACTGCTATTTTTCCGCTACATGTTCATGTTAAATGTGCATATGAACTCTATTTGAGTGGGAAGGGAAAGGAAATCGACCAACTTTTGACTTTTTATGTGTTGCTTACTTTTCATGTTAATGCTACAAATGCTACCACCTAATATGCTCAGTACATAAAGTAGCGGGCTACCATCCGTTATACAGATAAAAAGTAGCAGGACTGTAGGGTGACCATATTCCCGAAAATAAAATCCAGGACAAAACAATTCAATTCAATTCAATTTATTTCCATTTTATCATATTGTACATATAGGTCATAACTGTAGGTGATATAATATACATTGCATTGTTATATCATGTCATAATTGGTTATTGTAAATGGAAGTTGCTGACACTTATTGGTAGTTGATCGAGGCCACTACCCACAGAAGATCAGACTTGTGGGTGGGTAGTAGTTACTCTGGTAATGGACTAATATAACTAATAATAATAAGTATTGTAATTTACCATGATATAAACAGTGGCGGTATAAATAATACTAGGTTACATGTTTCCTTAAATTACATTTATGAACTATATAGATATTAACTCAACAGCAACAGTAAGTCTATTATAAGATTTTTGAAACGTATTTTATTTATTTTTAATATTTTTATTATTATAACTATTTTTTCTACATTTTTTTTTTTTTTTTTTAATTTTTTTTATATAAATATATTTATTAACCGTAGGTCCATAAAATATATATGAGTATGATATATATATTAATAAAATTATAAATGCATACTTACATTTTATTATTTATCTTATATTTGTATTTTATTTTATCTTGGTAGTTTTTTGTTTTTACTTTTAAGTTTATTTATTTTTGCAGACATACCTATTTATGTTTTGTAGTTTTGCCATACATACACATAAAGTAAAAAGTTAAAAACGCTTTATTAATAAATTAGTTAGCTAATTATGTATAATTTAGTGTTTATATATTTTTTTGTTTGCAACGTACATTGGACACAATCGATGTCTTCTACATTTTACTTAAGAGTTAAGTTCTGTGTGTACCAACCAGTTTTTCTAGATAGTTTATTGTTAATTGTGTTATCAATTATTTCATTCGAGCATTCCTTTAGCCATTTATTTAGTGATGAGTTGAATTTTCCCTCTGTTTTAATGGATCGAATGTTCATCGGTAAGATATCATTAAAGGCCTTGGGGCCAAGGTAGAGCGCATGGCGTTGTGTCAGGTTCAGGCGGGTTCTAGGTACATTCATTTTGTACAGTAGTTCATTTCTGGTTCTATGTGTGTGTGGTTCAGGTTTGAGCTGACTAAATATCTTGTGTGTGTGTTTTAGTAAGCATTTTAGATATATTTTTCGTATATTGAATAGGCCGCTGTCTGAGAAGACTAGGGTTGTAGGATATCTAAAAGGTTTTTTTAATATCACTTTAATTATGTGTTTCTGAATTGTGGTTATTGGATAAATGTGAAGATCATAGGCGCCCCCCCAACCAAGAATCCCGTATTGAATTACAGATTGCACTATTGCAAACAAATACAAGACAGCATAGCAGCGAAGTGCGGGGGGGGGGGGGTTGCTGGGAATGTTTTTATTAAACTTTTTTGTGTGGTATTTTAGTCACTTTTGATGGCTTTGAAACGGGATATGGAGGATAATAAAATAATATATGATTTTCGGACGAATATATTCTTGGAACGAATATTTACGTTTTGGAATAATTAAGCCTGCTACGCACAATATCACTGCAGACAAGATAGAACCAAACAGTAGCTCAATCAGAGCCAGACAATATAATTGAACCCCGCGCGCGCCACACACTAGAGTAGCCTCTGCAACTCAAGAGTTGGGCGGGCGGCAAGCGCGTATCACATTGCAAGAATACTGTTGCCTGCTGCAGCGCGAGTGGTTAAATTTTAAAGAGAACGGCACTTCACGCTCATAGAATACTAAATTTTTTACTGGAAAGAGGAGATTTTAATTCTTGTGACAAATCCTGGACAAAAAGGTGTCCCAGAAGCATTTTCCGGGACACAGGGACGAGCGGTAGAATCCCGGGACATCCCGGTTTTCCGGGACAGATGGTCACCCTAAGCAGGAGCTTCTCCCCAAGACTGCATATTAGTATAACATACAGGCTTATCATTCTTTCATGGTTAAAAATTAAATATACTTATTAAAAACAAAATAATAATAATTTTAATGAGTTAAAACATTAACTACAAACTTGGCTCACTCTAGAGCAGGCAAATGACAGAGACAATAAATCATTGGTGTAATAGCATACATTTGCAAACATAAGTTGTAAACTATACTTGAACTTCCTCAACACTCATTCATAGGCTCATCCACGCAACCGGTTACTTAGACCAAGTTTCTCTCTGGCTGTGTGCCACATTACAAACACAAAGAATGTATATTTGTTTAACAGTTCATTTTGAGCAAATTAATTTCAGGGTCAACACTGAGGAGCGGCTTATTGTGAAGGCTTAATGAAATGGAAAGGTACCAACAACAGAGATCATAAAACACATATTAATACTAATTTTTAACTATTTAACAAAACGTCAAAACCTTCAACAAAATTGATAAGCACTTTGCATGGATTTTATCATAAATTAAACACATTACTCAATGTACAATGTCATAATCAATTTTTGTATAAAAATTATTTCGGTATAAAAATCATAGCTTGAAATGTCTTAATTTTAGAAGATATTGTAAAATGTGCTGTTAATGGTGTAACCAGGCATGTATGGCTAAAACTCTGTGCAAGCACAAGGTGCTATAGTGTTGTCTTATCACAGACCTCTGGTGATATGGTATGACATTCAGTGGTGCATTGGGGCTGTAGTTAAATTGTAAATAAACTAGGAAAACGCTAAAGTCCCGTCGCGTTGATGGATGAGCGTTTATGTAAGTTTGCGTGGGACCACTTTTCCTTTGCAAGTGCTTTTTGAATGCATTGTAGGTGATTGTTGTCATGTTTCTATAGTAACTTGTTAATTATTCTTATTTTCCTCTAAAAACTTATATTAAAACTTTTATTTCTATGGATTCTGGTTTACTTTTTCAACTTTTTCTTTCAAAAGGTGCTACCTCACCATAATCTTAATGTCCATATAAAATATGAACGTTGTAGCCCCACTTGTTTAGTCATAATTGGCCCAAACATCACGAAGATGTCGGGCAAAAAATCGAAACAAAATCGTAAAAGTACGATTTCAATGAGAAATATTTCTTCAGATGTCCCTAAAATCGTAACATATCTAATTCTAATGATTTCAAAGTTCCCATAAAGTTTCGTCAAGATCGGAGTAGCCGTTTGCTCGGTCGCGAGCCAAATATCACGGAAATATCGCATTAAAAATCGAAAAAAATCGTAAAAGTACTATATTCCTGAGAAATATTTCTTCGATTGTACCCAAAAACGTAGCAAGTCTATGTTCAGAGATTTCGAAGGTCCCCTTCAATTTTCATCAAGATCGCATATGCCGTTTGCCCGGTAGGAGAGCAAACAAACGGACAAATAAATAAATAAATAAAAATAAAAAATAAAAAAACACCCGAGCTTATTTTTTGGGGGGGTCAGTGAAATTGAAGTCTTCGCTTCGCTCGCTACGCTTGCTACGTTCATCCAATAAATAAATAAATATTATTTTTCCATAAAACTGCACAGAAGTAGTCAGGTTCCCCATGCTAAGGGGGTAATGTATTGTGTAGACTTGGACTGGACACCTTCGTAGAACCATGGTAGAACCGTGGAGACGGGACAATGACGGTATGCAGCGTGACAGTCGACAGATGGTCTGAGCCGGTGATGAAGCAGAGGATACAAATAAGTAACATTGTTACATAGGTTTGTTTGGAACAAACGTTTTTTTCAATATTTCAGTAACACAAAATAACAGCAACATGCACATGTACTTCCAAGTACAATAGTCTACATATACCCCTTTGCAGAAAATTCTCAAATTTTGTGATTTGACAGATCAGTGGCATACACAGGAATATTTGGGGAGGGGGAGAGGGGAGGGGAGGGGAGTGAGAAATGCCGTAAGAAGGGGTGGGTGTAAGCGGATTCCCCCCACAACGGCGCCGCAGGCAATTTTTTAAAGTAAGTATGCTTGAAGTTGTTGCAAAGTGTTTTAGAAGAAGTTAAGGTGCTTTGCTTAAGGCTATTCGACTGCGTTTTTATATTTTCCCAAATATGCTATACCAAGTCAAAATATAGTGAATGGCTTTGAAACCTGGTTCTATTAGAAAATCAAAACTATTTTTTCAAATTTGTCTGATCGGGCACACGGCAAATATCGCCTCTTCAAAATAATTTATAGCTTCAATTCGTCCAAGCACACCATTGTAGGTAGTTGTGTTTTTGTGAAATTAATTTTCAACTGGTTTTCTCGAGGCTGACTGAGAGATTTTTTTTTAACAATAACTTTCCTGCGAATTTTTTAGTTTGGCGGTATTTTGGGTACTTCTTCGGTTGGGGCGGTCCAACTTTTAAACAATGTTTTTCTCCAATAAAAACAATAACAAAAAACTTCAAATGACCTACGTGCTAATATATATATATATTAGCACGTAGGTTTTCACGAACAGTCATAGCCTACATCCAAATTTGGTTTTAGGGTTTTTGTTCGTGTATTTCCTCTTCTCTCTAGCAGGCCTACACAAGGACCATTGTCAGCTGGTCGACGTTTCGGCTGAATCACATCAGCCATCATCAGGACGAAATCCTAACAGCTCAGAAAAAACTACTGCTGCTGCCTCGACTGCAGGGTTTCGTCCTGATGATGGCTGATGTGATTCAGCGAACTCGACAGCTGACATGTCCTTGTGTAGGCTGCTAGAGAGAAGAGGAATACACGAACCCTAAAACAAATTTGGATGTATATATATATATATATATATATGTAATGTGGATCGCGGTGATTTGCCCTGTGTTTTGAGTGATGCTCTAAAAGAACCGTTCTTCTCGACGTTTCGAAAAGCTGTGCTTTCCATCTCAGAGTCGATGCTGAGTCTTGACGGACGGAATATATATATATATATATGTTATAAATAGAGATTTATATTATACAAAAATTCACTAACATGTTTCATTTCATTCTGTTGTATAAAAGTAGCGAGTTGTAACGCGGCCTAGACATGGCCTACCGTGAGCCGTGCCGAGTTGTATTCACGGCAAGTAACCTTACAAGAACATAATAAAAAAATCCTAAATAGAATCATCACGTTTTGGCTGTTATAGTAACAAAAAAACTTCAAAGCCTTTAACATTGCTATTTTAAACGAAAGTCCTTTTGCGTTTAAAGTCCTTTTCTCCTTTATATTTAAAATAGCGACGTTAAAGATGTTGTAGGTGGAGTATAAGTGAAAAAGGTTGGTAATAAGTAAAATGAAGGAGGCGTGGCCTAAGCGTAAATCATGGTGGATCATGATAACAGTGAATTGTGCAAGTGTCGTAGCTAACAATTTGTATTATTTCAAGTGTATTTGTATATTTTCAAAGAACAAAATGTAAATAAATTGTTAATAATGAATTGCTTTTATATTTATTTCTCATTTGAAGTAGTTTCTGATTGTTTTTAATGGTGAAAAAGTGTTTTAAAAAGTTGGACCGCCCCAACCGAAGAAGTACTGTATTTTGTACTGTTGTACCGCCAAACGAAATAATTTGCAGGCAAGACAATAATTGTAAAAAAATATTTTTTCTCTCATCAGCCTCTAGAAAACCAACTGAAAATTAATGTCACAAAAACACAACTACCTACTTTGAATGTTGTGCTTGGGCAAATTGAAGTTTGAAATTATTTTAAAGTGGCGATATTAGCTGTGTGCGAAAAACGCGAATATCCTCAACAGAAAAAGAAAAGAGAAATTAAAAAAAAAAAATTATTTGTTCAGTAAACCTAGATGATATGCAGAATTCATTTAAAGCTGGGATTTAGGGGAGAGGGACTTCAGCCCCCACCCCCTGGATACATTACTGCGACAGATAACGACACATTCTAAAAAACATGCTTGCTACGTTCTCTTTGAATCTTTGTTAGTTTATCCTATATAGAATTTCCATGAAAGTTTACATTTTATGTTTGAAAAAATACTTTATATGAATGATAAGAAAGGATAGGTATAGATAGAACATTTGTATTTGTAAGTAAACAAATGTGGGTTGAGGAAGGTATAATATGTCTAATACAATTTGAATACCAAAAAATTCTTTAATTTAAACTCACATTACAGAATACACTTTATATTGTACATAACATTTTCCCTGTATCATATTTAACAATGCAATTTGTTTTCAAAAAAAAAAACGTAGCACACCATAATACAGAAAAAATTATAAAAATAAGTTTTAATACTGAGATGAACAGAGACAATGAACTTACCAGTGAGAGTTGCATGCAGAATTGTTAGTGTATCACAGTAATCGGTTGAGTATCATTATCTCACCTGAACACATTGACATTTTGCATGAATATCTTGTCATGAAAAATAGTGATATCCCAACTCTTAAATGGCAATTAATGCAACTATAGACTATTTAAAGCATTAATATCTAACAAATAGGCCTACAATATGTTAAACTGCAAGATTTTCCTGAAAACCAAAATACAGGGACACCTATGCACTATAGTGTAATTTAATTTATTTCCACAATGAAATATAACTTCTTTAAATGTACATTCATTCAATTAATAGTACTTCATATACTACCCAAATAGAAATGTAATGTCATGTGGAATCTAATAGTTATGCACTGTAAGTAGGGATGACATCAAGTACACGGGTTAACTGAACCCCAAAACAACCCGGATCCGCCTATTATGTACAAGTGGGAAATTCTATGAATCTGCAATTTTTTGGTAGCCCCTGATCTGCACAGCAATTTTCTATCCAGTTACATTATTTAATTGGGTGATGATGTTTGTTGCTTTACATTTCATATTCGAGGCTATTCGAGACGAGTGGTGATAGATGACGATGAAGGACAATTACAAAAAAACATGCCTTATGCGAAATTTGAACCCACGTCCTCTTAGTCATACGCTTCACATCGGCGCCCTAATCGTATCTGCCACCGCGGACAGGTTATTTAATTGGAAATAGCCCTTTGCATATATAACCATAATCTTGGGATTAGATTGATCCAGATTACTTAGATATCTGGTGTAGATGATTGAGCAAAGATGGACCAATATTTGCTTCAACATACAGAGCGTTGAGAAGCGATACGATATGTTCATGGAGAGACCATCAAATTCCTTGGAAAAGTGAACATTGTGTGAATTTTAGTGCCCGATGTTAGCCCTACCACAAAGTATACAAAAGACACACAAACGATAGTATTTTGAATGAAATACTTATGACCATATGTATATATAATTATTAATTATGCTCGAATGAACCTAGGACGTAAAGCCAGGGTAAGCTAAAAGTGACCTTAAAATCACTTTATATAGGGCCTAATATATTTAAAAACGTTAAAAAAAGAAATCAATCTATACCACCTATGGATCATCAAAACTATTATTTATAACAAATAAAGGGATGTCATTGCAGTCTAGAATTTTTTCTTCATCTTGTTACATTGACAGTAAAATGTTTTACGTAAAAGTATTTACTATAAAATATAAGATGTTTAGGGCTATGTACCGTAAGTCTCGATACTTCAAAACGAGATTGAGAACAAATTCTTGCTCAAATCTTGTTTGATCAACAGCTGCTTAAAAACTCGGGTCTCGAAATGACTCGAGATAGTTGGAGAAGCCAGTTGCGGAGTTGCGGTAGCCGTTATATTCAATATGGCGAGCTCTTTAGTACAGCTGACTGGCGAGACGCAGTGCACTACAACGTGCACCAACATTACGCAAGCTTTGCCTATTGTCACTCCAAAGCCCTCAGATAAAACACCTACCTACTAGATCAGTGGCCTACACTGCTGCGTATATCAAGTTTCGCCAGAGTGTTGCGTATCGATAAGTCAGGGACGCGTGTTCGACCTCGATTTGAAATAGTATAAATTCAATTTAAATTACGTCATGCTGGGCTGAAAGTTGTTTTGTTTCTGTTAGTTTCGTCAATTAGTAGTAATGAAGCTATTTTATAATGCATTTAGGCATGGACCTATCCTTCCATATTTTTTAAGGAATTTTAGTAACTATCTGCAGGTAGGTAATGGAAACATTTTACAACAACAAAAATGATCTGGTAGGAACTACAATTATAAGTACTAGAAAGAACTACCAAAGCCTAACATCAGAGTGGCCATGCTGGATGTACATCATGTATTGACAGTGGATGGGTTGGAGAGGAAAAAGAGTGAATACACAAAAAAACAGGAGTTAAGAAGATGTACAACTGAATACATTCGTAAGCAATATCCGGAAGAGGAATGGTTGCATGTATACACTGATGGGTCTGCCTCACCTGGGGAGGGCATGGCGGGGGTTGGTGTGTATTGTAAAAGGTTTGAACACTCCTGGGCAGCAAGAAAAAATGCAAACAATTACAATGCCATAAAGCTGTGCTGCAATGGATTCCAGCACATTGTGAAGTGTTGAGAGGCATGAGAAGGCAGATTACCTGGCAAAGAGAGGCAGCAAAATGCCCCAAATAGTCAAGAATCTGTCACATTCATCAGCAAAGGCACAACTTAGCACAGCAACCAAGAGAAGAGTTCAAAAAGAGTGGATTGATAAAGGGAAAGGGAAAGCATGGCAAAAGATAACTACTGGAAATGTCAAACATAATGGAAATAGACAAACAGCTACTGCACAGTTTAGACTTCAAACAGGACATGATCTGCTTAGAAATCACCTACATCACCTATCACCGATAGCAGTACTTGCAGTCTATGTGAGAGGGAAGAACAGAACAGAGAGCATCTGATGAGATGTTTGAGTCTTAAAGACAAATTTCATGCCCTTCCACTTGGCATGAACTATGTGTAAAAGAAGCCTGTCTCTACTGGAAAACCAGAAAATGCATGATGGCCCAGTAAGCCAAAAATGCGGGCATATGGAAAGAAAAGAAACTTAAACCATGAAAGCCTACGAATAGCAATTCTGTATACGTTGCTCTTTGCCATAACAAATGAAAATTGGGTTGAAAAATAATTAATAGGAATCTCTGAATAAATTGTAATTAGTTACCATAAGTTGGGTTATCCTGATATATGCCCTGTTCCATGAACTTGAAGTATGTGTTAATCATAAGGCCCTTCCTAAATGTTGAAATTGAATTCAGAGCTTAAGCCTTTTCAAAAAGCACGGCAAAATTGCACCCCACCGACAAGTACTGATACGCAGTACACACTGAAGTAACAGTACTGTACATGATATTTGGACACCCTAACCATAACCAAAACTGTCTCGGTAACTATTCAAATGTTGTTAAAATACCATAAATCATAAAAATCACATAATAAATTATTTTGTGCGCAACTTTCAGAAATTATATACATTTTGTTACAGAAACACTATGGTATAGATACCTTTTAGAAACCACATGACTGCTAATGGATTCAATTCACTTCTATAAGGGTAGTGAAGTATGTATTATTTACAGTTTTTAATCAGTTTATGCACATCAATATATTTTAACATGAACCAGAATGCGTACAACATTAGAAACAGAAATGTTATCATATCAATATTGTAGGCAAGAGTCAAGTTATAACTTTCAAATCAATTCAAAATCTTATTTGGTGGATAATATGCAGTATACGTATACACAGAGGCCTACTTATATATTTTGTATGTGATGCTGCGCATGTCAGAAGGTACTATAGCTATCCACCCCCAGCCCAAACCCGAGAAATTCAATTTTGTTTTGACTTAGGAAATAATCAATGCAATGTATTATATTGTATAGTCATGTATGTTATTAGCATCACTCTCCATAGAAGGTGCCAAAGAAAAGAAAGATATTGTTCAGATAAAAATATTAAGCTCATACAAAGGATTACCATAATTTTAAGTTGCTACAAAATGAGAAATACTAGTATAACATGATACACTGCACAATAGATGCAGGTGTAGAAACATTGACATGTGGATACAAAGTATTAAAATATGAACAAGTGGAATATTGTTTGCACTTTGACTAAAGTCAGCCAACCTCAAACTACCTAATACTTTTAGAATTCAAACATTATTATCATCAATTTTTCCCCAATATCAACATGTGCACCACAATATTGACATTTGATATTATTTGGAAAAATTGCGATCAATATCAGGCGACATCCAGATTTTCCACTACAAAAATGTTCAATCACCATGACAGGGCTAGGGTTGAGAAATGTTACACAGATAAGCACTAAAATCTAGGGATAGAAACTGACCATAAAGTAAAGGGAAAGCATTTTATATTTGAGACAATATTATTCAATAATAATTGTTTGTTGTCCATGTGGAATTGGCCATTCAGACTGGTCCTGCAAGAGTAGTCGGGACATGCCAGGGATACTACGCTAATCATTTGCAAGCAACATCTTACGACATTCTTAGCTACAATATTGATATTGTACTAAACTATGTACCAGCATTGTTTAGCATCATATTATGCACAATTATATTACACTGTTAATAGATATTAGTTATATATAACCACATAAATAACTATGTTTAGTCCCAACACTAATATTTGGGATCCTCGCTAAATATACAGTATACAAGTACATTGGGATATTACAAATATAAACACTACAAATCTTAGCACGAACAAATAATTTATATTCAGACAATAGGAAACATCAAATGTGATGTTTAATAGTAGCAGCCTTAAGGTTATTAAATAATAAATTTGTCTACACAGAACCAATAATAAAACTTTTGTCAGAATTAAGCTTGAGAAAACAAAATCTACAGAAATGGATGCATATCGATTTCGGCATGGAAATTATGTTTGCTATACACACAACACGAACAACAAAGACAGGAAAGTACACTGATAAATGACCGAACTTGGTAATTTGACAATCAAATTAGTTCGAACACCACGCAAGTAAACATGGTGGAGGTCAAGATAAAATAGATATGTACACATATATCTGCATTTCATATAATCATAGATAACAGAAAATAGTATAATGTAGGGTTATGAAAATAAATCTTATACCAAACTGTAAGAAATCTAGTAAAGGCAATATATTACGCTATGTGTAAAAAATATACAAACAGTAAGAGCAGAATAAATAAAATACTCCCAAATAATAACATCTAGAAACAAGGAAGAAATAAACATTTAAGGTTAAAGAAAAACTTAATATGTACTAGGGCCTATGTACAGTAGTTAAATAAATTACTCCATAATGTGCTACTTCTTATGCAGATTGCTTCTTGAATGTAGAAAGCTCAAGTGCACCAAAGGACTATGCAGTGTCATGCATTTATATCTACCATACTATCAATGTCATTTACAATAAAATCATTAGTTCATTACATATAATAATCTTCAACTTCATTCTTAATTATTTATTACCAACAAAGTGTTATATGGAGTAACAGTACTAATATTGGTCACAAAAACACACAGAAATTGTTAGGTTCAGGTCACAATGCTGGGGAATTAAAATTGAGTCACATTGCGATCATAAGTGTATCCTGCAATGCCGACAGGAACGCATTCTGCAACTTCCTTGTACCAACGCGCGCTTATGCACACACACGTGTTCTCGCCACAAGTGTAAATGGACATGAAATGTTCAGTCTGTATCGCAAATGCAGACACGCAGACCAACTTTCTTAGCAAGAGGCTATTGCTGTAAAACAGACTTTGTTTAAAAAAAAGAGCAAACCTATTCCAACACATTTGTACATATCAATAGATAATGGATTTTATGCAAGAGGCAGGCCAGTGTTTAAAAGACACAAATCATGACAAAACACATCAATCTTCAGTGGCTATATATACAGTAGATTCAAACAGGAAATGTGTAGAAGTTTACACTCAGTAGGCATGTCCATGTCCTTTTCTTTTTCTTTTCAACTCCAAACATTTAACTATGAGATTTTTATTGGGCTATGTAGGTAGACCATTAAGGTAGGGTATTTGAGTTAGCCAGCAAGAAAACAACACACATTAATACTGTGACAAGTATTGTACATACTGTACAGTGTACATATGAAAAGCTGGTTTTGCCAAAGAAAGCTTAGTTGCATCCATATATGTACTTAGGGGTATGGTGTGCAAATGGTACATGTTTGCTACAGTTCTCGTTCAGCTGTGGGCTGGGCGATTGAACTTCCAAGTTTGACAGTTCTTAATCTTCACACTGTAATATCCTTACCGCTAACATTTAACATGTCAGGGCTAAAGATAGCTGCTATCATCAACGGCAGGTGAAAATGTGTTGTCCTTCCTAGTCCTAGATGATTTGAATTTTATGTTTTGTGAAGTCTAGCCACTGAAGAAGCCCTGGCCTGCTGGCACCCATACTCCAAATCACTCATCCAGGAATCATGATACAGTCAAATCTCAGTTATATATGTTCCTCAATATTATGCTTTTTGTCAAAAACGTTTAAGCTGACATGTTACCCTCTCTTATGTAGGCCTACATTTTTCTTGGTTACACGCTACTTTAACGAGTCCCCACAGAATATTTTAAATCTCAATAATACATAGGTACATAGCCAACCACATCATAAAATGCAAAGCATATACCTCGGCGTCTCAAGCAAGACTGAACTCGCCAGTCGATGACAGCCGCAGGCTGCTGTTAGCGAGTGGAGACACAAACCGCTCACTAAGTGGCTAACCAAGGTTAGGGTCACTGGTTGATAGAGGGGGAGTGTGTGGGACCTGTCTCCATCGCAGCTTACACTCCGGCGCTACTTCAAATGCCACCAATATAACGTGTGCTATTTTTAGAAAGTCGTCGCGGGAAAATATATTCGCGGTATATTTGTGCAAATACGATATATACATATAGTAGGGGAGCATATGTAATTCTGTGGCTGAAAAGGTGAAAGAGCTATGTATGTGGTATCGATCATTTCGTATTGAGCCATAAATAAACAATTTCGATGGTGAGTCTTGATTTTTTGGCTGAGACCGGCCATATCTAAAACAAGATGGCCACCACCTTTCGAAATTAAAACTAGCGTATCTTTGTAAGTATTTGACCGATTTCAATTTCAAAGGTACCATTCGAAAGGTAAATGATATACATTTAAATTATATACTTACAAATTTTCACAAAAATCCCTTATTTTTTAGGTTATGTTACAAAAACTTTTCGGGGAACTTTCCCCTTCCCTTTGACTACCTCCCCGACGGCGACGACAATGACAACACGGGCGGGTGATGACACAGACGGGGATGACCACGACGTGGGAGAACCCCTGCCCTCCCCATACGCTTGTGGCTGGTTCTGACCAGCACAGGCCTGTCCACCCCTTGTCCCCCAACGTCATCCCTTACGTCCCTCCCTTCGTCTCGATTAGCCAAGTTGCATAAATATGAGATGTTAAGCAATATACAATCAATATCCAATCAATCAACTCTTTACTTTACACTTTCTCGTTATGGAACGATATTTACTAGGTTAAAAGGTTTTATATTTTCTTAAGTTGCATTTTTGGTGGCTTATTTCTATGTGTTTATAATGAATCCATGCATTTCATTTTCCGACAAATGTAGCCTAAGTTTATGTAATTGAAGCGACGGCATATGTAGATGAATATATGCTAGCTACTATTGTGTGATCTTTTTAAGTTTCAAATACATTTTGTCGAGACACAATTGGTGAAACAATTAGCTATTTGGTATCAATCGATTCATTTTGAACCGAACTTCAACAATTTTGATGGGGTAAATTTTTTTTTTTTACTGAGACGTTTCCTGGGCAAAAACAAGATGGCCGCCGTCATTGAATATTTTAACTAAAATATCTTTAAAG
The DNA here is from genome assembly GCA_024449915.1 of Sweltsa coloradensis. Lineage (NCBI taxonomy): Eukaryota > Metazoa > Arthropoda > Insecta > Plecoptera > Chloroperlidae > Sweltsa > Sweltsa coloradensis. The sequence goes on from JAMZAV010000260.1 coordinate 17,875, forward strand.
TATTTTGCCGATTTCAATTGTAAAGGTATCATTGAAAAGGTAATAAAAAGAGCTACAAACGATATATCAACAATTTTCCCGAAAGTTTAATATTTTTGAGGTTGTGTTTGGTATGAGTTTTTGATATTTTTAACGATTTTTTTTAGGACACAATAGGTGGAACAACTATATATGGGGTATTAATCGATTCGTTATGAACTGTGATACAATTTTGTTGGGATATATTTCGATTTTTTTTACCGAGACCTTCTAATGGCAAAATCCAAGATGGCCGCCACCATCACTCGCATATCATTAAAAGTATATATCCGATTTTTAATTCAAGTGTACCGTTGAAAAGGTAATTAAAAGAGGAATAAACTATAGATTTACTATTTTGTCAAAACTTCAATATTTACTGAGGTTGTGTTACAAAAACTTAAATTATTTACCACACTCGTCATCGTTATGGAACTTATGGCGCATATATCTTCATGACCAAAACGCTTTTAGAATCTGTTTGGCTTGTTTGTCCGTAGAATATCTCTTTATGTATTCAATGAGTCCTTACTTTTTATGTTCCAACAAATTAACCCGAAATAATGTATTTGCACCGACAGCATGTGTAAATGAATAATATGGTATGCATCGAGTATTTGATCTTGATGTTTTGAACACATTTCGTCGAGGCACAATTGACAAAAGAATTATGTATCTGGTATCAATCGATTCGTTATGAAAAGTAATTTACATACAAACAATTTTGATGAGGTAAATTTTGATTTTTGTCCGAGACCCTTCGCAAAAAAAACAAGATGTCCGCCAAAAAAAATTTGTAACTTCTTTTTTCATCTTCTTCATCCTTTTTAAGGTAATTAACAGATATCAATTTCAAAGGTACCGTTGAAAAGGTAATTAAAGGAGCAAAAAATTATAAACTTAAGTATTTTGAGGTTATCTTGTTGCCACACTCGATCGTTATAGTTATGGAACAAATGTGGCGTATATATTATGTATATATTTTGTTTAACCTTTGTTTTATAGTAGGCGACTATGACGCTGTTATGTTGGTACCTTAGACAGAAATTTAAAAAATATTTGGATGAGCGAAGCAAAGACTTCAATTTCACTGACCCCCCCAAAAAATTTAGCTCGGGTGTTTTTTTTTTCTGTTTGTTTGCTCTTTACCGGGCATATGCGCATATGCGCAAAATCGCATATGCGATCTTGATGAAAATTGGAGAGGACCTTCGAAATCTCTGAACTTAGACTTGCCACGTTTTTGGGTACAATCGAAGAAATATTTCTCATAAATATCGTACTTTTCCAATTTTTTCCGATTTTTAGTGCGATATTTTTGTGACATTTGGGCCGATTTTAACCAAACGGGCGGGGCTACAACGTTCATATTTTACTTAAACATTAAGTTTATGGTGATGTAGTACCTTTTGAAAGAAAAACTTGAAAAAGTTAGCCAGAATCCATAGAAATAAAGGCTTTAATATAAGTTTTTTGAGTTATGTAATAACAATTAAAAAGTAACAATAGAAACTTGACAACAATCACCTACAATGCGTTCAAAAAGAACTTGCAAAGGTAAAGAGATCCCTCGCAAACTAAAAACTTACAAACAAGCTCATCGATCAACGCGACTAAAATAGCGTTTGCGAAGCTTCCTAGTCCTCCACCAGGGATTGAACCCGGGACCAGTTGGATTGACATTGACAGCCTAGGTCCCGAGTTCAATCCCTGGTGGAGGTATTTTTTAAATTTCTGTCTCTATATAATATATATATTTTTTGTTTTTGGAGATTTTCGTGGCCAATATGTATTATTGTACTCGGTTTATTGGTTTCAATGCCACGTATATTTTTGTAGGGCCGACGTTTCGATGGGATTTCACCCATCATCTTCAGGGCCAATAAAACTTAAAATATTAAAAATGAAAACTACATAACTATTGATGAATACAGAACAAAATTGGAGAGAAAAAACAACAAAAGTCAACAAAAGAAATAACTGCACACATGACGAATTAATACAATTCAAAGAAAATGATTGCAAAGCTTGTCGTTGCAAAGAATCAAGAAAGTCAATACATGTCCGTCTTTTCGTTTTTCGTCATGGATCTTGTCACTCTGACAGTCAATGCATTTACTTGTAGATCATCTGCAGGCATTAACCGGGGTGTTGATTGTTGGTCTGTAGGTTTCACAGTTAGCCTATGTGATTGTACATGGATCCCTGAAATTGCAGGTTTCCATGTTACTGATCAACATTGTCTATCTTGCTGTTTATTTAGACTGTGAGCTCGTTTATTTATCTCGATGGCTTCTCGTAACATTCTAGGAAAGAACTCCTCAACGGTGGCAATGGGTTTTATGCCAGCAAAGACGATAACATGGCCTCTTTCCTTCGTATGTTGAGCAAGGATTGATGTTCTGTCCATGTGCTCAACAGCTAGCCTGTGTTCCTGTTGTCGTTGAAACATGTTCCTTCCTGTTTGACCCACATAGCATCTGTCACACTTCTCACATGGAATTTCATACATGCTACTACCTTCTAGGTGGATGTGGACCTTACTTCTTCTTAACAACTCTTCTATCTTTCTGACGGTGTAAAAGACTGTTTTGATGTTTTGTTTGACAAGAATTTTTCCTATTCGGTCTGTTACTCCTTTAACATACGGCAAATATGCAGTTGCAAGGGTACCTACATCTTTTTTCGAGTTAGTTTGTCGTCTGAGGGCCTTTTAAATGATTCTATTTGGAAAACCATTCTGCTTGAGTCCATCTCCTAATATACGAAACTCTTCTTCAGCATGATCTGCTTAAGCTATTCTGCAGAATGTGTAGCTAATGAGTACGCAACTCATCGGATCTGGGTTGGATGATGATGTGAATTAGAATTAGAAACACCCGGGACCTAGGCTGTCAATGTCATACTATTTCCAACTGGTCCCGGGTTCAATCCCCAGTGGAGGAACTTTTTTTAATTTCTGTCTATGGTGCCAACATAACAGCGTCATAGTCGCCTACTATAAAACAAGTTAATCAAAAAAGTATATATATACGCCATATTTGTTCCATAACTATAAAGATCAAGTGTGGTAACAAGATAACCTCAGTAAATATTAAAGTTTCGTGAAAATTGCAAGTTTATAATTTCTTGCTCATTTAATTACCTTTCCAACGGTACCTTTAAAATCGATATCTGACAATTACCTTAAAAAACATATGTGACAAAGTTTTCTTTCGGCGGCCATCTTGTTTTTTTGTGACGGGTCTCGGACAAAAATCGGAATTTACCTCATCAAAATTGTTAAAAGTACGTTTAATAACGAATCGATTGATACCAGATACATAATTCTTTCATCAATTATTGTGCCTCAACGAAATGTGTTTAAAACATCGAGATCAAATACACGATGCATATATTATTCATTTACACATGCCGTCGCTTCAAATACATTATCTCGGATTATATTTGTCGGAAGATCATAGAAGTAAAGACTCATTGAATACATAAAAAGATTTTCTACGTATAAACAAGCCAAACAGATTCTAAAACCGTTTTGGTTATGTAGATATACGCGCCATAATTTCTATAACGATGACGAGTGTGGTAAATAATTTCAGTTTTTGTAACATAACCTCAGTAAATATTAAAGTTTCGAGAAAATAGTAAATCTAAATATATAGTTTACTCTTCTTATAATTACCTTTTCAACGGTACACTTGAATTAAAAATTGGATATATACTTAAAATGATATGCAAGTCAAAAGGTTCATTGGTGGCGGCCATCTTGGTTTTTGCCATTAGAAGGTCTCAGTAAAAAAATCGAAAATATATCCCATCAAAATGGTTAAATCACGGTTCATAACGAATCGATTGATACCTCATACATAGTTGTTTCACCTATTGTACCCTAAAAAAATCGTAAAAAATATCAAAAACTCATACCAAACATAACCTCAAAAATATTAAACTTTCGCGAAAATTGTTGCCATATCATTTGTATCTTTTTTATTACCTTTTCAACGGTACCTTTACAATTGAAATCGGCGAAATACTTTTAAAGATATTTTAGTTAAAATATTCAATGACAGCGGCCATCTTGTTTTTGCCCAGGAAAGGTCTCAGTAAAAAAATAAAAATTAACCCCATCAAAATTGTTTGTTAGGTTCATAACGAATCGATTGATACCAAATATCTAATTGTTTCACCAATTTTGTCTCAACAAAATGTATTTGGAACATAAAGATCACACACATATATTCATCTACACATGCCGTCGCTTCAATTACATAAACTCAGGCTATATTTGTTGGAAAATTAATGCATGGATTCATTAAAAAATAAAAACACATAGAAAAAATCCACCAAAAATGCAACTTAAGAAAATGTAAAACCTTTTTACCTAGTAAATATTGCTCCATAACGAGAAAGTGTAAAGTAAAAAGTTAAAGTTTTTGTAACATAATCTAAAAAATATGGGATTTTTGTGAACATTTGTAAGAATATAATTTAAATGTCAATCATTTACCTTTCGAATGGTACCTTTGAAATTGAAATTGGTCAAATACTTACAAAGATGCGCTAATTTTAAATTCGAATGGTGGTGGCCATCTTGTTTTAAATATGGCAGGTCTCTGCCAAAAAATCAAGACTCTCACCATCGAAATTGTTTATCTATGGCTCAATGCGAATCGATTGATACCACATACATAGCTCTTTCACCTAAACTGCCACGGAAGAATGTTTTCATACGCTATGCTCCCCCACTAATAGGCATATGTAATTTCAACGCCTAACCAGTTGCTCTACAAGACAAGTGGGGAAAATTTACTGAAAAATAATTATTAATGTTAATCTAAACACATGATTTTTCACACATAAAGTTTTAAAAATTGTGTTTTCGAATTAATAAATGTTTTGAGCACCTTGTCCCTGAAACATTTATAACTGAGAATTAACTGTATGAATCATTACCAGCTTGACTCTTAAACAGACCTGTTCCTCTCATTGAAGACCTATCACTAGGCAATGCACCAGCAACATTGCAAGAAGAACGTGGTGTACTACTCAACTCTGTGGATCAGACCACGTGTCACTTCCCTAGCACAGACTTGAATTAAGAACTCAGTTTCTCTAATAGGTTCGAGTATGTGTCTCAATAGGTTTGTCACTCTCCAGAACAAATAGCTGCGAGATAAAATGCTCGCTTTGCTTATTGGATAAGAATGATAGCTATCAAATAGACCTATTCATCAAAGATGAAGAATAAATACTATATTAATTAATTATAATTTACGAGTCTGCATTACCAGCCTTCTTTTCATTAAGTTTTTGTGGATGAATGAGAAGCATGTACTAATAATTAATTATGTATTCATTTACATAGGTGAAACTGAATACATTGCATACAATGCAAAACGAGATAGTATGTCTAGAGTATACACATGGAATAGTAGCATCAAATAAAGCAAATCATTTGTACTCCATATGTCAATAACAAATGTCCATTGTACATTGAAGATTTATAATACATATGTATAGTAAAATGAGAATATTCATTTAAACGGACCCTGTAAAATTGGCATTAATTTTACAATAAATAAGATTTATGAAGACAGTCAGGTCTCATTTATTCTAATACATAATTTCTTTATTTACCAAAATGCATCAAATTTAAACTTTGAGTAATGTAACTGTATTTACAAAAAAGAATGAAATTGGAATTTAAGTAAGGCTGGGCATCGAAAGTGAAAATGACTGTAACAATGTGATGTCGAAACTTTAACCACATTGACATCAAAACTAATTATCGACATGAAAAATCAATCATCAGATATCACTATCAGCCAAAGCATATTCTCGCTTGCGTTTAATTGCAGCAGCGCAGTACAATGTAAAACTAACTAACTAAATAAATAAATAAATAAATAAATTTGTATTTTGTATTTAGAGACTACCTACTCAGTTATATAACTGATTTTCAGTGGGATGAATTATGAGAAGCATGTACTAATAATTAATTATGTATTCATTTACATGTACATACATAAATACATACACACATACATGGGCTTAGTGTCAGGGTGCCGACTACGTGTAACCTAATAATACACAAGCGTTAACATCGATAAATATGTCAACTTTAACATATTATTTGCTTACGCCTGCCTATATGAATGTGAACGTGACTAGCAAATACAACATATTTTATAAATTATTATAAAATTGATGTATGAATTTAATGCAAATGGGTTTCTTTCAGCAGTCCAGATATTAGAGATGGAAAAAAATGGATAGTTTCCTATCCTGAACTAATCGCGGTTAAATAGTTAACAACGTTTTTTGTGTGCCCCCCAAATATGTAAATTAATTACTTGCGTCCAAGGAGTCCTTTTTCAACGAAAATTATATATTTTTTGCTTAATTTACTAACCCCGAGATGAATTAAATAACCTTTACCCAAAACCTTCCCATCCCTACAAGATACATGAAGCAGTTAGTCGTAACTCGTAAGCCACCTACACAATTTGATTACAAATTTACTGTAAATGTACAATTAAAGTCATCTTTAATTTTTTCATGGACAAATTAAATAGAAATATATATTTTTTTAGAAAAAACGAATATGAAAATTAGACCGTCATCGATTCGACGATTAATCAATGTTGATGCCAAGCCTTAGTTGTTTAGAAAAAATTGTAAAAGTAGGCCAACAAATTTTGTGTAAAAATTTCAAAGAAACAGTTACTTAGGGCATATAAAAAGGTAAATATTATAGGTAGGTAAATTAGGTAATTAATTACGTATAGGTAAAAACAAATTAAATGTGTTATTTGGCCACATTCTGCATTTTAAGTTTTTAACCTCTTGACTGCTATGAATAAGTTAACTCCTCTCTTGTCGCTCTGCTTGCACTGTGGGATAACTCATATAATATGTATAGTACCTAAAATAATACATCTCTGTATGTAGTGAAAATAAAGTTCATACATATCCACATTGAAAATAAAATAAAACTATAACAATCAAAATCAAACAATATCAAACTAAATTAGTACGCTATATATAGTAACTATGTATATCGTCTTATCACTCGGTGCCTATTACATAAACTTTAAAATTTGATAGTACTTGGTTATTAAACATTTTGTCTCTCTCGTCTCGTCGTTAGCCCGTGCAACGTTTTACAAAAAGCTGAAATGTGGATCTACAGCGGCACTACAGTAGGTTCATCATAGGGTACAAAACCTAACAGTCAAGAGATTACAGTTAGTAATACAATTTTACAGGGCTCCAGGGGAGAACAATGAAAATAATTTGATAAAATAGCAGTATAACATACTCAATTAAAATTTCATCTTATGGATTTTAAGTATCTTGCCCAGTCGTTGCTTGACGGTTGCCATTCCTTTTTTAGGTTTCCGGATGGCTGGAAAAACAACAAATTTATTACAATTATATTGGAGCCTTTTTGTATATGGTACTTATTGAAACTTGTCCCATCATGCTACGGTCAATCTCTTGACTAGTCCAGCATGCAGCGGCGTATCTCATTTATAACGGGCAATGTAGGGAGTTGGGGAAAATAGTAAACTGCACATAGACCTGCAGCTAAGTGACACTGAAAGACTAAACAAAAATAAATTTATACTCAAATTAGGGTGACAAAACCCAACTTCTTTACGACCAAGGTACCCGTCCACATTACCCGCGGGTAACCCGGGTAGTAACACAAAAAAATCGAGTGCAGTGCTTAATGAACCGCTAAGAATCGCACTCATCAATTATCGTAATAGCCGAGATGTAATGCTGTCCTATAAATAATGATGTGCCAATGAAGTGGTATTTCACAATCATGTGAGAGGAAGACTGCTATTGAATGAAGATAGGAGTGGTGGGCACTCGTGGCTCATTGTTCCGTGCATCTTGTCCGGTCTAGTCAAGGTCACGTGCGCTGGCACGGGGAGGAGGGGGGTAGAGCAGGAATGCACTGTCTGGCGAGCAAATACGTCTGGTTTGTTAGCAAAATAAGGAAAGGCCAGCATCTGCACTGTCTCTATTTCCTAGTGCTTAATTTAAGTTATCACCATGTGTGATACCTTTTGACTTCTAGCAGATTGGAAACATTAGTGATGTTATGATGGTATTCTGGAAGATAGCGCGAGGAGTTTAAGGCAGGGGGGGGGGTCATACCCGTAACACTGCCACAAAATAGTGGCCTGAACAAAGGAGATATCAAAAGAAAAACACCACCAGGCACAATAGATACCAGAATGTGCATGTTTAGATTGGCCTTCGGCCTACAATGTGACGCCTCAATTCAGGAACCGGGTTTTGCGGGTAAACAGGTACTGAAAACACGAACCCGTATAGAATCACTTGAATCTGACATTGACACGACAGGAGTGAAAAAAGTGTACAAGTAACATACTGTGAAACTTTGATTTTAACTTCCTTGAATTAATTCCTTTATTGTATGATTTTATTTGTCTATGTTAAATATTCCTTGATTTAACAAACATTGAATTTATTTCAGAATTCACCAACTTTACATATTGAAATTATGAAGGTCGTTCTTCTCGGAAGTCTTGTCACTGCAAAGTTGGATTTCAGCTAGGGGTGTGCGAAGCTTCGAAATTATCGAATCCGGATCGAATCTTTTGAAGATTCGAATTCGATTCGTCAGTCGAATCCAAAATCCTAAATTTCGAAGTATTCGGCCGATTTCGAATCCGGCGCCAAATCTGCGCCTTCGCGATTTGTGATCGATCGATCGATATATTTGACTGCCACTGAGATTTGCGATCGGTCGATATAATTATATGGCCACTACTGCGATTTGCGATCGATCGATATACCGGTGTGCATATGGCCGTCATTGCGTCACTGAAGCTCCAGCTGTTTCATATCACGCACACGGAAAACGTTTTTACATTTTACACCTATACTTTTTTTTATAAGTCAAAAAAACTAAAAAGTTATGAATAATGATGACGAGGAAGATGCGGATGATCCGCAGCCGGTTGAAGCGACGTCCAAAAAAGGGCTAAGAGTGCAATTTGGGATTTTTTCTGTAAGAACACTAGTGCTGCTGACAAAGACACTTCCATGTGCAACACATGCAAGAAAGTATTTAAAACTCCAAGTGGTAAGTTTATTTTGTATAACTCATATTTTTGTTTATAACTTTGTTTATTTTGTATTTAGTGATCATCCTAGGCTAGGCCTAGGCCTACCCTATCTTTCCAAATTACAATAAATGTGCACTTGCTAGGCCTAGGCCTAGGCTAGGCCTAGGTAGGCATACTAGAGGCTTATCCCAAGCTCAGTAGTTTAGGCCTAGGCGCTAGGCCTAGCTAGGCCTAGTCCGCATTATGATTTGGAAGGATGTCTAGGCCTACTGTTTGTGTGATCTGTCTTTCACCATTAGTGTGTGGGCAAGAAATACACATAGGCCTATGCTTTATGTTGGGGCTATAATCTAATAAAATAGGCCTACAAATCGAAATAGGACTAGGAACAGATAATGTTTAGAAGTGTTAGGCCTAGGCCTATAGGCCTAGCAAGTGCACATTTATTGTAATTTGGAAAGATAGGGTAGCCTAGGCCTAGGCCTAGCCTAGGATGATCACTAAATACAAAATAAACAAAGTTATAAACAAAAATATGAGTTATACAAATAAACTTACCACTTGGAGTTTTAAATACTTTCTTGCATGTGTTGCACATGGAAGTGTCTTTGTCAGCAGCACTAGTGTTCTTACAGAAAAAATCCCAAATATTATGCACCTACTATGTGTTTTTTATAAATAAATCTTAACTTTTTCAACTAAAATAAAATAATGCATTTTAATTTATTCAATACTGCACATGTGGAATATGCAGATAGTGGCCTCATTGTGCAGAACAGAGGGCACGTGTCTCTTTCAGGTACAACATAAACGTGGAAGTTGCCGGTAATGCCACGCACAACAGCTTTAGGAAAATAATAATCTTTGGATTCGGATTCGGATTCGAGGATATTCTTGCTCAGGATTCGAGATTCGGATTCGAAAGCAAAAACTTGGATTCGCACACCCCTAATTTCAGCATATTTTGATAGTACAGCAGCATTATTCAAGTGTCCAACATCTATTAATGTGACAGTGACAGCATGAATGGTAATCGGTATTTCAAGATAAGATAACAATTACTAGTGGCGTGAGCAAAATTAATGAACTTACGGAAGTAGGACGCGGGGAGCGTGCATCAAGAGACCTGAGGCTTGACCTTGAGCGACCTACGTATACGATTTGACAATTTCGTAATCGGTTATTTCATATTGTTTTATTTATTTGTTTTATGTATATGTTTTATGTATAATGAATGGTTATTTCAGTATTTCACTTTATAGAGTTCTCGTAATGAACCAAAATCAATGGCCAAGCAATTTTTTTTTATGATTTTGAGTAAAAAAATTTTACTTTTTTTCCATGAAAATGGTTGGCTTGGCGCTCGTCAACAGGCGAAATGATCTTAATTTTTTTCAATGCGAAACTAGGGAGAAAGAATGAAAAGCTTGGCTCAACTTCTATATCTCACAGCATTATGGGTACCAGACATATTATGGGTTACAAAGAACCAAGTGCCTCTACACGTCGTGGTCAATGTCACCTTTCCATCATTGAACAACTCATGAAGCAAGTGGACGTTTTGTTCTTGAAAAAGATGTTGACTGGCTGTGTGGACCTCGACCCATTCCATCGGGTGTCTTGAAACCTTCGCGATTCAAGACGTCACCAGGCCCAGTCGCCACCATTTGCCCGAACCAGCGCGTACATAAGTGGGTTCTACTGCCGATCTGCCAAAATTTTGAACTACTCCCTGTCCGAAGAAACACAAGGTCTTGCCATGTCTGCTTTTAAGAGAGTTGTTAAGTCTTCTACATTATGATTGCTTTTTTGATATTATGAATTCATTGAATTGTTATTGTTTTGTTAATTTGTCTCTCTATGTTTGTCTATTTAATGTCTCTATGTTCTATGTTTTATAAGTGCTTGTTTATTATCACAGTTTGTTGTGTAGAGGCTGGCAGACACCTTGTGCTTGGGGCATACTGCCCTTTTCTGCCAACCTTCCTACTAAGCCTATTAGTGGAAAATAAATAATCATAATAATAATAATTCACAACTTAAGACTTTTAAAGGAGAGCTTGGCTGCCGTTTTTTTTTTTTTTTTTACAAATTTTTGTATTTGTGGGTAGAATATAGTTGCAACAGAGTTTGGTTTGGTTTGGTTAGGCCCTACAAGTCATAATAAAGAGTTTAAATACTTGTGAATGAGGAAAAGCTCAGAAGGTAATCCCACATTCTCAACTTCTTCCTTCTAAACCCCCTTTGCTACTGGAGGTCCGATTAATAGTTTGAGAAATTCAAGTTACTAAATTCCCATTCCTTTCGGAGTCTGAAAACTCCCTCCCGCACACCCGTTAATCTGCATAGTCTAGTTGAAAGTAGACTAGTTGAAAGTAGAAGTACTCACCATTACTACTCTTGAGATCAGGTTTCTTGGGTGCGGCCAAAGACGCTGGCGAGATTGACGTGGAAGTTGATGGTCCGGGCTGAGGTTCATCCTGTATTATCATTGGCATTGGCGGCAAAGGTTTAACTTTCTTTCGGTTGTATGGCCTCTTGGCTGGCTGGAAACAGAAACAATCAGAACTACCATCAGAACAGAAATTATAGGGCCCAGATTCACAAAGCGGAGTTAAGGAAAATCGAGGTTCATTTTGGTGGTTAGCTGAGCTAACCCCCGTTTCGGAATTCACAAAAGGAGGTTATGCAGTTTTGGTGGTTAGATCACCCCAAAATTTAACCTCTGCTATTTTTTGGTGGTTAGCATCTAGCCCCCGAAATTGAATTATTCAAAATGGCCGACCTTTCCCACTTCAGATATTTGATGATAAATAGTTAATTAAACATTAACATTGATGTATTCTTTGACTTAAATTAATTAATACGTAATTATTTTACACGTGTAGTGTAACCCATTGAAACATTTGAAATACTTTTAACTTCCCGCGCTGTTTTAGGTTAGGTTATCGATCGGCACACGGACGTTTGTTTTGTAAACAAGACGTCGTAAGAATGTCTTGGCCAATAGGCCGAGCATAGATACTATTATACCCTCCAAGGCCGAAGCTTTCACATCAAAATACTGGTTTATTTTCGCTGTCAGTCTATCAAAATATGTTACGGTTTGTTCGTGGCATTAGACAGTCCATCAGCAGCCGAATTTTGACGAGGTTTTGCCAATAGATTGTCTTAGTTGCTCGTTGAAGTAGGGTTAGGGTAGGCCTAGGCTACCCTAGCCAAGGGCCTAGGGCCTAGTCCTAGCCTTCCCTATATCCATTGGGATTGGGAGATGCTGGGTGCTGGCCCAATCATCAGAATTTAATTTGGGGATTTCAATCTAGATATTTCCTGGAATTCTGAGATTCCATTGGCTAAAAACACAATTTCTGAATCTTTTCTCGCCTGTTTTTATGATCTTCTTCTCACTCAATTAATAACGGAAGCAACTAGAATCACTCCCTCCTCTAGATCGATATTAGATCTATTTCTATGCAATGATCCTTTTCTATGTTCGTCTATCAACGTTGTTCCTGGAGTCAGCGATCACCTTGCTGTACTAGCTAAAATTGAGAGCAAACAGAAAGTTCACAAATTCATAAATTCGGAAGTATTTTGCTACAGCAAGGCTAACTGGGAGAAACTTTCTAGACATCTTTCCCTTCGAATTCCAGTTATATTTTTAGATATGAACATTAATGAAGCTTGGTTACAGTGGAAATCTGAATTTTGGCAGTGTGTGAACGAGTCAATTCCTAAAGTGACAATTAAACATAAAAGGCGGTCTCCATGGATAACTAATGAGATAGTCATTCTTATACACGCGAGAGATAAAGTTTACAAGAAGTGGAAGAAATCGCCGACGAATGCTCGCTGGGAAGAGTACAAAGTAATTCGAAATCGTGTTAAAACTGTCGTGCGGAAGGCGCATAGTGAATACCTGTGGAATATTGGAAATGACAACAAACGCTTGTGGAAATACATACACAGTCGTAAGGGCAGTACGGCTCCAAAGAATTTCTCAGCAAATGGTCAGGAACTCAAAGATCCTAAGGACATTGCTTGCGCATTCAATCAATCTTTCTCAAAGAATTTTACAAAAGACGACAGTTCCAGCAATCCTTTCAATCCCAATATTGCAGACATACCGTTTTCGCTCTCAAATCTGTTTTTTTCTGTAAACAAAGTTTTGACTCTCCTTAGCCATATGCGACCTAGTAGGCCTACTGCCACAGGACCTGACGATCTTCCTGGAAGAATTCTAAAAGAGTGCGCGTTAGCTATTTCACCGTCATTATGTTCAATTTTTAACTTTTCAATATCCACTGGCGCTGTCCCCGATGACTGGAAAAAAGCAAATGTCGTTCCAGTTTTTAAAAAGGGTGACCCAAGAGACGTTGGCAATTACCGCCCAATATCGCTCACCTCGATAGCATCAAAATTAATGGAGAAACTCGTGTCACGCCGCATTCTAGAACATCTGCAAAACAATGATCTTATAAACGATAATCAACATGGCTTTCTACCTCGGCGCTCATGCGTTACAATGCTGATTCGAGCAAATGACGACTGGCTTCACGCGCTTGAGGACAAAGATGTTAAACAAGTTGATTGTATAGCTCTTGACTGGCAAAAGGCATTTGATCAGGTTCCTCACGAAAGACTTCTCTTAAAATTGCATGGCTACAAAATTAGAGGTAAACTCTACCAGTGGATTAAATCGTTTCTGACTGATCGGACTCAGTGTGTCATATTTGGTGGTTCTTCTTCTCCTTCCACTAAAGTGACATCTGGAGTTCCCCAAGGTTCAGTAATTGGCCCCCTGCTTTTTGATATTTACATGCTTGACCTACCTCAATGTGTTTCTTCAACCTTGCTACAATTTGCTGATGATTCGACCGTTCATGCATCAATAAGATCAATTCTGGATTTTGAAAGTTTGCAAAATGACCTGAACAGCATACATACTTGGTCCACAATAAACAAAATGTCCTTGAACTCTCTAAAATCTCAATTCTTTACATTAACTACCGTATTGGCCCGAATATAGTACGGGGTTTTTATCCGAAAAAAATTCCTCCAAATTCGCACTCGTATTATACGCGCGGACTAGACATTTCCAATGCTATTTCAACACGTTTGAATATCCCGCGCCCTACAACGAGTTCCAACGATGGCCGACAGAGCGCGCTACGCGTACGCTCACTAGCGCCCTCTATGGCAAACGCGTTTCCTCCAATCGCAACGCTCGGTGATGGTGAGTTTGACCTTCAGAGACGCTAGCAAAGATGGAAGAAACTGAAACATCAAAAGTGTCAAACCACCAGCTACGAGTTTAAAAGATGTAAAAAAGTGTTCAAATGAAATATTCTCCACATTCTTTCTTCAGGATAGTTGATCGGAAATCAGTGATATAGTTGCAAGAAAACCAATAAAGGATGTTTATTTTCGACGCCGTGTAGAAATTCACGTCTCCCTGTCCTCGCATCCAAGTCCTGTTGTTGTTTACTATCGTAATAAATTACGTGGTAAGCGTTATCATACAAAAGAAGAATCAGTGAAAAAAATGAAGTTTCGGAATTGGATAATAAAATTCGCCGTTAGCACGCAGCCTTGGCCTACTTTTTACACGCGTAGGTCCTAGGCTGTAGACTTGCGAGGGCCTAGGCCTAGGCCTAGTCGATGTGATGTTTGGGCTAGGCCTAGGCTTAAGCTCTAGGCCCACACTTTTGCTTGGGTCTAGGCCTAGGCCTAGGAAAAATACTCACCAAACTAAGGTACCTATAATATCAACTTATAACACATTTTAAAACTTTATTTTTATTTTGCCAGCTTCATTATTTTTGTATTTTTTCTCATTTTCTCTTCTCAAAATCACTACTCGTATTATATGCGAGACCGTACTATATTCGGGCCAATACGGTAGATCAAAAATTTATTTCAAGAATGTGTACTCACTTCAAGGCAAAATTATCCCAAAATGTGATTCAATAAAATTGCTTGGAATTACCTTAACAAATGATCTAAAGTGGAATTTGCACACTGAATTAGTAAGAAATCGTGCCTCAAAATTACTTGGATTTGTAACAAGAAACTTAAAGGGCTCCAAACCTCGTACAATCCGGACTGCATATCTAACTCTGATTCGGCCTATCATCACTTATGGTATCCCTGCTTGGCATCCGACTTCAAGAGCTAACTTTACGAAGCTTGAGGCAATTCAAAACCGTGCCACGAAGGCTATTTTACACAAATCTAGTTTTTATTCAGACAGTGCGACGCAGAGGCTACATGCTTGCGACCTTCCTTCCATTGAGAATTTCTGCAAAGAAGCAGATGTAAAGTTCCTTCGACAACAAATCAATGGTTCTGCAGATTTGAATCCATTTCATCGCATCACTCTAGACAATAAACCTCGTAGACATAACCCAGGTACTTTGATCATCCCTCCTCGTGCACGAACTTCATCATACCAAAACGGATTCTACTGTCGTTCTGCATCGTTATGGAACACTCTACCGGCTGACGTGAAGACTTCCAGACATTTCAATATTGATATTAGGAACCATTTCAAAATTTCTTAATGAGAACGCATTTACATTTTTTAATCAAGTTGTAACATGCTGGAAGTCATCAAATTATGTTTAACCATCATTTGTACACCCTTAACTATCAATTGTTCACCATCATTTAATCACCCTTTTACTAACTCATTTCATATGATATGTACAATACCATCATTGTTCACCCTTTACTTTCACCTTTTATAATATTTGTTAATTTATTTTATTGTATTTTATAATAGGGATGTCAACGATAATCGCATATCGATAACACATCGCGATATGAGTTGCTGCATCGCGATTATCGTACGATATTAATTCCTAGCGATAATCGCGATATTATCGGGCATCTGCTGCTTCAAATTGAATTTAGCGCCAATGGATGTGTTGATTCTTCAGTTATCACGTGTTGTTGCATCGCCCCAATCACGTAAACTTCTCTACTGCGCATTGCGCAATGGCAGGCGTCAGCTGGCTGTTGCCTAGCAACGACGGGCCCGCCCTAGGGCCGCCTTGATGGCCGCCTTGATGGCCCGCCCCCCGCCGACCGCTCGAAGCTAGCCTCTCTCTCGCTTCACCGCTCTTCTCGCATACGCTGTCTCGTGGTAGGGGTATCGAGTGGCCGGTTGGCCGCTCCGCCAACCAATAGCCACGCTAGTACCGTGAAGGCGCGCAATTCAAATAGATGCACTGCGAGAAACGTGTTTTATATACGCCGATATATCGTGATATGACTGAAGCGACTATATCGGCGCGATATTTTTTGTCCACGATATTATCGCGATTAATCGCGATATTAATTTTATTTCAGCGCGATTATCGATATGAAATTTTATATCGTTTGACATCCCTATTTTATAATGTGGTTTTAAGAGGTATAACTTAGGCATAGTAAGTTAGACACATTGTGACTGGGGCCTTATGGCCCTTTTCTAACTTTCTATGGAGTTGTGCAGCTTAATATACAATTATGTGTACAATTTCGAAAAAAAAAAAAATAATAATAATAATAATAATAATAATAATAATAATAATAATAATAAGACCTTAAAGACTTATTGGTATGTAACATTATGGGAATGTCGTACTCGGGTCGTGTTGCACGTACCGGTGCTCGCTCAACAACGCGACGGGACTTTAGCGTTTTCCTAGTTATACAGTATGTTATCTATAGTTCCTGGCCCCATAACAATACTGCTGCGATGTTTTTATCCGAAAAAAAATCCTCCAAATTCGCACTCTCATTATAATATTCGCGGTCTAGGCATCTCCAATGCTATTTCAGCACATTTGAATATTCCGCGCCCTTGAATGGTTCCAGCAGAGTCGATAAAGAAGTTACCTAACCTTCTTTATCGACTCTAGTTCTAGCGATGGCCGACGGAGCGCGCCACACGTCGCTCGCGTCATCAAACACTTGCATCAAAGCAAAGATGGAAGATTGAAGAAAGAGACATAAAACATGTCAAACTACGCCAACTACGATATTAAAATACGTAAAAAGTGCATTAATGGAATGTTCACTGGCATTATTTCTTCTCGATAGTTGATCTGAAATATTAGTGATATAGACGCAACAAAACCAATAAAGGATATTTGTTTTCGACGCCGTGTAGGCCTAGGCTAGGTCTAGGCCTAGCCCTATTCCCGGTTCCCGCATCCAAGTCTCTGTTGTTGTTTATCGTAATAATTTTGAAAGCACGCAGTCTCTAGGGCCAAGGCCTACTTTTTGCCATCACAGTACACACGTAGTAGGCCTAGGTTGTAATAAGCCTAGGCCCAGGTCTCTGTACGTAGGCCTAGCCCTACTGTGATGATGGTTCTTTTCAGTTTTCATAGGATTTCATATGTTTAAAACTCAACTCGAAAACTTCGAGCCTAAAACCAAACTCGACTCGATGTCGAGTATAAAAAAAAACTCGAAAAAACTCGACATTTCGAATACTCGCACACCCCTACTTTTTATTAATACACAAATATAAAATGCGGTTGGGGACAGAGCATGGTAATGTAATCTTAAGTTTAATGTAGGTAGTGTAAACCCTCACAAAATTAAGATACTATGATTTTTTTATTAAGGAGGTTAATAAGTAGCCAAAAATACATAACCTAAAACAAAAATCAATGGAATTTATTTAAAAATACTCCAGTTTTTGACAAGGGACTCATATTCTACGGAGTTTTGAGAATTACCCATATACCAATTCTATTTTTCACGTTTAAGATCACATAATCCAAACTTTATAAACAAAAACGAAAGAAAACAATTTTGTAGGATATTGTTTGTTCTTGCCTCTTGGCTGTTCAATTTAACTTGCATCCTCCCAAAATGCAACTGTTCTGGTTGTTACTTCACAGAAGCAGTTCCTACAATCTGGGACACGGCTCCGCCCCCTATCGAAAGTCGAATCGATTATCGCCCCGCCAATGTTTTTAATCGAAATTAGCCCGCGCAGATTCAAATTTACGAAAATTGAGAAAGAAAAATATGTGTAGGAACCAGTTCCGAACCAGATCCGGCAAGGGTGGATCCAGTTCCGGATTTTTCGACCCGAAGTCATCCCTAATTTCGTAGCACCAATACTGATACACGGATCCTTACGGATTTTGTATAATTTTTGCGAGATTGGCATATTTCGTCACGATACACTCTATCCCGTACTAAACCCTTCGTTCGAACGCCAAATGCGAGCCTTTTGTGTCACGCCGAGTTTTGTGTATTGAATCATTCTATACCAGTGGGTGTATCGAGCTTATATCCTTTGTGTTCATGCCGTCACTTGAAACCTAAATTCCTTTCCCACACAACTGTCAGCCGGGTCGCCTGGATCGAATGCGGATTTGGGTCGGCGCATGTCCCTCCACTCCTCTCAGTCGGTATTCCCCATCCGTGCACAGTCAGCTGTGAAGCGGATCTTATACACACCGGTGTCCGCGCACGCCCTTCCCCTCCTCTCAGCCAGCTACAACCTTGGCTACGAGTTACATCGCCGCAACTCTCTCTCTCGCACTCATATGCTTACGTGCTAACACACTTGACACTTGCAACGGCACTGGACTTTTATAGATATGTTATGTCTTGTTACGTAAATATTTTGTTTTATCATTAATAATGAAGTGATACACGTAAAGACTACTATTTTGATAGTACGGCGATCGTGATATAGCAACGTTTTACCTGTCTCTCCTGAACGTCGTTGTACTGTATTAAGAAACAAGAAGTATAAGTTTTGCAATAAAGTGACTAAATTTTAAATAAAGTATCAAGGATTTTCAAGGATTTCTCAGTTATTTGACCTGGATTTCAAATTTAAGTTGGTGGCAGCCCTGAATTAAGGAAAACACAAAATTTATGCTGCTAAAAACAATTTTGAATAATATTTACCTCCAATCTATTGCTATTGGGCAAAACAAAAGCAAAGATATGCCATTTATATTCACACAGAACAGTGACTGGGTCAACTGTGAAATTTGCTTCTTTTTGTGAGAAATCAGATTTTATTTGGCACACTCCCCCCCCCCCCCCCCCTCATTTAAAAAAGTTCATTTAGATCAATTATCGATATAGTTTGGTATAAACCCAATTATCACAATGAGACTCAAGGAAACAATAGCTAATCAGACGGATAACAAAGCTCTTCCTGCAAGTATAGGTCCGTTAGCTTACCGGGAGTCCAGCTCTTTTCAGGGCAGCCGCTTCAAGACCTTTCTCTACTGACTGTTTCTTTGTTCCTTCACGCATTGGTCTGTCAGTCTTCGGTAAGAGAGGACCCACACGAGCCTTAGGATTCCACGCCTCGTCCAGTTTCTTTTTGCCGCGCGGTTTGAAAATTGATTCGTCGTCTGATAAATCCAATCCTGGATAAACTGGAAATAAGAACACAAACAATAATCACTGGTGACCAAGCATTATTGAGTACGGTATTAGAGCCTTGTCAAATAAGCATTAATTGAATTCTGCACTTTTCTAGCACAACAAAATTATAAAAAAAAACTAAATAAAAAAGTTAAAAAAAAACACTATGTATTATAATTTATTTAAGATCTATCCTATTCAGTTATGAAAACTGATTTATAATGAAGGACAACAATAATTAGTTAATTTTGAGTCTAAAAAATGAAATTCAAGTAAAAAACTGGCCTATGGTTAGGGGTGTGCGGGAAAGGATTTTTCAGACTCTGGACGGGATCGGGAATTTTATATTACAAATACCGGGAATTGGGACAGGATCGGGAAATTTTCCGACAACTAAATAAATTAAATGCGGCATCTTTATATCACTTTATTAAGTTTCAAAAATGTAAAGGATCACCAAATTAATCACATTGACTCACAAATTGACTTAAGGATACGGCCTAGGCCTAGCTAGAGCTCTTCTTGTACGGCCTAGGTCACTACTTGTACTATTTATTTTCATCCAAGCCTTAGGCCTTGGCCTACCCAAAATGAATAGCCTAGGGCCTAGTAATAATTAGGTTAGAAAGAAAGGCCTGTACTTTGGATTAGCCCATGAAGGCTAGGCCTAAGACCAGGGGAAGAGAGGCCAAATTACAAATTAGCTAGTTGTTAGCTGTACCTAGGACAAGATAAAACTTAATTTTAAACTTACAAAGTGCATTTGGCTTCAGTTGCATGGCTTGAAATTGGAGGGTTGTGGGCACTCTTCAGGTGCCTTTGTAAGCCAGATATTTGAGCTCCCTTCCCCTGATCCTATGGCCTAGGCCTAGCTTACATGGGCTAATCTAAACTACAGGCCTTTCTTTCTAACCTAATAGTTCATTATTATTATTATATTATTATTCATTTATTGTGATTAATTTGGTGAAGGCCTATTTCCCAGCTTTTTCATGACAAAAATCGAATATCATTAACAAACAGTAATTCCACCTTACCATTTATATCATACTTGTGAGGATACATGATCTTAAAAATGTGTATTTGAATGTTTACAATATCTTGCACATATGTACTAGATGTAGCACCCCATGCTAGTAAGCCATACCTCATTATTGATTCTACAAGAGCATGATACACAACTTTCAAAACACCACCTTGACATATTCCTTTAGAGTTTTAACCCATTCAGTGGAGAATTAAATTGGCCAAAATTAAGTTATTTTAAGGCTATTGTACACCACCTCTGGCCGATAATTTGAAAGTCAAAGAAACATGTCTGAAAAGTTTGCTGAATGAAAGAAGGCCTTTAAAATAACAGAAAAAAAATTGTGAATTATTTTGGGCGGGACATAACCTCACTTTTGGAAATTAGATTTAGATTTTTGGACAAAAGTGTAACATACAAGACTAGTTCAAAATTAAATTTTGAGAATCAGTTTTCTGGACATAGTTTCTAAACACTTTTAGCTATAACTTGACTATAGCTAAAATAGTTTTCTGAAAATAACAGTTGGTGTACGAATTTTTTTGTCAAACAGTACCTTAAGCAATAATTTCAAAACACTAATTTTTTCTTAGATTTTTAGTGTTTTTCAAATATATTTTTTCGTGTTTTTTAATGAATTTTGGGAAATTTCATGGATTATGAATTAAAGCTTCATTTTAGGTTAAGATGTAAATTTGATGTACATTCCTAAAACAAGATTTGTTTCTGAATTATTTGCATACCGTATTTACCCGAATAGAAGACGACCTCGAATTTAAGATGACCCGCTATTTTCAGGAAGTTAAAAAGTGGAAAAATCATATTCTCGATTTTAAGACGACCCCCCCATTTAAAGTTAAAACCGGAAAAATAATATTTCAACATACTAAAATTAAGAACATGATAAAAACATAATATAGTGGAACTTCGGTCCAACGATCACGGCTGCAACAATTTCCCGTCCCCAACGACGATTTCATCAAGTCCCTTCTTTTTTTTATTTAAACCAATGTTAAATTTTCCCGCCTTAACGTCTTTTAAAAGTGCCAAAAATAACGATTTTCCCCCTCGAACAATAAATTTGTAAGTCCCCTGATCAAAATTGCATTAGTTATAACTCCTCTGCAACGACTCTCGAAAAAACAGAAAGAAAAACGGAACATTTACGTAAAATATTACGCGCTCGAGTCCCGCCCGAGTGCATCGACCAAGTCGGGCGGGCTGGCCTCGCCTCACGAGCCAGCTGGCTTGCTAGTGCAAGGCGCAGACGCACTGCGCAGAAGGCGTATAGTGAGACAGTGGAGCGGGGAAGTGCTATCTCTACAGCTCTCCGTGTAGGTCGGACTGACGCGTCGCGTCTTGCATCATCACACGGAACTCGGGATCTGCGCAGAGACGTACTTCTCCGCTGTACTCCGCTCCTCGAAAACATCGCCCACCAGATTTCTCGCTCTGATTTTCTTGAAACGCAAATTTAAGACGTCCCCCCCATTTTTGAACTATCAAAAATGGAAATAAATATTGTCTTAAATTTGGGTAAATACGGTATTTTACATTTTTTGTATCTCAAATAGTAGCAATACTACAAATATATTATTTTTCCGGGGCAAACCATTTTTTTCTTTTCATTTTTAGCCTTTTTTGCAGATGTGTATTTTCAGCTTTCTCTAAAAAAGGCATTTTTTGTCCATTCAGGAAGGGGAAAAAACTAAAAAGTAATTATTTTTAATGCATGGGAAAAAAAATAAAAAAAATGGGGTCAAATTGAAAAAACTATCTTTTACCCGGATATAAATTTTGAAAGTTAATGTCCATTACAGTGGACAATTCCACTGAATGAGTTTAATACTATACAGAGCTGATCTAAGCCGATTACATAATTTCTGAATATGAAAACTCCATTTGAAGTTGTGATCTATTATCACACCTAAATACGTGAATTCTGTTATGTTTTCTAGGTATCTTTGACACACACAATAATCATTCATTAAAAGTAATCCCTTTCTATGATTTGCATGCAAACAGGCGTTTTCATGAAACACGATTTCTTGTTTCTGTTGGACATAAAGGGAGTGTGTATAAAGATCACTTTGGTTATCTTGAAATTAATTGTTAGACAATTATCCAGTGGTGTATTGGGGCCGGAACGCGCCCGTCATTCCGGTACTTTTATTCGAGTCGGAACGACGTTCCTCTTCTTTTTCTAGTACCGTATTTTAATGGTTCAATTAATGTGTTCAAAAAATGTACAAAATTAATACTTGTGCTAGGAAATATTGTAAATTGAAATAATATTTTTTAGTCATTTGTAGGCAATTCGGTTTCTTAGTGAAAGCTTCACATTGCAATAGGTAACAGCCGGGGAAGCTTATAATGGGTGCTTTGTTCAATCAAGCCTCACTGGTCAATGGGCTTGTTTACTTTCTTGGAAATATGTGGGGCACTTCACCACTAATCACAAGCATCTTTCAAGAAGAAAAGTTGGCGACGGATTATGCAGAGGGTAGGGTTCAAGTCTACAGGTCTCGCAATGCACAACAGTCAACAAATGAGAGGATGGGGATGAGTGTTCTTATTTCTCAGTTGTGTCGCAACTTACTTTCAAGCAGCATCAACATTTTTCTTGGGTTATGTCTTGTGTTCGCGTTTAGAAAATGAGTACGAAACTAAAGCAAACGTGCATAGACTTATTTCTCCTGATAATAAGAAACAATTAGCACACACTGTCACAGAAGAAAATAAAAGTGTTGGCGTTAGTGCGTCAAATCGTACGTTATGTAACAGTACAGTTGATAAACTAAAATCATCATCAAGACACAGAACGTCCAGGGATCAACTTTGGAAATTCCTTTAGAGAACTAAAAATTGCTTTGCCTAAATTGCAAATACCTTGCTTGAGGGTTATATATGACATTTTTATATTCATAATGCAATTCAACTTCAACTGTATTTAGTATTAGTTCTTACTGAAATGCCCCACTTGGCTTTTGACATATTAAAAAATTCTGCCTATCAGTGCACATGTTTAAAAATTCGAATCGTACATGTTAGCTTGACTTCTTTTTTTAGCAATACACTACCTCGCTTAATCGTAAGCCATCTCACAAATTTGTAAAATCCGCGCTCAAAAGCTTTTTAGGAACTTTAGATTTTTGGAACTCCACCAGGCTGAATCAGCATAAAAATGCACAGCAATTCTACTCCTTACATGTCATTTACATAAATATAAGCCAGGGACAAATAGATCCTGTGGAACTCCTCGCGTGATCTAAATTTGATTAAGAACATTATTGACTTTCACAGCCATGCATCTGTTTGCAAGATAATCTTGAAACCAGTCTAATGATGGCCCCGATATTCTTACTTTATCCAAAGCGTATCAAAAGCTTTGCTGAAATCTATAAAAATTGTTAAAACATTTAAGTTGTTGTTATATAAGCAGTTTCTCTGTGCTTTTCCCTTTTTGGTACCCATATTGTTTTGTATCAATTATTTTTAAATCATTTAGGTGTTTAATTAGCAAATCTGCCACGTACCGATCCATTATTTTCTATTTTGTCAACAAAATAGAAATATGTCTATGGTCGTAGTAGTAGATAAAACAAAAGGTGGACCCCAAACAGTAAAATATAACGGAACCACACTTACCATATTCATCATCTTGATGCACTTTGTCCATGTTCTCGCCGTCGTCGTCTGAAAGTATGGGTCTCTTCCGGCGCGACCTTGGGTGTTGTTCCGAACTGTGCTTCACTGACCCTCCCTGCTTGATCATCAACATGCCCACTACAGCGTCCCTAGTGGAAGGAGAAGACGCTCGGCCAGAACTAGACAAGTATACACCACACCATGAGATTAAGTTCACTCTCCTATAAAACTTTACACAAAGTCCGATTTATTATATCTTTTACAAGAACATTTACAAAAAGTTCAAAACAACTAATTTGCACTAACAATTATAACTAACAAATTATACTACTCTATATTCATAAAAACAATGCCCATTTTCTTGCAAAATTGCAAAAACTGCACAAAAATATAGGATCCATTTGAAAAAATAGGAATTATTGGATGAGCGTAGCAAGCAAAGCGAAGATTCCATTTCATTACAATGGAGAAAAAATTCCGGGATGTTTTTTTTCTTTTTTTTTCTTTCTTTCTTTTTTGTATTTTTGTCTGTTTGTTAACACGATTCCGGCTAAACCGATACTCCGATTGCATTGAAATTTTATGGAGGTCTTCAAAACCTCTGAACTTAGAACTGCCACGTTTTTGAGCACAATCGAAAAATTATGTCTCATGAAAATCACAATTTTAGATTTTTTTTTAGTTTTTTAAATTTCTTTGACTTACAACACCTATATTAGTCGTTCATCTCGGTCGAAAGTTGGGCTCAACTTGGGGGGCAAGGGCTTACCCATACAATTTGGTTCTACACATCATGGAGCATGTATTGTTGTATAACTGAAGAAAAAATTTCACTGCTAACAATACGTCACGACGCTTCAAAGATGGCCGACGCTTCATTTCTAACGCCGCACATTGACTTACTAAAACCAAAATAAATGTCAGAAAAATAATTGCAGACACTTGATTTTACTTGTATTCAATTCAGAAGGAAATTTGCAACAATACAAATGCAATTTACATAAAAATACAACAATGAATAGTCTGTTATAGGTCGAAATAGACCTCGTGAACCCACTTTTTCCTAACTACGCCTTGATTTACGGACATCTCAAGTGTACAATATAAATCCGATGATTTTGGAAAAAATCACTAATGTGTGTCAGCATATTGGCAACAAGATGGCTATAACAGAATTTGTATATAATGGGCTTTCAAACTAAAATAATGACAAAACTAAACATGTACGTATAATGATTCTCATTAATATCCTGTGATTTGCACATGATAGTGCAGTCCCTGGCCATAAGACCCGTAGGAATTTCGACCTGGATGGATTTTATCTTCTAATCCTGTTAGGGTGTATTTTAAGGATAGAAAAAATCTTGGGTAGACATCTGTCATTCTGGGCCAAAGTTTTTTACGACGCCATCTTCTTTTAGGCACATGCATATAGAACACGCTCTTGGTTTTCATATATTTTCTATAATTTTTATTACAGCTGTAGTAAAACTGAAGTTATTTTTGGATTCTACGTGAAATTACCAATTAAATGATATATTTGGTCATCCTGGGAACAAAATGGGATTATTTATAGAAAATTACATATTATAAGACATGCAGATAAGTGATACCGATTGTTCGTTTATGATACACATATAACATTTGACACAATATATTAGGAATGTAACTGGAAAATGATTTGAATGTTGGGCTTTTTCAGAATTGTCCCACGACACCAATAGAGGCCATTTTACAAGATGGCGGCGAAACATTTTTTTATTTTTAATTTGATGAAAGAATGTTGAAATTGGGTAAATACATAGAACATGCCATTGAAAAATAACTTTTGTGTAGGGTCATGTCAAACTAACAGAATGGCACCAATGGCGGCCATTTTGAAAGAAGGCCGTCACACACATAAACCACTAAATTTAATGATATCATCTTGTTATTGATGGTATACAAGTAGGGCACGCTATTGAGAAATTACGGTTTTATATGTTATGACAATTCAATGCTGTTTAAAAACAATATAATAGCTGCTCTATCGAAAGAATGCAGATGCTAGCGGCATCGGCGGGGCCTAGCGGGCCAATGGTCGATTGGGATTTTAAATTAGTGACCGTTGATTGGCTAGAACTATCCCGCCGGTGACGTCACCATCTGCAAACCTCCGATGGAGCAGATAGTATAAGGATCTGCTACCGCATAGCTACATTAATTGCTATGACATTAAAAACTAGCAATAATACCATATAATAATACACGTGTTTTTCGTACACATAGAAAAGCAATTGACTAGTTTCTATAACACATGATCTTGTTTGTGAATTTTTAATATGAAAATGAAAATGTTCATGTTCCCATTTAAGTTTAAGTAATGTTTTTTTTTTTAATTTTTTTGGAGATTAGCAAAGTGCCATATTTTTGGAAAGCTTGAAACGTCAGGAATTCAAAAATCCATGTTTACATTTGCTCATATGTTCATATAGTCGCCATTTTGGATAATCAAAATGGCCGTCCGAAAATATTAATTTAACTATATCTCGGCTTCCAAGTGACATAGGAAGTTCATATAAAATGCTCTTACTATGTTTTAACACCAAAAATATTAAAATCAAAGTTAAAATTTGTATATATGCAGCACGGCTGCCATTTTGAATTTAAACTATGGCTGACCCTAAAATACAAATTTCACTATAATTAAGCTTCCAATTGACATAGAGAGTTCATGTTAGTTGTTACTACAATGTATTTACACCAGCAATATATTATTAAATGTTTACATTTGCATAGATGCCTCTATGGTCGTTTTTTTGGACTTTAAAAATTGGTGACCAGAAATAAAACTTGCTTGATAGCTCGACATGTAATTGTCTAAGAACGTTGGTGAAAAAGGCTCTTCATTTGAGTTAATATCATAAATAACCATAAATCCCTACTAAAAATTGCTTACATGCCCATATCGCCACCATTTTGGATTTTAAAATGACCACCGTTAAACGAGAATTTCATGATATCTCGGCTTCCAAGTGACATAGAAGGTTAATTTAAAATTCTTCTTCTATGTTATAACATCAGGGAAATGAAATTTATATTTAAATTGGCATGACAAGCCAATTGTGTTGCCATGGCCGCCATTTTGGATTTAAAAATGGCGTCCGATACGTAAGAATAACGTAAATCTCTCTTTGTACGTTTTAAAATCTGGAATATATTAATCTACGCCTGCATCTACATAGATTACTCTGAAGCTGGCACTTTGAATTAAAAATGGCCTCCCTTTATCATCAAAATTTTAAAGAACAAGCATATGTTTCAACATCAAGAAAAGGAATCTTGAAGTTTACATATTTTGCACAGTTCATTTAAAGTGATGATTTCATTTTTTGTCGGACTACTGGAATTTACAAATGATTGGATTAATATAAAATACTAGAAGTAGTAGTAGTAGTAGTAGTAGTAGTAGTAGTAGTAGTAGTAGTAGTAGTAGTAGTAGTAGTAGTAGTAGTAGTAGTAGTAGTAGTAGTAGTAGTAGTAGTAGTAGTAGTAGTAGTAGGCCTAGTAGTAGTTAATTTTTAGTAGTTTAGTGGTAGTTGAATTTATTTGTAGCACAAAAGTAAGGAGAATGAAATGTAAGGTACTGATCGCAGTATTTTTACAGTCATACTTTTCAAAAGTTAAAAGCTATGAATTATATTTTAAGTATTATGTGAAATTGTGAAATTATTTGCATTGAGAAAACATTATCTTCTTTATCTTCATTACACTAGACCTCATCTTCATCACTGTCACTGTCAGCAATAACAATGCTGCCGTCATCGTCATTTTCGCATTCGGTGTCCCACAATCAAAGTTCTGTACATGGTAAGTTATTCTTTCTCTACATGAACATCTTGCGTGGAGCAGTTGGTTTTGCATTGGCATCTGACCAACTCGATGATAGCCTGTGGTGCTGAAGAACCTTTGTAGTAACTGGCAGCATCTCCATCTGTATCCTTACAGTAACTGAATTTTGAGGGGTCAATAAGCTGTTGCTGCATGACTGTGGCTTGACACCATACCTGGCTTTGTATCTGCACGCGCTTGATGTGTTCTTTGAGTGCAAAAAATGTAGGTGGTAACTTGTTGCTTTCTCATTCTGCGAGTTGTTTGCAGAACAGATGCCAACTTAGATCAGGTATGCTTCTGATGTAGAGACTTTTCGGACAGTACATTGAGCAAACAAAGTTTCCCAGTTCATCTTTCACCTCCTACTGAAGATCACCTTCCATGGACGGTTTCATCAGCGTTCAAGTACAGTTGAAACCATTTGGTGTAACCTATTCCCGAGAACTTCCCAACGTTGTCCGCTTCAGTGAACGCGTGGAATATAGGTATAAAACTTGCGCTTTGTCCGTGCCTAAAGCTCTCCTGATTGGTTCTATGTCCACCATACCGGATACCATCGAGTGTAGCGTTTTTTGCACAGCTTGTCATAGTTTGCGAGAGCCAGAACCAAAATATCTGTATCAGGAGTGAAGTTCGTTGATATCAAATTCGTAATCCTGTCGTTGAAACTTTGTGCAAGATTTCTTACTGTTTTGAGTATACCTACTTTTTCCGTCATTTTCTGGAGAAGAACCATTCCGTCAACAACGGTGATTCTCGGATTTGTTGATGAAAAGGGTCGTTGCACACTGGTTCCTGGAGTTTCTGTCTGCCCATTGCTTTCGTCAGTATTTGCCAACTTCTGAAGATATTGTATCAGCTTAGATTTGTCATTACGTGGAAACATTGACCCATCTGGAGCAAAAAGTGCTCTCGGAGTTAATTTAAACTCAAAGTTACCAACAGCATTCTTTTGGTCAATATATCTCTGTTGGATCAGCTCAAAACCATCAGGTGATCATATAGATTTTTGGTATATCGCAGTCGCAGGTCAACTGTCTAGTTACAAAGCTTTATCAATTGCTGTTTTGCTTCCAGACATGTACATCTTGTTCTTTTTTTGACTGGGGCCCACAGGCTGACATCTCCATTGATGCGTTCAGGGACGTAGCTTTAATAAAGTTTCTAACCAGTTTCATCAGCATTCAAGATATTCTGAACACACTCTTGTGGTACACATGCATTTGTGATGAACTTGTACAACATGTCCCTTTCAACAACAATAGGACAGACGTTGCTGCAAGTCGGTGATTGGGCCACTGTCTGCTCTTCGTAAACGATCCAATTTCTCTATGCCCTATTCACATCATGTAGCACCAACCTAAATGATTTGTGCAAATGAAAAGATAAATTAATTTATTCTAATGTAAAAACTGCATGTTAAATCATCTATCAAAAACAAAAAAAAGCTAAAATTCACGTTATTCCTACTATCGGACGCCATTTTAAAATCCAAAATGGCAGCCATAGCAACACAATTGACTTGTCTGCAAATTTAAATATAAATTTCATCTTCCTGATGTTATAACATAGAAGAAGAATCTAACATTTACCTTCTATGTCACTTGGAAGCCGAGATATCATGAAATTCTCGTTTGACGGTGGTCATTTTAAAATCCAAAATGGCGGCGAAATGGGCATGTAAGCAATTTTTAGTAGGGATTTATGGTTATTTATGATATTAACTCAAATGAAGAGCCTTTTTCACCAACGTTCTTAGACAATTACATGTCGAGCTATCAAGCAAGTTTTATTTCTGGTCGGCCATTTTTTAAAGTCCCAAAAAAACGACCATAGAGGCATCTTTGCAAATGTAAACATTTAATAATATATTGCTGGTGTAAATACATTGTAGTAACAACTCACATGAACTCTCTATGTCAATTGGAAGCTTAATTATAGTGAAATTTGTATTTTAGGGTCAGCCGTAGTTTAAATTCAAAATGGCAGCCGTGCTGCATATTTACAAATTTTAACTTTGATTTTAATATTCTTGGTGTTAAAACATAGTAAGAGCATTTTATATGAACTTTCTATGTCACTTGGAAGCCGAGACATAGTTAAATTAATATTTTCGGGCGGCCATTTTGATTATCCAAAATGGCGGCCATACGAACATCTGAGCAAATGTAAACATGGATTTTTGAATTCCTGACGTTTCAAGCTTTCCAAAAATATGGCACTTTGCTAATCTCCAAAAAAATCCTACGAAAGTCGTTTTTACGACATAGTGAACCTGACTACACTATATTAGGAATGGTAACTGGAAAATGATTTGAATGTTGGGCTTTTTCAGAATTGTCCCACGACACCAATAGAGGCCATTTTACAAGATGGCGGCGAAACATTTTTTATTTTTAATTTGATGAAAGAATGTTGAAATTGGGTAAATACATAGAACATGCCATTGAAAAATAACTTTTGTGTAGGGTCATGTCAAACTAACAGAATGGCACCAATGGCAGCCATTTTAAAGGAAGGCCGTCACACACATAAACCACGTAAATTTAATGATATCATCTTGTTATTTGATGGTATACAAGTAGGGCACGCTATTGAGAAATTACGTTTGTTATATCAATTCAATACTTTTTAGAAACAATGTAGTGGGGCCTATATGGATCTGCTACCGCATATCTACATTTATTGCCATGACATTAAAAACTAGCAATAATATTATTCTTAAAACAATAGGCTACACGTGATTTTCGTACACATTGAAAAGCAATTGACTAGTTTCTATAACACATTATCTTGTTAACGATTTTTAAATATGAAAATGGAAATGTATATATTTCCATTTAAGTTAATGTAATTAAATTCTCAATTGTTGAAGGCGATAGCCAGGTAGACGATTGTCATTGGTGTAAAATTTGGTTTCTCATAGTTTATCCGTTTGGGACCCACAAACATAAACACAGAATTAACTATTACCAATTTCCATTCTCAGTTTTAGCAAGCCAGCCATTAGCTCTCTACCCACCTATACTGAGTTTAATTCAGCTTTAATAAAACATCTTCTAAAATGGGCAATACAATGCTTAAATTTGGTTCACACATGGGGCATGTCATTGGATGAAGAGTGTTTAATGTGTTCAGCAAGTTACATCTGCACTGTGACACCAACGGCATCCATTCCGCCATTTGTCAAGATTTGATGAAACCATAAGAGAGATTCAAGTTCAATCCCGATCTGATAGTGCGTATTCCTAGTAGATCTCAGAAGGTTTCCAACTGGTTACCCCTATATGACTGTCAAGGATTACACCGTCCTTTTGGATGGGATATTAAGCCATTGGTCCCCTTGGCACTTATCGAACGGAGTAGGCTACGTGCCGGTACCGGTTTTCCCCTCTTCCATTCTGCTGATACTTCCTCCTCATCAATCTCCACTCATCGTCTCGAATAGCCAAAGTGCATTAATATGAGACGTTAAGCAATATCCAATCAACCCAACTGGTTACCGAAGGGATAACAAACAGTCAACACGCTGTTAGCTAATAGGTTACTTTAAAGTATCAAACAAGAAACCAACAAGTTCACCCAGTATAGTCGCCAGAAGAAGAGAAGAAGCCAAAAGTAAGCCAACAACTCGTTTTGTGTCAAATACTACCTCTTGGTAACCTGTTGGCAACCCTTACAAGACAGCCAAGAATTCATTAAGGAATTGCCAAAAATACGCCAAACGTTTGCCACTAGGTTCCCAAGAGGTCGTTAAAAAGCAGCCAAACAGTTGCCAAAAGTTGACCAAATTATAGTCTCCTGTCATAAAATTTATTTAGAATGCATGAATAGGACATAGTTAAAAAATGTAGAAGATCATGGGAAAATAAATTGAAGACTATGTTTTCGAGTTCCTGTACATTGCCATCAAAAACACCACAAATTAACTTACGAAGTGCGATGGAGTTTAGGATGAAGATAATCACAGTAGGAAAGTAGGGCAAATAGATGTTGCTAAATGCAATACATTATTTTATTGATGTTTCGTAACAAATAAAACTTTATTTTTATCTTCACCTTGTTATACTTGGAAATATATACCAACCAAATATTTCTACAAAGGTTTCTTCTTCATCTGATTGGGTGGATGGGGCGCTTAGTTGCTGGCTAAAAGCTAATTCTGTGTATATGTTGTGGGTCCCAAAAGGATTAACTTAAAAAAACAAATTTTGCACAAATGACAGTCATTACCGGACTATCGCCTATAACAAACGAGAATTTAATTACTTAAACTTAAATGGGAACATGAACATTTTCATTTTCATATTAAAAATTCACAAACAAGATCATGTGTTATAGAAACTAGTCAATTGCTTTTCTATGTGTACGAAAAACACGTGTATTATTATATGGTATTATTGCTAGTTTTTAATGTCATAGCAATTAATGTAGCTATGCGGTAGCAGATCCTTATACTATCTGCTCCATCGGAGGTTTGCAGATGGTGACGTCACCGGCGGGATAGTTCTAGCCAATCAACGGTCACTAATTTAAAATCCCAATCGACCATTGGCCCGCTAGGCCCCGCCGATGCCGCTAGCATCTGCATTCTTTCGATAGAGCAGCTATTATATTGTTTTTAAACAGCATTGAATTGTCATAACATATAAAACCGTAATTTCTCAATAGCGTGCCCTACTTGTATACCATCAATAACAAGATGATATCATTAAATTTAGTGGTTTATGTGTGTGACGGCCTTCTTTCAAAATGGCCGCCATTGGTGCCATTCTGTTAGTTTGACATGACCCTACACAAAAGTTATTTTTTTCAATGGCATGTTCTATGTATTTACCCAATTTCAACATTCTTTCATCAAATTAAAAATAAAAAAATGTTTCGCCGCCATCTTGTAAAATGGCCTCTATTGGTGTCGTGGGACAATTCTGAAAAAGCCCAACATTCAAATCATTTTCCAGTTACATTCCTAATATATTGTGTCAAATGTTATATGTGTATCATAAACGAACAATCGGTATCACTTATCTGCATGTCTTATAATATGTAATTTTCTATAAATAATCCCATTTTGTTCCCAGGATGACCAAATATATCATTTAATTGGTAATTTCACGTAGAATCCAAAAATAACTTCAGTTTTACTACAGCTGTAATAAAAATTATAGAAAATATATGAAAACCAAGAGCGTGTTCTATATGCATGTGCCTAAAAGAAGATGGCGTCGTAAAAAACTTTGGCCCAGAATGACAGATGTCTACCCAAGATTTTTTCTATCCTTAAAATACACCCTAACAGGATTAGAAGATAAAATCCATCCAGGTCGAAATTCCTACGGGTCTTATGGCCAGGGACTGCACTATCATGTGCAAATCACAGGATATTAATGAGAATCATTATACGCACATGTTAAGTTTTGTAATTATTTTAGTTTGAAAAGCCCATTATATACAAATTCTGTTATAGCCATCTTGTTGCCAATATGTTGACACACATTAGTGATTTTTTCCAAAATCATCGGATTTATATTGTACACTTGAGATGTCCGTAAATCAAGGCGTAGTTAGGAAAAAGTGGGTTCACGAGGTCTATTTCGACCTATAACAGACTATTCCATTGTTGTATTTTTATGTAAATTGCATTTGTATTGTTGCAAATTTCCTTCTGAATTGAATACAAGTAAAATCAAGTGTCTGCAATTATTTTTCTGACATTTATTTTGGTTTTAGTAAGTCAATGTGCGGCGTTAGAAATGAAGCGTCGGCCATCTTTGAAGCGTCGTGACGTATTGTTAGCAGTGAAATTTTTTCTTCGGTTAAACAACAATACGTGCTCCGTGATGTGTAGAACCGAATTGTATGGGTTAGCCCTTGCCCCCCAAGTTGAGCCTATTTTAGGCCTTCTTGCCTTCGAGATGAACGACTATATGCTTTGTCCGATTGTAATGATTTTTTCACAGAACCTTAATTTCATGAATTGATATATTCATGTGAAATTTAAGCGTTATCAAAAAACTATTTTTTACAAAAATCGCAATTTTACGATTTTTTAAATTTTTAAAACATTCTTCGGCTTATAACACCTACATGCTTTATCAGATTGTAATGATTTTTTCACAGAACCTTAATTTCATAAATTTATATATTCGTGTGAAATTTGAGAGCAATCAAAAAATAATTTTTCGTGATAATCGCAATTTTACGATTTTTTTTTTGATTTTTTAAATTTCTTCGACTTATAATACCTACATGCTTTATTCGATTGTAATGATTTTTTCACATAGGGCCTAACCTTAATTTTATGAATTTATATATTCGTGTGAAATTTGAACGTAATCATAAAATTATTTCTCATGAAAATCTCTATTTTATGTTTTTTGTTCTCTTTTAAAACAATTCTTTGACTTATAACACCTACATGCCAGTGGCGTAGCCAGTAGGGGGGAAGGGGGGGCGAATGCCCCCCCCCGCCCCCTTGTCCTGGCGCCCCCAACCACCTGCCAAGTCCCAAAAATACATATACCTATGTGAAATAATAAATACGTAGATCCTTTGTGACACCTTTGTCCTTTGTCGCCTTTGTAAGTAGCCATGAGCCGCCTATGTTGATAAAACCTCGCGCGGAACAGATTTGCTTCAACATTGCTTCAAATTTTTCCTGTTTAGAACCATCCAGTTTTTCCGATGAAAGAAATATTCTAGCTCTCCAAGATTTGTCACCTTTTTTTTTTTTTACAAAAATGACATTTCTCATTCACTTATTGCTGATGAATATTACTCATTCCGTGCTTTATACTGCAATCTTTCTGCAGAAGGTGAAAAGTTTAATGTTGACACATTATTGGAATTCTTTCAAGTTTTTTTTTTTTTTAGTCGGCGCCCCCTAAAAATTTCCTGCCCCCCCAGACCCAAACCCTGGCTACGCCACTGCTACATGCTTTATCCTATTGTAATGATTTTTTCACAGAACCTTAATTTTATGAATTAATATATTCGTGTAAAATTTGTGCGTAATCAAATAATTATTTCTTATGAAAATTTCAATATTACGATTTTTTCCTTTTTTAAAATTACGATTAATTAAAAAAATTAAAAATGTAAGTTAATTTTTAATTTAATTAAATTAATTTTTTTTTAAATCTTCAACTTAGTTATGATTTTTTCACAGAACAGAAAATCCGCATTACACATGGCAGCTCAATGCACCAATTACGCTCATCCAACAACGCGGCGGGACTTAAGCGTTTTCCTAGTAGGAATTATACACCACCACTCTGAATATATAGGAAATATAGGAAATATAGGACAACTTGGAGCCCTGCGGTTATCTCCGCGTCTGTCATTAAATGGATGTCCTGATGCAATGTTTATTTCTTCATAATCATAGCCAGTCTCTCATGTCGTCTTCAAGGCCCTATTTTGTGTCTTTCTCTCTCTCTCCCTCCCTCTCTTCTCTCTCTTGTCGGCTGTCTTTGAGCAAGGTCACGGCGGCGGCAAGCACTAACAAAGACACCGGCTCAACTTTCATTGGCACCCTACCCTCGACCCCCACCCCCAACCCCAATTACAATTCACGCTCTGTGCAATTCTTACGTGACACGTCGTTGGATGAGCGTAGCGAAAATTCCATTTCACTACACTGGAGAAAAAAATCCGGAATGTTTTTTTCCCTTTCTTTCTTTCTTTCTTTTTTTGTTGTATTTTTGTCTGTTTGTTAACACGATTCCGGCTAAACCAATACTCCAATTGCAATGAAATTTTCTTGAGGCCTTCGAAATCTCTGAACTTAGAACTGCCACGTTTTTGAGCGCAATCAAAAAATTATTTCTCATTAAAATTGCAATTTTACGATTTTTTTAAAATTTCTTCGACCTATAACACCTACATGCTTTATTCGATTGTAATGATTTTTTCACAGAACCTTAATTTTATGAATTAATATATTCGTGTGAAATTTGAGCGCAATCGAAAAATTATTTTTTATGAAAATCGCAATTTTACGATTTATTTTTATTTTAAAAACATTTTTCGACTAACACCTACATGCTTTATCCGATTGTAATGATTTTTTCACGGAACCTTAATTTTATGAATTAAAATCTTATTGAGAAATTTGAGCGCGATCGAAAAATAATTTCTCATGAAAATCGCAATTTTACGCTTTTTTTGTTAAAAAAACATACGCTCATCCAACAACGTGCCTGAAAAAGGGTTTGCGAAGCTTCCTAGTTGTAGTAAACAGCATACTGCATGACATTCAGATGTAAAGAACATAGCATTTTGGCCTAATTAAAAAAAGAAAGGGCGCCTGAAACCAGCTCGGATAACACGGAATCTCGGTTAATCAGAGCTCGGATGAACGAGTTCTTCTGTATATATATTGATGATTCAAATCATCAATTGCTTGGGTTAGGACTGGGGATACTTGTAATTCTACCTTGCCAGCTCGTCAGTCTTACACAAGAAAGCAAACAAGGTTGTAGCTCAATGCCTTCATACCTTATATTGTAACACTAGGTCCCATGCTGATATTGGAAATGATTTTAAATTAATAATGACAAGAGATCACATAATTAGATAATGCGTGGGGAGCATAATGTAGTAATGAAATAGAGGGGGTTCTGATGTTAACATCAAACTACAAGAACAACATAGTTCAGTATTTAGCAATTAATTGAACTTACACTGTTCTTAGGTGGGAAAATAAGTTTTTATTATATTGCAATATTTTGAAACTTATTTTCCCACCTAAGAACAGTGTTAAGTTCAATTAAATGTGTTAAATATCATTTACCTGTTCTACTAAAGTTTCTATTGAAATAACATAGTTTAGGGTAATGGTAAAGTAGTGGAAGTTTTAATTTTTTTTTTACTGCTCGACTCAAAACTCGCGAGTAGCCGGAACTCAACTTAAGACCAAAAGGTAATATTGGTATATTGGTACTCACTCACCCCTACTTTGTAGTCTGAACATTTTTATTTGGTCTATCTATAGGCCTACTTATTAATTAACATGGGTTCAGCTGGTTGCTAAACCATTGATAAGTGATCTGATAACATACTTGCGCTCAAGACAGATTGTAAGGTTGCAAGCTTGGACAATGTGTCTATGGTGTGCCGAAGAGCTGGTTGAACTACATGCTGAGATGGCGGTGATGTGAAGATATAACAACTAATGTTTGGATCATCCAGGAGGCCGTGGAAAGACTGTGGCAACAAGGAATCATTGTTAGGATCAAACATGGGGGTTTCTGTATGAGGATGGTTTTCAAATGGAAGGGATTGTTTAATTGGTTTATTGGCAATACATCTACAGATAAAAAGTAAAGTTGTGTTTTCCTCATTGAGTACATTATATTTCTTGTTACCCCTCGACTGTTACAAGTGGGGGTACGTCCTAACAAAGTTATAGTACTAACTCGTGTGTGTGTGGTGATGTGAGCTGCTTTTCTTGAGTTGGTATTTTCACAATCATGTCTAATAGTAATGTACGTACATGTTGTTACATGTTGGTATCGCATAAAAAGTAAGAGCAGGGAAAAGAAATGTTACAAGAATATAAAGTCAACTCACTCGAGCTCTTCGAGCCTTGGACTTTGATCACCGGCTTCAGTTGTGTAGCAAGACGCTTTGAGCAACTCCTCAATGCCGTTCTTTGGTAGATCGGATACGACGTCGATTTCTCCTGCGACATCCATGTCCCCCACTGCATCACGCCCGTTTGTCATGTACACAGCTACATCACAACAAGAAAATAACTAAAACAATGCACAAAAAAAATAATGTGAAATTCTATATGGGTCAACTGCTATTAAGACAGACCAAAAATGGAATTTTTAATTTTATATGGGTTTCTGAAACTGGTGCACTATTTCATATAGGCCTGTATCTATCTAACAAAAATTTGTATCAACCTTCAAAACCTTGTGTATGACTTTTTTGCACTTTTCATTTCAAATTTTAACATTAAGATTAAACTAAAGTGAACTGAATTGAAATGATCTGGCAGAAGTAAGAATAATGTAGTAGAATAATAATACAGGTATAGCCAACCTTTGTTTTACAGTTAAATATATAGCACTTTGAAGCGTTAGGTACTAGGCCTAGCCTAGGTAAATAATAGTTCAGACTAATTAGAAATGTAAAGTATCAAGTACGAACCACTGCGCTAGGCCACAAGAAAACACTGGGGAAAACATGTTGATGGACGATTGAATGCAGAGTTAGGCTAGATGTTTTGGTTTGTGTACCTGGCACTATCAGAATACGAACAAGAAAACACGGAGTGTATTTACAAAACACTGAATGTAAAATGCTTGAGACTGGATGGTTGACAAAAGACAATTGGTTAGTGCCTCATACTAGTCAAATGAAAAGATAAATTGAGGTTTGTAATTCTGCTGTAGGCCCTAGGTACTTCTTCCCAAATTAAGAATATAAAAGTGAAACACTTTGAGCTACCCATTGCTAAAATAGGACTTATGAGATAAGGACAAACACGCTTAATAACCAAGACATAACAAAATAAATCCTTTTTTAAGTTTTTGCTTAAACATTTTCGTTGATCCCAAGAAAAATTACCCGCACAGCTTAGGCCTATAAGCTGTGATATAG
Organism: Sweltsa coloradensis; assembly: GCA_024449915.1. NCBI lineage: Eukaryota > Metazoa > Arthropoda > Insecta > Plecoptera > Chloroperlidae > Sweltsa > Sweltsa coloradensis. Next base: position 56,563 of record JAMZAV010000260.1, read on the forward strand.
TCTTCAATTTCCATGCATTAATACTTAGTTAAATGCAATCTTACACAAAACTAGGGGTCTGCGGGTAGTACTTTTTAGGTTCGGGGCGGGTTCGGGTAGTCATAATTACCATGGGTTTCGGGTCGGGTTCGGGTAAAGAAAATAACTGCAATTTCAATAGGGCAATGCCAATCTGGTTCGCCCGGATTCTCCGCCAGGTTCGCATGATCGGGGTTTGGTCTTTACAATGTGGTTCAAAGCCCATGGCCTCACCCTGACTTAAACTTACAAAAAAGAATTAACGATTAAATATTCAAATTTCAAATTCATTTTAGGGACCCTGAAAAATAGCAAATAAAAAGTCTTCATTTCGTTATAAAAATCTTTAATTTCAGTATAAAAACTCAAAATAAAGGATCCATTTCACATAAAAAATTCAATTATTTCAAACTATTTTTTCAAATTTCGCGTATTTTCAAACTTCCCGACGTTTTTCCCGCCGTTAAGTTTCAAATGTTGGTACTTCGTAGATCAAGAAACAAAGTTTCTATCGTTTGTAATTGTTATGTTGCCGGCCCTGTGAGGTGTGACATCACCAGCAGCAGCTCAACAGCTGTTGTACTTGTATGGCCTATTATTGTAGTGGCCTATTTTCTCGCGAGAATATAGTAGGCCCTACATACTTGGAGAATGGGGAAAAAACTGCCGATTTCGCCCAAATTTTGTGAAAAACAATAGAACTGGCTGTATTTTGCCTTAAAAGTCAAAACCAGTCTTATTTTGCTCCATTTCGCGAACGTTTTTTGACGATTTAAGGGTCCAAAGAGGTTAGCAATTTTGAATTTAGGCCTGGGCCTACCCGAAAAAATCCCGATTTACATTTATAAAAGCCCGAATTTCGGGTATGCTTCAAAACCCGAAATTACCCGAAATTTCGGGTACCGGCAGACCCCTACACAAAACACAATAAAAATTCATCACAATTTGATCAAGAACAATTTGACGTCGGCTGGCCACACCTGGAGACGAGTTTATAATTTACATATTTTTCTAAACATATAAAAGGTTACTCTTGAGTTTAAATGTCTCATAAAAGTAAATCAACTTCCCTTGGGGAACATGTGAAATTAACTAACTGTACATAACAGCCAATGAATATAGTATAGGCCTAGAGTAAGGAGGGATGACATGGATTGACATGGATGAGTAGATGAATCGATTCCTGTCTGCAACGATTCCTCAGTCGACAGTTTAAAACGTTCGGGCGTCGTCCACTGTCCTCCCACTCCGTGCCAAACGCCAATCGTACACAACGGCAGGCGGTACGGTCAACAGACGACAATACATCATTCCATGACGTGCGGCGGGAGGAATACGTCACAGAAATAGACCGCTCAAAATATTGCCCCGTATCACAGGCTCCGCGAAAAAAGACCACCAAAATAACAGCGCATACAATTTAAGTTTCTTTTTGGGAATCGATTCCTAGGTCACAATGATCGATTTAAATTTTTTGGAATCGATGTCATCCCTTATATAGAGACGGGTAAGGTTTTAAATTCCAGGACGATTCTAGTAAAGCAAGTTGGGAGCAAGTAGTTCCGATCAAACTGTATGATCAATGCAGTATTATTCTTAATACCTATCTAGTCTTTGCAAGTTATTCCATACATACTTGGTGACTTGATTTTCAGTGTCCCCGAACCACTGGGAAAGCTTGTTTTTCGTTTTCTTATAGGAGTGTCATCAATCATCAAACAATTATCATCTTCTTCACTGTCATGAAAGTCATAGACGGATTCACTTTTCTCTGGATCGCTCTGTGGCCTAAAGCAAAAGAAACCGTACAAAATTAATAACAAATTATGGAAGTAGCCTCTAGGTGGCTAATTCCAACCTTAATAGATTCAAGTCATGTCTAGTACGAGCAATGGTACACTTTCATTTATATGTAGGTAATACAAATAATTAATATTACAGAATCGTAGTCAAAGTTAAGTGACTTGTCAAAAATAGTAACTTCTATTGCATTTCCACTCTTAAACATTCCCCTGTAGGCCTAGCATTCAGGCTTCTATTTTTGGAAAAATAAATGTTTCCTGTTACATATAGGCCTAGCCGCAGCATTAAATGATACGATAAATAAATTGTGTAAAAAATAAGTTAGCTAATCCAGACAAGAGTCATATGATGCAGAGTTGAATACTTTTTAATGGCTTGCCAAAGTGTATTAATAATAATAATAATAATAATTTAAGGCTCTCGCGGCCCGGTAAATAATTAACACAATTAACTGGTCGGGACATTTCGCCGCGTCGAATCTGCTTTTATTGCGTTTGACGTTTCAGCCCAACTGTGTGGGCTATCCTCAGAAAACAAGAAATAAAATTAAAAACTTACAAAAATATAAGCCAAGACAAGGCTTCCCATAGAAAAACAAAATAACAACAACAAAACAAACAGTTACTATGATCAGGCTCCGCCTTCTATAAAATTGCATTACATTCTTATGAGGTCTTTTTCACAACCAGATCAACATCACATTTGAGAATTTCTGGTGCGTATCCGATCACTCTGTCGAACTCCACTTTCTTGAATATAGAAGGCGGAGCCTGATCATGGTAACTGTTTGTTTTGTTGTTGTTATTTTGTTTTTCTATGGGAAGCCTTGTCTTGGCTTATATTTTTGTAAGTTTTTAATTTTATTTCTTGTTTTCTGAGGATAGCCCACACAGTTGGGCTGAAACGTCAAACGCAATAAAAGCAGATTCGACGCGGCGAAATGTCCCGACCAGTTAATTGAGTTAATTAAGAAGAAGAAGAAGAATAAGAATAAGAATAATAAGATAGTAATAATATTGTTTCAAACTTGATATTCAGTTGTATGAAGTAAGAACAAATGCATAAATTATATGGCACATAACTATAGACGTAACAGGCCGTTGTTCAACCTACTGGATGTAGAAACCATCCACCAACCACAGTGGCTTTGTTTTAAAATTTTAAGTACGTTTCACACACTGGTAACATAAGATATTGTAAAAATGTATTTACGTGCGTATACCCTACGCTGTGAAATAAAACAGAGTCCAAGTCCAACATACCTCAACTTAAGTCTCAACACATTTTTTTTGTAGTTCGGGTTTGCACTTCCGTCAGTAAGTTGGAGAGATGAATTTTCTTCTCCCCCAGCATTTAGAGGTTGCTTCACGGTGACAACCGTCCAAGGGCGCCGTGTTTTGTCTCTGTTCTCTGCAAGTACCGGACTGCTATCGGAAATGTTGTCGGTAATCTCTAACGAGGTTTGAGCCTTCCAGCAGTCTGCAGTGCCGGGTTGTGTGGTATATGGGTAGGTGGCAGGTTTGGGAAGGGTCAGCTTGAGTGGAGGTCGAGATCCGATCGGACTACTCGGAGCGCTAGGTCGAATTGTCTTGATTGTCAACTTTAGAGGACATTTAGGTTCAATCTATGGACATGACAATTAAAAAAATATTATTTTCATGCAGGCCTACAGTACATAATTCAATCAAATAACCACTCTGCAAAGTATGACATGGTAGGTAATAATGTCTTCAAAGTGCATTGTAATGGGACTGATCCAATGCCACAGGCAGGGCAAAAGTTTTAAGCAGTGAGTGTCAGCTGCGTTAGTGCCCGGGGAGGAAAAATTGTCATAAAATAAGTGGTTATTTGAATTTTTGGGTGAGTCGTTCGGTTATCGATAATATTGGTTATTGAATGATAGCAATTGTCGTAAAAGTTTGCCCCAACTGGGGATCGAACCCAGAACCTCCGGCTGAGATATCAGAGCGTAAGACAAACCCGTACTAAACTGCTGTATGTTGTGATTGTTGAGAGCTATGATATCAATCAAACAGAAGACTGCCATGTTGCTGTCATTACTAAAAGAAAACATAGTTTTGAGCCAATCACTTCTCATCTCCCAAAAACTCAGTTGGTAGAGCATTGTCCCCCCCCCCCCATCACCAGTCGGGGCCAACTTTTACGATAATTACTATCATACAATAGCTATGTCCTCAAAGCAGGCTTACGCTTAAAAAACCTTGTTTTGATAACACTATTAGTAATTGTTTCAGGGAATTCTCCCTAAAAAAGCATTTATGTCACATATAGGCTATTTGTCTTGACTTGTGCGAGTCTCAAAATTTTGGAACGAGATCGAGAATGAAGACCTACTCGAATCTCGCTCGATTTCGAAAAACATCTGCTCGAAAAACTGGATCTCAAAATGACTCTCGAGAATGTACCAAAGTTAAGGTGACCAGACGTACCGGTTTGACCGGTACAGTACCGTTTTCAGAACACTTGTACCGGTGTCTCGAGAGACTCATTAAGATGATGTTTTTGTACCGGTTTGCAATTTTGGAGGGGAAATGTCCCGGTATTCAGTCAACTGTACCGTGTGGAAGGATAATGTTTTACGTGAAAAAATACACTCTGATAAAATACTAATAGTAATAACATTGAAATAGTTCTTCCACTTCTAAGAAGATAATTTATTTTCTTTAGGGGTGTACAAGTATTATTCAATGATTTTGGTGGAGGTGCCGGTTCGCGCTCGAGTGTGAAAACGTAAATATCGTTACCTATTATTTCCATCTTGGCGTTACCTTAACCAACCCGGAATATCCATTATACTAAGTACTAACCTCAGTCTTTTGATAAAAATTCATGTTCTTTTTGGAAGTTCTGAACTTTTTTGGCACAAATAATAAAATAATATGTCACTGTAATGTTTGTATAAACATTTTTATGTAATACCAATTACTACTGAATTATGTCAAAGCCTAGCCCTAATAACATTTGTGCTTGATCATTAAAATGATCTCAAGAGAGATTACATTTTAAATCAGTTAGATGTCACTCTTTCACTTTTGGAATCAACATATAGGCCTAGACATATCAATAAATAAAATTAATATTGAACATAATTGTAAAAAAAAATGGTCGAAGAGTAATAGTGAAATTTAAAAAAAAGACAAAGTACTCGGACTCGAGTCGCCTCGAATTAAAAAATCAAGACTTGCACCCCCTTAACTTTCTGTCATTATTTGCTTTGATTTTGTTTATAGATAATGAAAAATCAAAATGTAATAATCATGCAAGATGCAACTGAACTACATTTTTGATTAATTACACATCTACATTAATTATTTTGTTGTGAAGACAAAATGTATTAAAAGTTAAAATATGCATATTATACAAATTCTATTATCTTTATTGTTATTGAGTTTTTCATTCATTCATTAGCATGGTGCCCCCATCAATATTGCAATAAAATATACGCATTATTTTCTGCAGTGCTTGTATTTTATTTTGTACTATCATTTTTAAACCACTAGATAAAGATTTTATGACTACAAAAATGTACACATTAAAACCATTTTTAATTAATAATTTCATGTCAGAACGCTGTTTTCTGGGCATTTGACAAAATATGTATCGAAATCAAATTTGCCTCCAGCGGCTGGGGCTCTACCCCAGACCCTAAAATGGTCCATGGAGTACAAAGTACATATTCTTTCACTTTAGTTGTCCCGGTTTGTAACTTTCAAAATATGGTCACCTTAACCAAAGTCACTCTGACGGCGAACAGCTGACTAGCAAGGCGCAGGCCCCAACTCCCAAGCCGTGGCCTTGCGCACCGACACTGTGCATGGCTCCAAACAACTCTCGTACTAAAAACCTGCCTACTTGTTTTTTGGTCAACTCTCGATAAGCCGGATAAGTCTCGTTCGACGTCGGCTCGAAATCAACTAATGATTTATTTTCTGACATTTCATAATACATAGGTCAGGGACCTTTAGTTTTTTTTCTTTCCGTATAATTTTTAGAAATTAGTGTAAAAGTACCAAATATGTGTTTTGATATCATTTGCAAGTGAAGCGCGATTAAAATAAAACATGAAATAAACATTGTTGTGACTGTCTTAACCCAAATTATTTTATGAATGCATTTTGTACATTGTACCTTGTAAATAATAAGCTTAATGAATAGTCCACAGCAACTTAAGAGCATTAATGCGTTACACAGTTGTGTGGGCTGAACTGCATGGCTTAGGCTAGCCCTACAAGGTCACACCTTAGGCCTAGATTTTTAGCTTCTAGGGCCTAGGCTTAAGTCTAACCTAGAGCCTAAAGTGATATTGAACTTTGAACTTCAACTACAAAAAATAACATTCTAAATACTAAATAGTGGATCCTATATTGAAACAGGCCTAACCTAAACATTAGACCTACTAGACCGATGATAAAAAAGAACCCCTAGGCCAGTGGTTCTCAACCGCTTACTTGGAAAAAATATTAATACTTAATTTTTAAAAATGTTGTATTTGCTTCAGTTTTGAAAATACATTATTTTAAAACTAAATTTATATCCTAAGTCAATGTTTTGTGAATGCACTATTCTACACCATCACTTTGGCAAAGTGGGTCAATGCATTGTATTTAGTCTTTTGAGAAGACATTCAACTACGCAATGCAAATGTGCTCTTTTTTGGGGATGGGTTTGTGTGAGTTGGAAGCAGGCAGTTTGACGTCGGACACCGGACAGTTTGGTCTTTGGCGTTGACCTCGACGGAACTCTTATGAGTGCGTCATTTTATGTTATTTAACAAGTGGTGTACGTGTGTGTAGTATAGTAACAATTACTCAATTAGTGATGCCATCGGGTACCCGGAAACCGGTTCCAAACCGGTTCTATAGCAAAGAAATATGTGAAACATCTCTATCTTCAGGGAGTCAAAATTAAGGTAAGCCCCTTGCAAAGAAACTTCGTTCTGTTCCTTCTGTTCTAAATGACTGAAATTTGTTTGATTAATCACAGCCTCGTGAATCATAATAAAGAAAAATAGGGAGGGATACGTGATAATTCCCGATACCTTTTAGGGGTAGGCCTACTAGGGAGAAAAAGGTTGAGAACCACTGCCCTAGAGGCAATACACCTTAGGCCTAATAGCCTATTGAAATTAGAGCTGTACCGATACCGATACCTAAGAATCGGCGATTCTTGGCGGTATCGGCCGATTCCGCCGATACCGATACTTCATTCAATTTTTCGTTACCGATTCTTTTAAATTTCGCGCCCAAAAAAGATTCAATTTCGAAATCGTTATGGCTGTGCGCTGTGCACCAATCAATAGACGACTTGATGTCGATTGGCTGCAGAACGGGCGTGGCGGAGTCTTAGAGGCGGGGCTTGATTTTGAGTACAAAGAGGTTATAAGAAAGAAGAAACATCCATTTAGCGAGGTTGGGTTTTAGTTATTTTTTTACATTACGTTTGAAGACGCCTCAAACAACATGCATTGGAAAAAGTGGACTTCGAAACAATCGCGATAACTTACGTAAACGATTACGTAAACCGGTAAATGCGGCTGGAATAAATCCAATCAAATAATATTACGCGTGTTTTATCTTCGTTCCAAACGTTTTGGACTAACCGAATCCTAAGTGCCTGATGGACTGCGAACTCCACTCCAAGTTGGTTTCTTGCACATCCGTCTGTGGTTTGTTGACTTTCCGTCGGCCTTCGCTTCCGTTCAGTAAGCTTTCGTAAAATACAATGTCTTTTGCAAAGTCTATCATGATTAAATGCTTGTAGGTTGGGACCCAGGCATTGCATGCTTGTTTTCGACAAATTGAGCAGGCCTAGGGCCTCGGTTAGGCTTAGCCCTAGGCTAGACCAAGGACGTCAGACCTAGGCCTAGCTAGCTAGGCATCTGATATTGTTCCAAACTTATTTTCAATGAACATCTAGGCCTAGGGCCTAGGCCTAGCATGCAGTAAGACAATAATTTTGTCCTAGGCCTAGCCTAGGCCTGTTGGCTTAGACCTGGACTAGGGGCTAGGGCCTAGGCTATGCTTACGATGTAGGCCTAGCCTGGGCAGCTGTAAATTGTAGGGCTCCTTTTTTTAAAAAATAATGGGGACCTAGACATAGGGCCTAGGCTTACATCTGGAATGGGATTAGACAAGAATTAGAATGCACATTAACACACGCCAAACACGCCAAAAGGTGTGTCTCATTAGAGAATCAAATTCAGCGGGTATCGGAATCGGTGGGTATCGGTATCGGTGGAAATTGGTATCGGTATCGGCAAAAATGTGGTATCGGTACAGCTCTAATTGAAATATTTACCTTTTCAATGCTGGGTTTTGAATGGAGCACCCAACACCCCAGTGCTTGGTTATTTTGAGCAAAAAGTCAATTTCTCTCACTTGTATTTGATAGTAATATTTTTCTTATCAAAATGTTTCCTCATCTTTGAAATGAAGTAGATTTCATTACACTATACATATTGTTTAGATTGTCTTGCTTTTATACTGTCAAGACTATTATTTACATGTGATAATTGCCCTAGCATAGGCCTACGTAAGTGTGAGCTGGTTTTCGTCACCTAGGCCTACTGGTAGGGATGGGCGAACGTTCGAAATTCCGAACTCGAACCGAACTTTTTTTGAAGTTCGGTTCGGTTCGAGTTCGAAATTTGAAGTTCGAGTTCGTGATTTATCAAAATTACGAACTTGCTCCGAACTTTTAAACTTGCCGCTGTCGCGCGCGAGAGAATCCTCCAATGGTGAGGCAGTATTATTCATTCGACTATCGATTTCCTGCGATATTTTCGATAATTGAAATGGAAGCAGCTCTTCACCAATTGCGTGCCTTCTAATGTTCGACTAATCGATTCGCAGCAATAATTCGATACATCATGAATGTATCCACCAATGAGAAAGCTGCTAATATAAGACGCCAAGACGAGACGCTGTGACATTTACGACGATATTTACGATGTTTTATAGAGCAACAAGTATTATTTGGAATCACTGAACAATGATTAAAGACCGATTAACCACGTTTATATGCAATTATGTTAACAAATTAATTTCTCGCAGGCAAGTTTTAACCACATTTGCGTCAGCTTACACTCCTTAATACGATGTCGATAAGCTACATAACCTCAAAATAGATCGTCATTTTACGTTTGTTATTTAAAGTTAGAAAACAATAACATGCCCATGCTCTAGGCCTAATAAAATTAATAGTTGCGGTATTTAGACGAGAACTGGCCGCGATTTCACAACAATCTTTGTTAGGTTAGGTTTATGGACTAGGCCTAGGCCTAGACCTAGGCTAGGTACATAGGGAATATTTTTGGCTTAGGGGCTAAGGTTAGGCTAGGGCTAGGCCAAGTAAGGAAAAGCCTAGGCCTAGCCTAGGTAAGCCTAGAATATAGAAGATAATAGGAGACTAAACATGTTTTATAAGCTCTTATCTAGACCAAGACCAAGACAAGGGTGCTGTGCCAAAAGGGCTAGGCTAGACAATCCTGTTGATGAAATAGATCTCGATAGTAGGGAGATATAGCCTTAGCCTAGACATTTAAGTATGCCCAATTGAAATTCCTACCTCCCTGTTTTTGGTTTTAAGCAGAATTTTTTAAGTTCGGTTCGAGTTCGAAGTTCGAAACTTTTTTTTACAGAAGTTCGAGTTCGGTTCGAAACTTAAAAAACCAAGGTTTGCCCATCCCTACCTACTGGCAACGTCCTCTACATCTCTATTATTTCAACCTATACTTCAAAGTCTATGATTGCTAAACAAGTCCGAATATGGATCATAAACCTCTTCATTACAACCCATTTTGCCTAATATAACTGTGTCACTTCATCATCCTAACCTTTTCCAGACGCCATTATTATCTTCACTTGTTGTTTCGTCAATTTGCACTACTGAAATAACTGACAGAGCCATCTGTGGTCAAACTACCAAACTAGAATATGGTTAAACAGCTTGCACATAAAGTGCAGCACAGTTTAAAATATTGAATTTTTACAATCGATTATACCTATCAGCAGCAAGCGCGCGCGTTTCGAAACAACCTCAGCTCGAGTATACTCAACGGCCGCACTGGGGAAACAAGATACGTACTCGATGGCCGCACAGAAAAGGTTAATTACATTGTGACCGAAACTTATTGGAACATTTGTAGGCCTAACTACAAAATCAATGGAGTTAGTACTGCGATTTCACTTTTTCAGTCTTTCTTATTCTCGAATCTCAATCAAAATTCAAAAATATTTTCACAATCTCACTTGACTTAAAAAATCCATAGCTACAGCCTTTTTTGGCCCTTGTGAAATGTCTGAAACAGAAAATGCCCCCTAGTAGAACAACCTACGATATGGTTCCAAACTCCAGACATGTTTCCGCAAGATGGCACATTGCTACATTCCCTTTTCCGCTTTTGAGTTTTGAGGTTGTAATTTTGTTTAATTATGTCCCGGGATTCTAACTGACAAATATGATCAGTTGATCACCTCACCAATGGCAATGGGACGATATTGAAATTGTTCCGTTGAATAAATAAAAATCCAAATTTCTCCCCTAAGTCTATAGGAGAAACTTTTAAATAATATTACTTACGTGAATGTCAGGTTCTGGATGCAGATAGTCCACAAAGTCTTTATTAACTGGTTTCTTTTTCTTTCGCTTTGACTCCCGCTCCGGCTTTGGTGGGTTAAGTAGGTTCAGAAATCTCTCGGCTACTCTCACTTCTTTTGTTATCTCCTTGCAAAGTTTGTATCCTTCAATACTTTCGGGGATTTCATGCTTCCGCTTGTTGGTCTGCAAAGAGGCATGAGAGTTAAAAACAAACTTGGTACAAAACTATTTTGATGTTGCTTATTATTTTAAAGTAAAATTTGCATTTTTAACATTTTTATTTTCAATTTTGGAATTATTATTATTTGGAATATTTAATGCTCATCTCGATGCCTCCCCCTTCCAAAGTTTTGGGCCCCCATTTTGGGGCGTGCCCCACAGGTTGAGAACCGCTGATTTAATGTCTTAATTTCCATTTCCCATTTCCAAAATAGCCCCCCCCCCCCCCCAAACAGTGTCATTGCGGCGTACAGTCAAAATAGTCCTCAAAATTGGGATTCGTTGGTCAATTTGCAATAGGAATAGCATAATGCCCCCCCCCCCAACTTTTTTGTAACATTTAAATCATTGCAAAATTGAATGATTAATTACATTTATTTACATTGTAACTATTCTAAATAGCTCCTTTTAAAAACCTTTGACCTAGTGAATGTCTAGCACACTTTTGTAGATCTTGTCAATTTTTAAGTATAGGTGGAACCAGATAAGCTGGCGGTCGTCAAGGTCAAGCAAGAGCACGGACGCCAACGTTGACAATTTACACACAACTGGCATTAGGTAGGGCCTACAGTATATAGTCATGTTATCGTGATATGTTATCACATAAATCAAAATTTTATAAGCTGTGAATAAAGTAGTTCATCCCACAGAGGCAGTATTTTAGCGAAATAATGGTTTTAAGTAATCACGATTAGGAAAGTGTTTTTTTGCCTTGTTGGTAATGGTGTGTCCAAAGTTCCAGCTGTTTATAATAACAACCTCGCCAGATGTGATGTCAATGTTTAGGAACATCAAAATGTCTTGATTTTATTTGTACACTTCATAAATACTTTATTAATAGTCCTCAAAATTGGGATTTGTTGGTCAATTTGCAATAGGAATAGCATAATGCCCCCCCCCCCCAACTTTTTTGTAACATTTAAATCATTGCAAAATTGAATGATTAATTACATTTATTTACATTGTAACTACTCTAAATAGCTCCTTTTAAAAACCTTTGACCTAGTGAATGTCTAGCACACTTTTGTAGATCTTGTCAATTTTTAAGTATAGGTGGAACCAGATAAGCTGGCGGTCGTCAAGGTCAAGCAAGAGCACGGACGCCAACGTTGACAATTTACACACAACTGGCATTAGGTAGGGCCTACCGTATTTGGTCATGTTATCGTGATATGTTATCACATAAATCAAAATTTTATAAGCTGTGAATAAAGTAGTTCATCCCACAGAGGCAGTATTTTAGCGAAATAATGGTTTTAAGTAATCACGATTAGGAAAGTGTTTTTTTGCCTTATTGGTAATGGTGTGTCCAAAGTTTCAGCTGTTTATAATAACAACCTCGCCAGATGTGATGTCAATGTTTAGGAACATCAAAATGTCTTGATTTTATTTGTACACTTCATAAATACTTTATTTTTAGGATATATTGGGCAAGGCTTGGCTTTAAAATAGTCGTGTTTTTCTCCGAAAGCAGTTTTAGAGACCGTTATTTTATCTACTTTTTGCCGATCCTGTGGCCATAGTGCGTGGACGACAGTGCTGCGATCCCTCGGCGACCGCCACCTTATCTGGTTCTACCTATAAATGTGTTGATTTTGTTTTTTAATGCCATTATCTTCTACATGAATCTCGTTCCGGTGCATATTGTGTTGATTTTTGCATAGTTTCCCTTTTTACTTACACGCGGCCACTCTGCACATCTTCTTACAACACTAAAGATATGAATAGATTTTACTATGAATATTTCCTCTCGTCACAGGATAAACTGAACTGTAAGGATGCAAATGTTAAATTATTATTATTTATCATATTTGAATTAAAAACAGAATGTTTAAGTGCAATTTCGGCGCTCAGAATGTTCGAAACAGGAGACGATTTTTTTTTTAGAATGTTTGATCTTGTGAGTATTTAATTAGACCAACACGGTATGGACATAAAAGTCGAAATAGGGCCCGTTTCAGGGCATTCAAAAAAAGCATGTAGTAAATGAAAATATTATTACATTCTTTAAACAAAAACACATTGATCGCCGAAATCTGTTCAGGAGCGTTTTTTTCGCCGCTTAGGTCGTAAAAACGAAGGGTTAAAATGTTGTTTTCCGGAATCCTCGACACTTTGACGTATTTTATCGGCCAACAAAGGAAATCAAATCGTTAAACGCATACCCGTTAATTGACGTTTTTAGTTGCATGCAGATAAAACAATTATGATTTTTTTAATGCCAAAACGGCCACCCGTTTCAATTTTGGTCGGTCCAGATTCAGATTCAGATTCAGATTTTATTCACCAACTAGACAGGTACATGGCACACTGTATGGGCATCGTCAATGTGTGTATGTTACATTAATACAAAATTACACAACAATATATTTAAACAATGTAGGTACAATATAAAGCTTAGTATTTAAAACAGTAATATTTAAAACAATAAAATACTTCTAATACCAGGTGTGAGGCTAGGTTCAGCCTCCATTCACACTTATCCCACATCCAACCATTTCCCTGTACTTCCTCCGCTTGGTATCATAATAATGAGTCACCAGGTCAACGACACATCCTCCTTTGGCCTTAAGATTGAAAAAATTCTTGAAGAGAATAGTAACCTTTGCTACACAAATGTGATTTTAGTTCTTGTTTGAATATTGTGGCTTGTTTGATGCTCTTAATTTGTGTAGGAAGTTTATTGTATATTACGATACACAGATAGTGTGGCCCTTTGGCATACATTGTTGTCTTATGATGGGGTACATGGAGACTATTCTGGGAGCGAGTAGGATAGCTATGTACAGAAGAGTTTGTTAAAAAAAGTTTCTGATTGGTATGCACAAAGAGTGCTGCAGTTAGTATGAGTGAGCATGTGACTGTTAAAATGTTGAGCTTGGGAAACAGTTTGCGGCATGATTGCCAAATTGATGCTCCCGATAGTATACGAATGGCTCGTTTTTGTAGAATGAAAACACGATGTGCACTAGAGGACCCCCCCAAAATAAGATTGCATATGCTATATGTGAATGTAAATGAGCATGGTATACTAGTTTTAATACAGACAGGTCAACGAGTGGTTTCAGCCTACGAAGCAGATAACAGCTACTTCTGATTTTGGCGCATAGTTGATCCACATGTGGCGACCAATTAAGAGTGTCTGTTAGGACTAACCCAAGGAACTTCGCCATTGTGTTTCGGCTAATAGACTTCCCATTGCTTCGAATGAGAGTGACTCGAGATTTGGGATGTGTATGAAGAATGAAAGGAAAGGTATACACTTTTTGCTGGTTGTAGGGCAAGGAGGTTTGTCTGGCAATAAGATTCCATTGCATTGGCTTGTGAATTTGCCACCGCTATAAGCGATTCCGTGAATTTCTTGTCTGCTGTTAAGAGATGACTGAAGTCATCTACATATTGCGTTACTTTCCCCTCTTTTAAGTAATTCGATGCATCATTCACATATAATAGGAATGCAAGAGGTCCAAGGATTGTTCCTTGTGGAACACCGCTTTTTACCATGAGGGGAGAAGAGAAGTGATGGCTTGTAGTGCCGTTGATGGTATTGTTAATTACTGCAATCTGTGAACGTTCTGATAAAAAAGATGATATCCAATCCTTAGCTTTCCCTCTAATTCCCAGAATATCAAGTTTATTAAGAAGACGAGCGTGGTCAATAGTGTCAAACGCTTTACTTAAATCATAAAATATCCCTAAAGCTACCTCACTGTGATCTAGGGCTACATACAGAGAGTTTAAGAACATGAAAATTGCAGTGATGGTCGATTTGTTTTTTTGGAAACCGTGTTGGTTAGGTGTTATTATCTCATATTTGCTTAAAAATTCTGATATACGATTATACATGGCTTTTTCAAAAATCTTTGAAAATGATGAGATTAATGATATTGGCCGGTAATTGCTAGGGTCCTGTTTATTCCCTTTAAGTTTGTATAGTGGTATAACTTTCGACAATTTTAGTTTGGATGGGAATATGCCCGATACAAACGATTCATTTATGAGAAATGATAGTGGTTCTGCAATAAGGTTGTGACATTTTGCTAGAATTGAGCCGGGTATGCCATCTAGTCCCGAAGAATGTTTCTTACCAAAAGCTCTTAATAATATTAGAAACTTCCTTAGGGAAGTGGGGTAGAGGAAGATTGAATGGGGTTGGTGATATTCATCGAGAGCTGGTGTTGATAACCCCGCTTTTTGTGTTGGTCGTGAATTAACTCCTAGCTCTATGAAAACTCATTAAATTGTTCCGCAACGATTTTAGGATCCGATATAACATTGCCGTTTATATTCAAGGTTAGGTTACTTTTCTGCTGGGGTGCTATTGATTGTGATTTGACTACTTGCCAAATAGCCTTACTCTTATTGTCAGACCTTAATATTTCCTGTTTGTAATAAAAACGTTTGGCTTCTTTAATGCTGTGCACATGAGCTTTTTTTAGTTGTAAATAAATTTGTTTTTGTAAAGTATCTGTTGGTGCTTGTTTGCACCGATAATGTAAGTTGCGGAGCTGACACGCGTCTGATCGGTGTATAGCTGTTATCCATGGGCTCGACTTTAAGGTTTTGTTTGCTTTGTTTGTCCTCCAAGGGAATGCTACATTAAATAAATATGTAAATTTTGATACAAAAAGCTCAAACATATGATTTGAATCAGAAGCAGCTAGCAAGAGGTTCCAGTCAATTGGGATTAACAAATCATAAAAGTGGCCTATGTTTTCGTCACTGAACTTTCTTGTTCGAGTTGTTTTACTCTGATCCATGTCCAGACTTAAGGTGGATAGTTGTAATATGATAGCACAGTGGTCAGAGAATTGTGGGTCAATTGAGTGTGCTGTGATGACCTGGTTATCAAAAGATGTAAGTATGTTATCTATCAGAGATCTTGCGTTACCATGAATCCGGGTTGGCGCGTTGATAGTAGTATGAATGTTATAGGACTGAATCAAGTCTTTAAAGAGTTGTGTTTGATTATTGTGAGATAGTAGATTGATATTAAAATCTCCACATATAATTAATTCTGCTTTTGGAAATTTTTTAGTTAATTTAATCAAACATTCCTCAAATTTATCTAAAAAATTGTTTATAATACCTTGTCTACAAATGCAACAAAATGCTTCATGATTGGTAACTACATTCTCATAAAGATCCGATCTAGGTCCTTATACCGTGAATTTTAGAAAAAATGTGTACCATGCTTTTTACGATTTTAAATGAAAAATCCAACCGACAAAAAGTGTTCGGATCGTATTCGAAGGCATCCAGTTACCCCGGGTTCGAACCAAGGTTCTCAAAATAATTTTATTAAAATTTCTTCTTCATTCGTCTACATTAATGTGCTTTGGTTTGCCCAAATCGAACCAAGGGCAGCCGAGATTTAAAGTTTTAAAATTGCAATTCAAAATTTTCCGACTTGTGGAATTTTTTTCGCTCATTCGGAAAAATACATGGGGACAAATTATTTAAACACTTGTTGCCTAATTCATTGGCTTTCGTAATTGGCAAACTTTGGGGCTCTACCGTAAACCAAAAAATTTCCAAAAATTTGGAACCGGAAAATCCAAACAATGTCCCATAAAGAGAATGAAATTTTTTCCAAAAATGTATTTCAATAGGCCGGTGGTTTTTGGTAAATAAATAAATAAATAAATTGTATTTAGAGTCTACCCACTCAGTTATATAACTGATTTTCAGTGGGGGACAGTAAATCAAAGCGACCAAGCCAACCCTGTAGGCCCCAACGCAATCGACGAGTGAGCGATAACCAACCAAAGATCAATATTTTTAATAGGAAATATAGCAATCAATAGTATGGACAGTGCAAACACTCGCGGATCAACGCCAGAATCAACAAGGTCGATTCAGAACAACTCTGAATTTATTGTGCTTCGTTGCTAGGACGGCTCCAAAGTGCCCGTTTACAAACTCCTAAGACAACAACTGATGGACTTATGTCCAAATCAGAAGTTAAAAAACTTCTGACTTTGGCGGGAATCGAACCCCGGACCTTCTGCATTGGAAGCAGGTACGCTAACAACAAGACCAACGAGCCACACACAAGACATTAAATGTTTACACGTTAAAACAACAAACAACGATTCGGGAATGTTCCAAGTAATAGAACTATTTTTTTTTATTTAATTTTTCCAAAATCCAAAATGTTTATCGTCATCCCGGCCAAAGTATTGGAGTTGGTCCGGAACCCTTCGCAGTGCTTGTACCCGTAATTATTTCGAACGAGGCAGTACCGTCCACGTTCGGGCGCAGCAACCGGGAGTAAAAAACGTGCAAAAATGGTGTTTTTTGGGATTTTTGGCGTTTTCACCCGCAGCAAATTTCTTTTGGGACGCGGGTAATTTTTTTTCAAAAATTTCAATCCTTACTCGTGGAGGAGCGTTCAAAATGTACGCGTTTATCCCTCTCCTTGGCTTGGTCGTCCGTGGAAAAACTCGCTTTCCGCCCCCAGTCCGTGCGTTAACAGAGTATTAGTTATGCGGACTAGACATATCAAATGCTATTTCAGCACGTTTGAATATCCCGTGCCCTACATTTTGAATAGAACGAGTTCCAGCGATGGCCGACGGAACGCGCCACGCGTACGCTCTCTATCGCCCTCTGTTACTGGCTTTGGCAAACTTGTTTCTGTCCAATCGCGACGTTCAAAGAGTTTGACCTTCAGTCAGTGATGAGTGAATGCAAGCAAAAATGGAAGAAACATAAAAAATGTCAAACCACGCCAACTAGTAGTTTAAAAGACGTAAAAAAGTGTTTAAATGGAATATTTTCCGACATTCTTTCTTCAGATTGGAAGTATAAGCGATATAGACACAACAAAACCAATAAAGAATGTTTATTTTTCGACGTAGTGTATTCACGTCTCCCGGTTCCTGCATCGTAGTCCGGTCATTGTTTATCAAAATAAATTAGAAAGCTTCATCATCACAAAAGACGAATCGGTTAAAAAACTAGGAAGTTTCTCAATTGGATAATAAAATTCCCCGTTAGCACGCAGACTAGGCCTACTTTTTGCCGTCACAGTACATGCGCGCCTAGGCTAGGCCTAGGTTGTAGACCTGTAATTGAGGTTGAGCCTCCGTAATACAATTTTATCTGCTTCCGAATGGGCAAAATAAACAAAATATGCTGATGACTTAATGGGTTAAACATATAATGCAAAAAAAACAAGACCTAAATAAATAAACATGTTAATCTATTGTAAAGGTAACGTCTTGGTCTACGCTAACAGTGATGTTATGCTGGGGTGACATTGAAATATAGTATACGCACTTCGTTGTCATGGTTCCATTGTTTTAAGGTGATCACCAAGGCTTTTATGCCTGCAAGTAGAAACTGGGGTGGCAGCTGGCCCACACTATTCAAAGACCTTAGTTCCTGCAGTAGATTCACTCCTGTATACCAGTTTATCTCCTCGAACCGTGGAAATAAGAACTTTGGTGGGGAGCGGATCTTCTTCTCAAACTCGTACACTCTAAAATACAGAATATATATAGTTAAATAACAACTCAATAATAAGTAGCAGCATCAGTTAAACATGTTTCCAGGTGTGTGTGTGGGGGGGGGGAGGGTTAAGTGTAATACAAACTAAACAGCATGCCATAATAAAATACTGGGTACAAAGCAAAACATTTATAGCAAAAAACATGTTAAAAGATGTTTCACTATAGTTCATAAGTATTCAATAAAATTAATTTTATATTTATCAATTATTGAGGGAAAGACAAATGCCAATATTAAAACCATGCAAAATCAGAGTTCTCTAATCATATTTCAGCAATGCAATTGAAAATAGAAAATGTGCCACAAGGCATTTACATGGTTTATTAAGAGCTTAAAGGGGCTATTAACCCCAAAAAAAAAATTTTACCACATAATCTATAGCATAAGACTACACTAAAAAGAGTTTATTTATTTTTCAAGATTGCAACTGTGATTTTAAACAATTTTTTAAAGTTCTTTGATCCTGAAATTGACGAAAATTGCTGTTTTTGTGAATTTCTTAAATCGGCTTTAACTTGCTTGTTTTTTGTTCCACATAGATACCAGAGCACCGTACCAATCTAAAATGTCCCTTTATAACATTGTGTCTTGAAACTGTGCACAAATATGCACTCAAACACACAAAAAATATGCCTTCCAAAACCACACCCGGGTAAACAGCATATTTTGACCGAACCACTTGCCAAAATTACAAAACAAAATATAGCGGATTTACAGAAAAGGCTGCCGAGTACGTCAATAATGGCCAATATTTTTTTGGATCAAAATCCTCTCCAAGGTCACGGGGCATAAAGATTGTCCCCATGTTATTTCTTATGGGAAATTTTTGCCAATGGGACCTAGGTCGAAAATTACCGAGTTTGACAATTTTTTTCTGGTCATGGTGGACCCAATAATTGTTTGGTTACTTTCTAAATTCATATCTAGTTAACCTGAATGAAAAATATTTTTTGAGTTTAGCGGGTGAATACCCCTATAAAGCTATGTGTAAGAAGTGTATAATTATAGGCATATTGTTCTATTGGAATAAGTAGAGATGTTTCTTTAGTTACATACCTACTTCCATAATAAAAACAGAGAATAAATACAATATTGGGTATTTTGGGCACAAAAGTGTTAAATTCCTGCTTATCCACATCAGTTTGTTGTTAGAGCCTACATGCTTCCTATCCTGTTTTGCATTTGCGAGACTTCAAACAGAAAATTTAATTTTGTGTGGTATTAATATCAGCAGTGGCGTTAATATTGGCAGTAATAAGTAGTGGCTCTCGAATTGAAAATGTAAAGTGTGATCAAAATTAAAACATTGATCACATTAAAAATGTCAATAAGAATTAAAAGCCAAACATTACCTAAATACGTAGTAGATATACCAAACAACATAATGGAAGTACTAATGTATTTGCTGCTTGGCACTAGATTAATTAATGTTCACAGGTGAGCACAATAGTTTTCCTAGGAAGTCCTATCAATCACGATTGTCACTAGCTTGCGAGTCATTCAGTAGTAGTGACCTACGCCATTAGTATTACAAACATTTAAAAAATGAACAATTCCATCACACACGAAATGAGTTACTACAGTGTAACGAGATTAGTGATCAAATTTTAACATAGTGTCATATCGGGGTAAGTGTGACCACGGCCTAGCATTTGGTCAATTTAGTACTTAGCTTTATTTTGTTTGTTGTTTTAGGATTGCCACACATTTGTTTATCAATCTCTAGAATGGTATGTGGTTTGTGATTAATTTGAGGGTTCAAAATAAGTTCTTTTTAAAGTTCTGTTTTTTAATTAGAAATCCTAATTCATTCACTTGGCATAACAATTTGTTTTCAGATGATAAACAATTTTTTTTTAAAATATTAAAACACAATATTATTATAATATTATTATGTGAGGGCAGAGGTCTGTACCATTGTATGTTGCTTTTAATTTGTGCATAATAAATTGGAAGGGGGGTCACTCCTATCCCTTGAAAATTGAAACTCGGGGAAAGTGTGGCCACTGGAAAATAGCTTGGTTGACTAATCAGAAAGTGCAATAATGTTGGTAAAACTGATTCTGAAAAAAATTAAAATTAAATGCTATAAAAACTGGTACTTTTGTTCTTGTGTCTTCTCTTTTTCCAATAAATCCAAAAGGAAAATAGAATGTAAATTAAATTCAAATATGTGTGCATGGTTCATGATGGTAAGGCAAATAAAGATGAAGTAGAGTTGCAGACCGGTATTATGTCTTTCAAATGCCTAGACACAGCGATAAAGACTTTCTGCGTCCGAGATAATGTTTCGATAACGAATAATCTTTGGTGAAATTGTGTCAGGTATTGGGTATTCTTCCACAACCAGTGCTAACGCAGAGCGGAGAGACGATGAGATATGTAGGTACTCAAACAGGGTGTTTTAGATGTTTTAGAAAGAATGTAGGCTTAACTCAGCAAGGAACTTGATGTTAACTCTGTGTCAGATTTGACACGTTTTTTGTAGACGCCGGTTTTTGAAGAAATAATATATTGAAAAATCTTTTTTTTTAATGCAAGCTTTAAGAGATGATTTACAACCATGCCACACTTTCTCCTTGCTCAAAACCAAATATTTCATTGAGAAAGAGTCGGTGGCCACACTTTCCCATGAAGCGGCCACACTTGCCCCATTTCATTGGGAAAGTGTGGCCGCGTGCATTAAATTACTAATTATCCATAATCTTATTTATAATGAATGTTACAGACTCGGTAGGCCTACACCTACCATAATTAAGCTTAACAGAACCACAAATTCACCACTTATTGTTTCAAATTGCTAGCACCTATATTATTCCTGTAACTGACTTCCAAAGTAATTTTTTTTTTTAAGTGGTAGGATAGGTAGGAACTGGTAGGAATAAAATGCACTCTATAATTGGAAATATAGTACTTGAGATGTTTAGTAGACTAGACTCATATATAATATGTTGTTATATTATAAAACTTCACTTATCTAGCAGCTAACGTTTTTTTCATATTTTTAAATAGACCTGTGGTTATTTTTGTACTTAGCACTATTTACTCACCACATGGGTAGATCCCCTGATCCCACTGAAACATGTTTATTCATGTTCCCAGTTTAAGTAAACACTAAGTCATATATTTATAATGTGTAAGATAGTTTTACTTTTCATTTCCATAGACAAAAACATAAACAATCCCTTTGAAACAGATTAAAAATTAATGTACAATTACATTTTATAAATTGGCACGTTTTATTCAGCATTTATAGGCCTATGAACATTTGAGAGCCCCCGGGGATCTCTAAACTTACTCCGATTGGTCTATAACTTATCAAATAAACAAGGCCTAAGTGAAACTTCAAGGATGAGACTTAACGTCTTCCACTTTTGGCTATTCTTGGGTTGTGGGGCTGACACGTTTAAACGTTTGTAGAGTTTAAAAGTTTTGAGTTTTATTAAACGTGTAAACGTTTTTTCTTTTTTTCTTTTAATTTTGTTTTGTTTTACTAAATTTTATTTTGTTATCACTTTTGGAGCCTACACCAACACAGACACAGGCCAGGTGCCGGGTCCAGGCTGTTTAAGGCCGGTCATCAGTACAAAATTATGATTGTGCATATCTTAAAAAAAAAAAATGGGGGGAAATGGGGTTTAAAAACGTGGACACGTTTAAACGCGTTTAGTAGAGCAGTTTAAACGTTTAGTGAATTAAACGGATTTGGGCAGCCCTATTGGGTTGTTTTGTTACACCATAGAGTGCTCATAGAGCCGACAACCATGTAGCACAAACTGGCTAGGGTTCTTCTTAGACAACACAAACAAGAGGCTTCCAAGTTCTTAGATAAATAGCTTTGAAAGGCCCACTAAACCCAAACATACATGTGGATTAATTACAAGCTTTGAAATATGATTAAGTGGACTGATCAAGTGATCTAGCCCGTAGCAGTGTTTTCGTCAGGCAAGCTTTAAAACAAACTTATTTTATTATTGTATCAGCCTATATCTAGCTTAGTATTACGTGACGATGCCTATATTTGTACTATGTACCTATCAACAGGCTAATAAAACAAACAAACAAACAACTCGTGTCCAAGTCCAAAGTCTTTTATACATCTCAAATTGTATCTAATTTTGGCCCTATTTTCAAGCGAATAACATTGTTGTCATCTGTGAATCATTTCAAATCAATTGCAGTTTTTGAAATAACAAATTATTTCATGTACGTGGATGTGTGATGATGTAAACATGATCCAACATAGTTTGCTAACGGGAAAATAAGCAAAACTTCACAGGTGTAAACTAGCCAGCAACGAAGATGTTAGCCCAAGAAACGGAATAGTGCGCTACTGCTCACCCCAACCCGATTTAAGTTGGGAATGGGGTAAGATATATATAGTATTTATATATAAACATCTGCTTCTTCAGCAGTAGTCTCCCACTCGCACATACAATGTGTTTACGGGAAGTGTGGGTTTAAGTAGATCTCATGTTTTAAGTGACAACAAGCACAGTAAAGCTAATATTTTGCTGTTTGTCACTTTCCACCCTGGTTTAAAAACATAGTTAGATCTATGTTCCTAATATTAGGGATAACATGGAGGAATCAATTAATCGATTCCCGATCAATTCCCGTCTGGATCGATCCCAATTGTAGGAATTGATTTGTAACTTGACAGATTAACGCTTGTGCGTCGTGTTTTTGGGCGTGGCAGAGCTGTGACTGTGAGCCACATGTCCACTGCCCCTCCCTCTCCCCGCCAGGCGCCGATCATAGACAATGACAGGCGGTACAACAAACAGACGACAACGCAACATATCTTTCTGTAATGTGCGGCAAGCGGAAGACGTCATCACGGGCTCCGCGGTAAAAGATCTCTGGAAAATCGCCACGTATCACGAGCTCCGCCGAGAAAGACTACCAAAATAACGGAGCATACAATAAAAGTATATTCTTGGTAATCAATTCCGAATCGATTCTTAAGTCACAATGATCGATTCCAATTTTTTTAAATCGACGTCATCCCTACTAGATATTTTTTCTCATTCCTTGTGTTGTAACAGTCTAAATTAACCCAAGGAGTTGCCATTAAAAGAGTACTAATTTAAATCTCTGAACCTGTGGATATGGGGTTTAATAAGTATATTGATATAATCATCATCATTAGTATTCTAGCCAATGTGAGCATTAATATGCTTAGGTAAAATGAACAGAACACTACCAATAAAACACACTGACACTTGCAAAAAGCAAGCTTACAAGTGGGACTACACGAACAGACTTGCTATTGATCCATGCATTCTTACAGTACAAACAGACAGACAAACAGACAGACAGACAGGAAAAGGCAATGGCAAATGATAATGAACATAATGACGATGGTACTGTAGCATATATACCCTAGTGAGGTGTTCGTCCTAGTCAGGGGTCCTATTGGCTTGGGCTGCAATGCGTGTGACCTAGGAAAATATTAACGTTGAGTAATACAATTGGAAATACTATAAAAATTACTTGTTAACAATTTAAATCAATGTGTATTTCAATTAATCCAGGTTAAAGTTTATGTAGGCTACTCAAATTATGAGCTAACACAATTCAGTGATAATCAGGATGCACTATGTAAGGACAAAAGAGTAATTAATATTTTAAAGTGTCAAGAAAAGTGGTTTAATAAATCACTTACAAGGTTAGTATTAACCTTTTCAGGAGTGGGTTTTTTTAAACATTTTTTTGCAGATTATTTAACTTGGCCTATAAAACTAGGAATGTACATTTAAGTTCTGAAGATGACTTCATTGATGGAGAGTTCGATATTCAAGTTTAAAAAAAAAAAAAAAATATGGAAAATAAAAATTTGGGAAAATTTCAAAATTGAAAAAAAAAAAAAAAATTGTTAGCACAGTGCGCGGACGTAATATTACGGCCGTACTCTAGAAAAGGTTAATGTAATAATCCAGGCTGTAGTCGTAAAGTAACATTTGTCTGGGGCCCCCGTGCCATGCGAGTTTAATTTGGGGGGGGGGAGTTTTAACATTGATATCATGGCAATTGCCGCCATGTGTTTTTTATTTTTTGTGATTTATACAAGTTAAAACTTTATGCTCAGTTTCATTCATTAGACTAACCAAACAGATTAGATGACAATTTTAGGGAATCATCGACATCTCTACACGTAAAATTACCTCATACTTAGTTCTATCAAACACGTTTCTCGTGAAAATTGAACTTGAACCCCATTTTTACTTCAGAGTTCAGACCATAGTTTTTGAGCATGTGTTAAACGTAACTCAGATTTTGATGAAACAACTTAGAAATCACAAAATCTAAACCAGCCACGGTTTTTTAGTGTAAACAAATAAAATTCTCACAATAGTCTCATTTGTATTTTTCTTTCTTTCCATTTTTTTCCCCACAAAAAATTGTTTTGATGTTTATTGGTTTCAGGGGTCGAAATTAACTTTTTTTGACACCAGCTCTTTGGGCTATATTATATTATATTATATATAATTATATTGGGCTATAATATTCCCTGGGTTTGACGAGTGCGTGTGGGGACAAGGGAGTGACCGGAAACGATTTTTCACCATAATAATAATGTGAATGATATAAAGAGATAGGGTGCCAACAGCTTACCTAAAATGGAGTAGGCGCGCCGCAAAAGATAACATAAACACAAATAAACTACATAATCAAAAATCAAAATGTTTTCGGTCCACGTGACCTTCCTCAGTGAGTGTAGAGAGAGAGACTGAGTTGAAACTAAAACTAGGCTAGTTGTAGGCTAGGGGTGAAGGGTGAGTGAATGAGTGTGGATTGGGTGACAGGGAGGGGTCTGGGAGAAGGGAGGAGAATCACCGTAGGTTTAAATTCGGTTTCTGCAAATCCCACCAAAAACCGAATTTAAACCTATGGTGATTCTCCTCCCTTCTCCCAGCCCCCTCCCTGTCACCCAATCCACACTCATTCACTCACCCTTCACCCCTAGCCAACAGCTAGCCTAGTTTTAGTTTCAACTCAGTCTCTCTCTCTACACTCACTGAGGAAGGTCACGTGGACCGAAAACATTTTATTATGTAGTGTATTTGTGTTATATTTATGTTATGTGTGCTATCTTTTGTTATCTTTCGTGGCGCGCCTACTCCATTTAAGGTAAACTGTTGGCACCCTATCTCTTTATGTCATTCACATGATCCAGCCTTTTGGCATTCCTTTCAGACACATATACATACACATATAGCACATATTATAATAATAATAATAATAATAATAATAATAATAATAATAATAATAATAATAATAATAATAATAATAATAATAATAATAATAATAATAATAACAATTTTTTTTTTTTACTAGCCTCGGGCAGTGTTGCCATTACCCCCAGCACCAAGGCCGCTAGTACCAACTTAAAATACCGCCAAATTCATGAGCTGCACTGCTAACTTTGATGAAATCGCAAAAAAGTACTTCATACAAGATGATTAATAAAAATGTATTGAAAAACAAGGTAAATCAAAGCCTCACATCAAAAAAAAAAAATTATATATCAACCTCAGTTTATAAACTAAGAATTGTTATTTATTTTACATCAAACAATTGAAATAAGTTTGGGAATGACTGCAAACACGCTTAAAATGAGGAATTTCAACACACATTTGGAGGATTTTTAGCGGATTTGCATCAAGTTTGCCGCTGTCTTGAAAGCTGAAAACCGCTAAGTGTCACCGCTAGTCTCAATTTTATATTTTCACCACTTTTTGACTTTCAAAACGCTAGATCTAGCGGCAAAACCGCTGCATTGGCAACACTGGCCTCGGACGAGCGTTAATTTTGACCCCTGATTGGTTTATACTTTAGTTTATTTTGTGTATGTTGTTTTGTTTTTCTGTTACTTTTTGTTTTTGTTTCATTACAAAACACTTCATATAGCCTAGGCCTAGCTAAAGTAACCATTGCACCCATCTTTTAACATAATTATGAATACTAAATAGTAAATTGTGTCACAAAACCCTAGTAAACAATATGACTCCAGCTCATTTTAAGTTACCTTAACCAACAACATGTTTTGTCCTCCTGGGGCTCGACAGGCAGATGGTGGCTACTAGAAATTAGTTAAGCTACATACAGGCAAAACTCAATACATTACATAACCAAACCTGTGGTGTGGCCAAACTCGAAGTTAATTCTGCATGCATATTAAGAATTAACAGCATCAGCAAGGTTACTTCACACCCCATTCATTCAGTCCTTCACTCTCACAGACATGTAGAGAATCTAGCATACTATTGATAAAAACAAATTACCTAACATAAAACAATTTTAGAGCTTAAATAATTATGACAAAATATATATGTTCATAACAATAAGGAATATTTGAGGAAATTATAGACAAATTTGATACAATGTCAATGTGATATACTTACTGAAGCTGTAGAGGTATGTTAAGACTATGCAAGAAATTGCCACCGAAGACGAGTGAATCTATAGGAGTGAACACTGCATGAATCCATCCAGTTGGAATCAGCATAGTTTCCCCCTTTTGGATCACACATTTATAGCACAAGTCCACCTAAATAAACGATGCCAGAAGTGAGATATCAGAAAACTTAACGACAACGTAAGCATGCAAGCATTTTTTAAATTACACATTAAAAGGGCCTGGTCTTAGCTAGTGAAGTCACATCCACTCGAAGCCTTGCCGTAGGTGTAGGTACAAATATTTTATTAATAGGGCCGGTTGGTTTACATTTAGTCCTAGGCCTTCATGAGACAACTGGCATTTAATAAAATATACTAAAAAACTATAAAATAAATAGAAATGTGCTGTTAATTCTCTCCGTTACACTACTGTAAATAGATCGGCCAATGTCAACAGTTCGATTGTCAGAATCAATAACAACAACAAATGGAAACAGCAATCAGTTTGAATGTTGTGGAATGTCTGATCCAATGCAGCTGTTAACACTAAGGAACCAAATTATGCAATTTGTACCTACACCTGGTGCTAATACCCATAGAGTTGACTAATGCTACGTGAGCTCATTCCAATCACTCGATATAAACTTTTTTCCCACCCCTTATCAGATATTAAGAAACTGAAAAGTCTTAAATAAATAAATAGGCCTAATAATAATATGGACAATCAAACTTCAAAGTTTAATTGCCATCAGAGCCAACAAAAGATAATGTAGGCCTAGGCCTAAAACAACATTTTTATCCAGAAGCAAATTGGTAACTGTAAGCTTGAACTAATTAGAGTGATTTTCAATTATTCAAGATAAGCCAACCCTAAATCTTAGGTAACATTACACTCTAAAATTCAAAATGATATGTTGGATCACCATAAATTTTAAAAGGTGCCTGGTAGCCTTAGGTTAAATAATTTTGTACCATCCAGCTAGATTAACATTGTGGTAACAAGTAGGCCTTACCTGATCCCCAAAGAAGCCTTCAGATGCCTTAGCAGAGTCCATCCATCGTTGATATAAGGAAAGATTTGCTGGAGTTGGCTTAATCAGATAGAACACTTTCTCGCCCTGAAACGTGTGTCACACAGTCAATACTAGTGGTAAGAAGCTTATTTATAGGCACAACAGTATACATTTTGGGCAATGCTGTGGTAATAGTGGTATGGTAATGCTAATTTTATTGGGTCACCCAAACACCAACAAATGAAATAATATAATGGACATAACTTTGGATTAGGGTTGTGAACGGGTACCCGGGAACCCGCCCGTTGATAATAGCCCGGGTAGTGAAATGAGTTGTCGGGTACTCGTTTGACAGTTTTTCATCTCAAATCCTGCTTAATTAACGCCCACCACTACCATGCCACACGCATACCAATATTCATTGTAATCGGCCTATAAGTGACTGGTGGAGATATTTATGCACTCCAGCAATATCAGTTCCTTCTGAAAGTGCGTTTTCAACAGCTGGACATTAGAAATGAGCATCTATGGCACCTGAGACCATCAACAAGTTCATGTTCATGAGAATGTGTGTGTTAAAAGTGACGACCTGTCAATATATATTAAGTTAATAATTGACTAACTTCATTATTTGTTGTAATCGTAAAAAAAATCTTAAGATTTCGTAATTTTGGGTACCCGACCGTAAGATCGACGGGTACCCGGGGAGGCATTTTTACTAATTTGCACAGCCCTACTTTGGACGTTATTTGGAGAACTGTTACTACAAACATTTATAAACATTGAATTGTAAATAAAAATGACATATTAACATATCGTCGGTGAAGTGGCAATACCGCGTAAGTGACTTTTTTGACCAAATTCACTTTGTTGTTGTTTCGACATCGCGAATTCAAATTAATATTCGTTAAATATGCACCAATAGACTAGTAAGGCTTAAAAGAGCTTATATTAAATCCGCGTATGAAAAAGAGGCTTGAGAAGGCTGTGGAAATACCGCGTATCTTCCATCCCAGCCATGCTATCCAGTCATGACACAGCTGTCAAAGTGCTAGGCTAGAGGTAACAACAAGCGTTCTCAAATCTTGTACCAGTAGATCGTTATACCAATTACAGTTGGTGCTAATGTCATTTGTGAATGTATATATTGTGAAATGATAAATGTCTAGGCTTCACTCAGTCACTGAGTAGTGCTTTGTACAAAATCAAAATACAAACGGGCCCAATTCTTCTTTTTTTCTTACCAACATTTCCTATTGCATTTGGTATTTTTTTACCGAATTAACCATTAATAAATAAAGTAGGACTAGATACTGTATTTTATTGTGGTATAGTAGCTATTCAAAAAAGACAATCACTGGTTAGGCCTACTTATAAATAAATATTGGTTAGGGCTTGGATATTAAGCCTAGGCTAGGACTAGACCTACTGTACTCTTAGGCCTAGGCCACTTTTGTATTTAGTACTAATTGGATTGATAGGTACAGGCTTGTTTGTGCCCCTAGTTGTTATTAACAAATAATAATAGATTAGTTATTTGCCCTAGACCAGATAGAAAATGCTGTACAGTAAACGTTCAATCAATGGATTGACTTTCATAAAACGAGAAGTAACAGCTGGGAGTTCCGATGTTTTGCGATCGTTTTCATGCAATTTATCTACAGAGCCAGCGTTGCAAACAAGGCCTAGAAGTTCACAAGAATCCCTATAGATAGCATGACCAGGCTAGTCACGGAATAGTGGATGTGTATGCATATCAATCCAGCAAGCTGAAAAGTTTCCATGAAGAGCCTAGCAAGCCTAGGCCGCCCATCAGCTGACTGTTTTAACATGTAACTTATGGCCGTAAAACAGCGGAAGTACGCGGAAACGACAGGCGTAAACCGCGTATGTATTTAATTGTTGTGCATTGTTACTTTGGAGATAAAATCTATCTATCTATCCATGGCGCTACGGCCCTTGAAGGGCCTTGGTCTCCTCCACTACTCCTCGCCACGCGTCCCGATCCAGGGCACGTCTCCTCCATCCCCGAACGCCGAGTCTGCGGATATCGTCTTCTACGTCGTCCAGCCACCTCTTGCGTGGTCGCCCGGGAAGTCTCCGCCCTTCTGGTTTCTGTCGGAACGCCTTCCTGACGCCCCGTCCCTCTGGCATGCGCTCCAAGTGGCCGGCCCAACGTAGTTGGCTTCTCCTCACTTCAATAGAGATTGCGGTATCTTTGTACAGTTCGTAAAGCTCGGCATTCATGCGTATCCTCCACTCTCCATTGTCCTGGACAGGCCCGTAAATCCTGCGAAGGATCTTGCGCTCACAGGTGTTCAGAGCATCCTCGTCTCTCTTGGTCAGCACCCATGTTTCACTCCCGTAAGTAACCACCGGCCGGATGACAACTCTGTATATAGTCTTCTTTGTTTTTCTCGACAATAAGCGAGACTTCAGCAGGTAGTAGCATCTGTTTCCGGCACTGATTCTTGCTAGGATTTCTAGGTGCATCTTGTTGTTATGCGTGACAAGGGATCCAAGGTACTTAAAGATGCTCACTCGCTCGAACTCTCGTTGACTAACCGATAGTGGTTCTCTAGGATTGTTGGTGGCATTTCGCTCCATAACCATGTACTTGGTTTTTTCTTCGTTTATCACCAATCCTGCCTGCTCTGACGCCTCCTCTAGCTAGATAAAGCTTTCTTTCAGCGATCTAGCATTCCTACTCAGAAGATCCACGTCATCCGCATATGCTAGGTAATGGAAGGTCCGGTTCAGCAGTGTCCCGCCTCTGTTAACATCAATGTTCCTGACCACTCTCTCCAGCGTCAGGTTGAACAGTAGACATGAGAGTGAATCTCCTTGCCGCAGGCCTCTGTTTACTTGAAACTCCCGCGAT
The DNA here is from genome assembly GCA_024449915.1 of Sweltsa coloradensis. Lineage (NCBI taxonomy): Eukaryota > Metazoa > Arthropoda > Insecta > Plecoptera > Chloroperlidae > Sweltsa > Sweltsa coloradensis. The sequence continues at coordinate 87,034 of JAMZAV010000260.1, forward strand.
ATGTTATGCTGCACCTTCACCTTGCATGTAGAATTTGCTAGTCATACGCACCAGCTTTACCAGCTTCTTTGGCACTCGAAGAACATCCAGGCTCTCGTACAGGTAATCTCGATCCACGCTATCATACGCCTACTTATAGTCTATGAACAACTGGTGCACAGTGATATTATACTCGTAACACTTTTCCAGAATAGTGCGAATGGTGAAATCTGATCGGTGGTGGATCTGTTGCTTCGGAACCCGCATTGATAAGTCGCCCAGAGCATGCTCTGCGTACGGTTCTAAGCGTCTGGCAACTATCTTTGTAAGGATCTTGTATCCCATGTTGAGCAGTGATATGCCCTGGTAGTTGGCACACTCCAACTTTGATCCCTTATTGTGTTTAGGGCATATCAGGGCTACTGCCCACTCACTTGGCATCCATTCCTCTTGCCAAACCCGTGTAATGAAGTCATGCATTTCCCGCCTGAATTCATCCCCTCCGTACTTCAGTATTTCCGCTGTGATCATGTCCTCCCACGGCGCCTTGTGGTTCTTCATGCTACTGATCGCCTCCTCTGTCTCTTGAAGCGATGGGTCAGCATCAACTAGACCATCCTGTGCCCTCTCTGGCTCAATCTCAGTTGCGTCACCGCTTGCACCGGCGCCATTCAGCAGTTCTTCAAAATGCTCCGCCCATCTTTCCACCACCCTCTTTCCCTCAGCTATTAGATTTCCCTCCTTATCATTGCACATATTTGTCCTGGCCTGAAACCCATTTTTTTCATTCCTCATTTTCCTGGTCTCCTTACTTCTCGCCATCTCCTCTTATATCCTCCACTTTCCCTCTCTCCCACTTCCTCTTCTCCCTTCTACATGCTTTCTTGGCTATCGCTCGCAGTCTTGAGAACTCACTGTGGTTGGTTCTTGTACCTCTCTGCAGCACTCTCTTTCTAGCGTTGTTTCTATATTCAATGGCGGCTTTGCATTCATCGTTGAACCAAGGGTCTCGCTTAACCACTTGCTGGACTCCCACTTCTTCCTTCGCTGTCGTGGTAATTGCGGCTTTAAGTATTCTCCACTCGTCTTCTATGTCAGTCGCTCCCTTCACCTTTGCCTTCTCTGACATAAGCTGGTCCTTCAGGTGGTCTGCGAACTCCTTTCGTACTTCCTTCGCGCACTCTCCGTCACCCACCAGTTTCTGGCCGTCGTACGTCTGGCGCCTCTTTCCATCCTCGACACAGCAATCCGCTGTCGGCATCTCGCTCGCACTAGAAAATGGTCCGAGTCCACATCTGCGCCTCGGTAACTCTGCATATCCATAACATCGGATCCGTGCCTACTGTCGATGAGTATATGATCAATCTGGTTCTGCGTCACCCCATCTGGGGAACGCCATGTGGCCTTGTGTACGTTCTTGTGTGGAAATTTAGTGCTACTGACCGTCATTCCCTTGCTTATGGCAAACTCCACCAACCGCACCCCATTGTCATTGGATTCTGCATGCAGAGTCTCAGCCCCTATGGTCGATCTGAAGATCTCCTCCCTTGCCGACCTTTGCGTTCATGTCCCCAAGGACTATCCTAATATCGTGTTTTGGTGCACCATCGTACGCTCTCTCCAACTCCTCATAAAAGCGCTCCTTTGCTTCATCGTCGGCATCTTCTGTAGGGGCATGCACATTGATGAAGGTTGTGTTAAAGAACTTTCCTCTCAGTCGTATAGTACAAAGTCTCTCGTTCATTGCCTTGAAACCAATGACTGCGCTTTTGTACTGTCTCGCTACTGCGAATCCCGTGCCAAATGTGTTTCTAGTGTGACCACTGTAGAAGATGGTGTACAGTTTCTGCCTAACCACGTCCGTCCCTTTCCATCTTATCTCCTGAAGAGCTGCGATTTTCACCTTGTATTTGTCCAGCTCTCCCACCAGGCTTGCAAGGGCTCCTCCCCTATACAGGCTCAGCACGTTCCACGTCCCCATCCAAAACTCGTGTCCATTTTCTCGCTTGAGTTGTTTCCTTTGATCTGTCTGGCTTTGATTTGTAGTGTTGCTGGTTTCGTAACCGTTTTTTTTTCGAGAGTGGAGTGGTTAACCCCACGTCCAACCTGATGGGGGGCTGCCCCTTACAGCTCGCAGGATAGCTGCCCATTTCTGTTAGGGTGGGTCCCTTAGCCCTTGAGGATCCCTCCCCTCCCGCAGGGCAGTGGGGTGGACTGACGTTCGTCTGGCTTCTCCCCTTTGACCTGTCCGGCTAAAGTGGCCCTACCAGAAGCATATGCTTCCGCCGGCATAGCTCTCAGGATCAACGAAGCACACAAACCTACCAACCACGCTAAGGTCTCAGTCCCTGAGGTAGGACTTTGGAGATAAAATAGTAAACTTAATCACAATCACATCAACAATGCATGTTTAGAAAAAGAATAGATTTAGAAGAAGTGCTTCTGTTGGCAGTAAAGGCTGAATTGTTACGTTTTTTGCGTCTCCTCAACAAGGACTCAAACGTCACTTACGCGGTATTGCCACTTCACCGACGATATGCTAATCCATTTTGGTGTTTTAGAGTTGATTTTAATGTGATATAGATAGATACTCCAAAAATGGAAGGAATTTCAAGTCAAAGTTCGGGTAAAGTTTTTATTTATTTATTCATATAAGAGTCTATACAGCACAAGTACCATTTTAGATAGACAATACTAGGCTAATATAATAAATAAAGTAAAAATTATATAAAATTTTATAAACCACAAACTCAAACTTTAAATTTTTAACTAGAACCGAACTTCCAAAAAAGTTCCTAACTTTGAACAGAAACAAATGTTTGTAGGCCTACATCCCTAATCATAAATAAATAACAGATTAGCCTTAAAATACACATTGTCAGTAAGTGTAGAAATAAACAATCCAATCTACTAAAATATTATACAATATATTACTCAACTCAAAGACATTTCCGTCTAGGTCTTAAATAATAATTAATAAACAACAACATAACAATTATAAACCAAACCGTATAATATTGAAATACTAAAATATTACGCTATTAAACACATTTTTAACAGACAAAATGTTCTAGCCACATTGTATTAATTTGTATTCCTGCGCGGGCCTATAATGCCTAGCCTGCTATTGTACTGCAAAGATTAAACCGAGTTGCCCAATAGGCCAAGCAACGAAGGACCATTAGAGACGATTTATAACAAAAATTCCGGTCAAGCTCAATTTTTGCACAGACCTTCCAGGACAAAGGGAAAAAAGTCCTCAAAAATCGGACAGAAGATTTGGCCGCCATCTTGGAAAATGTCTGCACAAAAGTCATTGTTTTGTAAATCTTAAAAATGGCTAAAAATGGACTAAAATTTTCAACTGCAAAAATATGTCTCATATAATTTCCTTCGAAAATGGTGTCTACCATATTTTCGGTAGAGATAACGGTTACGTCACAAAATCATAATTTATATGTTGCTTAAGGGAAGGTCTATGGGATATATACCTACAATGTTAAATTTGATGACTTAAATGCCCCGTTATCTATTAAACCAATAAAGCAATCTTTCTCAATTTTTTTGTGAGTTATGAGTATTATGTTTTGTAATAACCCAAGCAGACTTAACAGCCTTGATTAAAATTTACACTCAATAAAAAAAAATAGCTTTTGTAGATTTTTTTTGTGGGTTTTTTACCAAACAATTGTCATAATTTTGAAAACTATCCATTTAAATTACTTTATTCTGCTAGGGGTTTTGTAAACTGCTATGATTGACATATCCTGAAAATTTATTCAATTTGGTCTAATAGATCCTGGGAAAAGGGGGCAAATGTGGGGAAATGTGCTAATTTTTAATATTTAGAGAAAAACAGCTTTAAAGTTAGAACAGGCTTTTACCTGCTTATATTCTGATAAATGTTGTTAAGAACAGCCCAACTGTATTTGACGGGTTATCAGGATCCTCATCATCAGCCACACATTTTAAATAAAAAACATTATTTAAAAAAAAAAAAAAAATGTAGTGCCAAATTTTTTATGGGAGCTATATTTTTTTTTTAGTGATATCCTATAAATCTGATGAAAAAGTAAACTCACAGCCTTCATTGAAAAAATCACAAAACATAAACGGGCAGTCCAATTTATTTCAAATAAGTTGCATTTTACACAGAAATAGGCAATTCAATACTATTTGATACAGTTGGAAAATCACATTTTGGTGATACTTTCCCACAGACCTCCCCTTAATGTAGTACCAGCTGATTTTCTCATTTTCGCGACCATCGTATCAAATAGGTAATGACCGATAAATCCATGGGAAATTTATTTAAACACAAAAGGACTTTTGTACGGTGTTCATGAAAGCTTCCATTAGTATAAAAATCGGGTCCGCAAAATTTTGCATTAACCCGCAATTTTTATTTTTCCATTGTTGGTATTTCCTCAAAAATGCCATATTTGACAGTCCAATATTAAGCACTAAATTGCATTTGAGGAAAAATTATTTCTACGCACATTGAAATGACTTAAATAACAATCCGATTACAACCAAAGTATTAGTCCAATATGACTGCCAATTAATAATATCCACAACATCAAAGTGAATAATGTAACAAAAAGAGATTAAAAACAGCACAAAAACAGTATTCAAGAAGGACTAGGAATAGCAGCCATATTGGATTAAAACTTTGGTTTTAATCGGATTGTTATATAAGTCATTTCAATGTGCGTAGAAAGAATTTTTGATCAAATACAATTTAGTGCTTAATAATGGACAGTGATTACCATGACCTTTTGTGCCATTGTCAATTTTTTACGTGTTTTTTTAGGCCATCTGAAGTTGTGAATTAGCAAATTTTCTCTCCTTCGGCGAAAAGGGGCGCTGACAGCCCGACCTTTCAAACATGCCCTGATTTTGTAAAACTGAACTCGCTCCCCCTCTCTAGATATGTAGATAGTTTTCTTTATACAATTATGTGAAAATCTTGAAAATTAATCCCATGAATCAGGGCTATACGCCACTGAACAAAATATCCCCAAATCATGACAATTACACAGGCTAATTTCATTACTGATAATACAGTACACAAAACAATGCAGCAAAAACGTTTTAGAAAATCACTAATGGGCAGCCTTAGAAATGTTAGTGGAATATTTCAGCACCCCTTGGAATTTAAAAACCCGGTGCCCCTGGCATGGGTGTACATAAGTGCCACCTATATGCGGCAACTGTAAGATTACTTTTTTTTTAAACATATATATGAGTCCCGTACAGCACAAGTACCATTTTACATAGACAATCCTAATATAATATATAAATAAGTAAAAATTAAAACTACATTAATAAACCTACAAATTAACAAATAATTATTTATATTGATGAACAATAAACACATATATCAAAATTATAAGTGCAACAAAACATAAGAGTAAATAATGTTTAAAAGAATAGAGGGGGAAATGCTAATGACCTTCAACTGCAGTCCAATCACGGATTGATTTTTTGAAAGTATTAAAATCAGAGAATATGTCGAACTTTGGTAAATTAGGTAAATTATTATAAAAAGAAGATAAACGAAAGGTGATAGATCTACGGGTAATAGAAAGTCTAGGTTTAGCTACATGGAAAAGGTGCGTAAGCCTAGTAAAGCGGGATGGAACATGAAGTGGAAACATGGAGACAAGACTGGTGGACCGGAAAATGCCATTGATGATACGGTGCAAGAAAGACATGTCAAAGCGTTTTCTTCGAGTGGCTAGATCTGTCATGAAAAGTTCACTCATAATTTGTTGACGAGACCAGGCATTAAAAGCTGGGACACGATGACGTACAATTGCACAGAAAAATGAAAGTACCGTACTCTATCTAATTTTTTAATGTTGGAATCAGCTAATAATGCCCAAATTGGAGTAAAGTACTCAATCACAGGTAAAACACAGCACGTGAAATATGATTTTAGAGCAGTTGGGTCACGAATATCAGTGAACCTGTATAATAAACCCAATAGGGACATGGCTTTTGAAGTTATTTTGGAGATGTGCTCAATGAAAAGGAATTTTGAATCTATAATGACACCAAGATCTTTCATTTTAGTAACTCGCTGAATGACTTGCCCCGACAAATTATAATTACAAACTACAGGTAATTTCCGCAATGAAATTGTTAACAATGAGCACTTATCAGGATTAGGACGGAGAAGCCAGTCCAAACACCACTGAGAAAACGCTGCTAATGCATCTTGAAGAGCGATTGCATTACATAATTTCGACACAATTTTAAAAAATTTACAATCGTCAGCGTACAACAGAAAATCACATTCAAACGGTTTAAGTCTGTCTACAAGTGTGTCCACAAACAACACGAAAAGGAGAGGGCCCAATACACTGCCTTGAGGGACACTTGATAACACTGGTAACCAAGAGGAAGATGAACTGGCAATAATTACACGTTGCTTTCGATCTGTAAGAAAATTCTCAATGAGCGTAAGAAAATTACCACTCACACCAAAATGCTCTTTGATCTTGTAAAGAAGGTGTTTGTGGCTTACAGAATCAAATGCCTTTGCAATGTCAATGTAGGCAACATCCAGCTGGGATCGGTTGTCCAGGGCATTAGTGGCATGATGTTGCAGGACTGCAAGATTGGTGAGACATGAACAGTTAGGGAGAAATCCGTGTTGTTCAGGCGAAAGAAGTGGAAGAGTGTGGGCCAAGAGACGATGATGGACAATTCTTTCACATATGGCAGACAAAATTGGAAGAATTGATATAGGTCTATAGCATTTCACAGATGTTTTGTCTCCTGCTTTAAACAATGGTATGACATTTGCCTGTTTCCAGGCAGATGGAAAATTACCTGTCATAAAAATTTTGTTTAATATGACAGCCAAAGGTTGAGACAAAATAGAGGAACAATTTTTAATAAATATAGCTCCAATACCATCTAGGCCAGTCGCACGACTAGATTGTAGATTATTTATAAGTTCTCTAACCTCAGAAGGTGTAGTAGTTATGTTATTGATACTGTGAGAGGAGACATTAGATACCGGTATGTTAATAGGCACAGCTGGGTCAGAAGGAACAGTAAAATTGCCATAGAAATATTGATTAAAAAGCTCAGTACGATCTAATTTAGAAGCAAATACATTGTTAAATGACACTTCAGGGGGAATTCTTTCAGTATTGCGACAAGAATTAATAAGAGTCCAAAACCTTTTAAGATTAGTTCTTGCATCATAGGTCATACGATCAATATAATCCTTATCTATACTTCTATATATTATACTTCCTTTGTAGCACTTATTGTTCGGGACCCTGAAATTTTGTAAATAACTTTATTTTACTAAAAGTTGGTAAATAGTAAATATCTGTTTAATTATTAAGTAGCAAAATAAGGAACTTAGGCCTAACACGTTTTTCTGCTAAATTAGAGGAAAATCAGGAACTTTTCTCAATTATTCTGTAAGTTTTAGCTCCAAAATATGCAATTAATTTGATAATTGGACATTGAAATCAACATTTCTGTTTTAACGTATAGTTGGCACTATGACAGTTAAAAACATGATTATCGAACATGCCTAGCTAATTCCAATTAGGCCTAAGTTAACTTTATATGACCTAAATATTCATTTAAGTGAAATACGAGTTCATTTCGCTCAAGGGTAGTGATTGCAGTGCTATTTTTATGACAAAATTATGCCTTTATGTTGAGTTTTTGTATATACTGAAATTAAAGATTTTTTCATAACGAAATGATAACTTTTAGTTGCTATTTCTCGGGTCGCTACTTATTGTTTATACTCCAATGATGTAATTGTATACTATAATTTAACGTTCAAATATAATTGACACACAATTGGCAATTTCCAGCCATCAGCTGCTGTAGGCTACGACCCTGTTAAGGCGATTTTATGCAAAGCAGGTGTTAATGAATCAACACCAAAATCTCCAAATTACTACAAAATAAAAACCACTTTCACGGAGCTCTACTAATACGTACTGCATATTAAAATTCAAAATCAATTCCCAAAAAAGCATCTTGGTATTACTGGTATCATTACTGGTTTGCCACTGCAAGAGTGAATTGACCTTTGACTTCTTCAATAAGGCTTAATTGTTTGTCCTCCATTTCAGAAGACCAAAATCAGTCAATCCTCTACCTCCAATGTACAGCCGGGGACATAATAAATCAAGGTCTGGAAGATACCTTTTTAGCCGACATCCCGAGGTGGTCAACTCTCTGTGCACGTGATTTGTATCACCTTGTGAACTGCATTATCGATCGATGGAAGCACCCTAGACGATTTAAAGTTATTAATATTATTTAGGGGGCTTTGAATGACTCTTGGTCAACAAAATAGTCAGTATCTAGAAAGTAGATAGAAGAAAAATACCATTTTATAAAAACAAAAATCTGAAAACAAACTGTGGTAGCAACCGCTGGTTGACAGCTTAGATAGAATTATTTGAACTAAATAATTAGAAACTAACTTAAAGTCTTAATGCTATGCCTAGGTCTAGGTATCGATATCTAATGCTCTCTTTACGTTCCATATTATATTTCTTCTAGGCTTGATAGGTAGTTCCCCTGGTGAATAGTGAATTTTCCATTGGGGGTAGCAACCATGTTTTTTATTTATCTCGTTCGTTGCAGTTCACAAGGCGATACAAATCACGTGCACAGAGAGTTGACCATGGGATGTCGGCTTAAGAGGTATCTTCCTGACCTCTTGATTTAATTATGTCCCCGGCTATACATACCGGGTATTTAAATATATTTTGGTACCTAAAATCCAGCAGTGCAGCTATGGTGAGTTCATGATTTATTTGTTTCCGACTTTTTTATTCCGTTCTTTATTTGTATTGTAAAATATCATTGTGACATAGGCTTTGTATTTATAAGCTATTTATGATACAAATTCACATTAAAACACACTTTAAGCCACCAAAAAGAATGCAGACGCTGGCAAAATAATTGATAACTATGATGCATGTACTGTATTGAAGAGGATAAAAACAGTTTTAAAAGGTGAAATATGTAGCCCAGGGTTGCCACTTTCAAGGATTTTATCCTTTTCTCAGGATTTTTAGAGTGTCTCAAGGATAACAGGATTTTGGGCTAAATCTTAGGATTTTTTACTGTCTTTAAAAAATACATTAAATTAATACATTTTCTAAAATTCAGCTACAAAAAGCAATGTAGACAGTAAAAGAACATCAGGTACTAGTAAAAATAAACATAAGTGACTGCATAATATTTCCCGCATGTGGTAGTTATGGTGAGTAAAAGTAAAACGTTAAAAATATATTCGGAGAAAGTTCCGATTCTTATGCGTTTCTGCACGTAATGTTGACTTAGATTCTCGAAAATCAGGCTGGCATAACATAGTTTGGCATGAAACCTGAAAATTTGTAGCATTCCTTTGCGGTTATAATATGCTAATGCTGAATAACTGTTTTCAAGGATTTCTCAGGATTTTTCTAGTTTCTTTCAAGGATAAAAAAATTGACTTGGTGGCAACCCTGATGTAGCCTAATACATTTTGAAATTGTTTTGATCTTGCATAAAAAGTAAACTATAAACTAAACATAAACTAAGTGGTATCAGTAGGGCCTTCCCACATACCTTAATTAAAACATAATAATTAAGGGTGTAGGTGGGTGAGTACCCAAAATTTTGAATCGAATATTAATGATTTTGGTGGAGGTGCCGAATCGCGCGGGAGTGTAAAAAAAACAACGTAAAACGTAATGCATTTTTGACGCTACCTTACCGATCCTGATTAGCCTTAAAAGTAGGCATAATCTTTTGATAAAAATTGTTATTCTTTATGGAAGTTTTGAACTTCAATTGGCACCAATAATAAAATTTCAATATTTATAACGACATATTTTTCAAGTAGGCTAATGTTAATTACTGAATTATATTTCATAGCCTTGCCCTAATAACAATTTGTGCTTGATCATTAAAATCATAGAGATTAGAGCCTAGAGATAGATTACATTTTTAAATCAATCGGATGTTACTTTGTCTTCTCTTGTGGAGCCTAGGCCCTACATACAGAATAACATCAATGAATCAAATTAATATTGTAGGACCCTGCTGTAAGTAAAGTCAAAGAGTAAATAGTGAAAAAAAAGTACTCTTGACTCGAATTGGACTCGACACTCAAGTTATTTTTAGTGCTCGGATTCGACTCAAACTCAAAATTCAGGACTTGCACACCCCTAATAATAACAAACGTATGATACAAAAAGCAATATTAGGCCTAGAGGAAGTCATAAAAATAAAAATGCCATGACTTGATTAATATTATAGGATTCCACTTTTTTGTCGATCCTGATTCCGGTGCCGATTCTAATTATTTACCAATTCTTCACAGATTCTTACCGATATCGATTCTTTCTCACTCTTTTGTAAAAAAAATTGTAAAGAATAATTAATAATTGTGCTATAGTTGTTCATTCATACATATACTAACTTAAATTATTTTTTTTCACTACAAGTAGGCTCACATAAAAATTGAAAACATATTATTAACTATTGATTTATTATAATTTTTAATACATATGCATATCCACCATACATGCTCTTGCATTTTGGACGGCTTAAATACTAAATATACTTTCGCTACATAAGATACGTTTTTACCAGCCAGGCTCCGCGATTTATCAGCCTTCCGTTGTCCGTCCACCACCCAGCAAGAAATGCCCATGCCAACGAGTATGAGTGCAGGGCTCAAAAAAATTATTAAATGGCACATGCCCGGCTGGGCATGTTGGAGATAATTTTACATGCCCAGACAGAAAACTTCATGCCAATATTTTTTATTTTTTTCAACAATTAAAATAAGTTATCAGGACATATAGCAACGTTTTTCTTTCGAATTATAATGTTCTTTGTTCATGCCAACGACTTGTAACAGTGTGTTGAGTATGCCCCCCCCCCTCTGCCTTACCACTCGCGATTTTCCAGAGATTATACTGCGTATATAATAACCATAGCAATTCTTATGTTTTTAATCTGCTAGAACTAGAAGTCAAAACTCAATTTAAGCTAGGTGATTACTGAAATTAAGCACATGGGAATAGAGATTATCATTATTATCTTGTTTACTCGCCAGCATTCGCGCTCTAGCCCCCCCCCCCCCCCCCGCCACGTGCCAACGCATCGTGACCTTGACTATAGACTGACAAGATATATAGTAGATGCAAGGAACAGTGAGTGTTATCTTAATGGCCTGCAATCACGACGCATGGGACCTGTTACTGGACAAGTGGACAGACTTAGTATCTTTTATCCCAGGCTTATCTTGCGACGAGAGCTAAGCGCGGGCGATAGCGAAAGATTTTCCCACATGCCCAGACGGGCATGTGGGAAGCTCATGCGCAAATCCATGCACGTTCGATCGAAATTCCAAATCACAGCTGGCTGGCTAGTAGGCCTACGACGATGTGCCTACATTGGAAAAGAATGTGAAATACGTTCAAAACTGGAGTCCACAAAACATTTAGTACATTGCAAAACAAGTGAACAAGTCCGTCAAATCACCCAACCAAGGTAAAAATCTTGCAAAATGGCGGCTTTCAACTTTTGATCTGCTTACATTTCGACTATCGACCTTTGATCAATTCTACCGCGCGCGAAATTCAAACAAAGAATCAGCATCGAAAATCTTCATTCAAGACTCGGAATCGGTCCAGCTCTAATTTTAGGCCTAGAGCTACTAACACCTACTAAGTAACTAACATGTATTTTACCGAGACAAAACTTCACTTACCCATAATACATGGTACCAAACAGACGAACCGCCGAAATCAATATGGAAGTCTGTAAAAGAGTCTTTCATACTCATCAAGCAATATTTTTGAACAGTGGGTCGACTGGTGTCGTCAGGTATGTTGTCTGGCCAAACATAGTTTACCCAGTCTAATTCACGGACGATTTGTGGAACTGTTACCAATGAAGCCATACTGTAAAAAAAAAAAATTATATTAGTTATTATAGTTAATACAACATATCTTCTTTCTTCTTTTAATATGCACCCACAATTTTGGCTTACTAGGCCATCATGCATTTTCCAGTAGAAACAAGGAACATATTAAGATGATCGACTGATTGTGCATGCTATAGACAGGCCTAGACCTACCACACCACGCTTCGGACCAGCCAATCGTATGTTTCACCGCAGACGACTTTGTTGTTTTCAATCGGATAAGAATTGGAAGATAAATGAGCACAGAATTAACACTGATCTATCTCTACATATTATTTTTTAGGAGATTAAGCCTGTAGTTCGAGAGTCCAGACTTCCCATTCTAGGCCAACACGCCAGAAAGCAACCTAATAGAGGCATCTCTCAGCATCCCGACACACACACCGTCGGTCAGAAGTGAGTGGGTGGGTGGCACATTACGCACTAGATGCTCGACTCGCCATTCAAAATATTAAAATACGACAGGATATGTACCCTGTACAAATTCAAACTTGGGTATGAAAACAAAAAATCTAAAACTTTAGGCCTAGGCCAATAGGTAGAGGTACATGTATATAGCATTTTCAAGTGTTATTTTATAGCATTTTGTAGCATCTATTTTTAGGCTACCTTCAAAAATCTTTTGTAAGCCTTTGAAGTTTCTTCACATTTTTATTTTGAAATTATGTCATCAAGGTAAAATTAATATCAACTGAATAAAAATGTGTGTACCTATAAACAAATTATATAATTATACTAGGTAGGTATGTGAAATGAAATAAAATAGGACTGGAAAACCCTAGTTTTAAGCGAAAAAATTGTGCTTTGTAGCGACTATTCACAAAACGCTATTTTCACGTAGGTACCTCTAGGCCTAGATATATTTAAAAATTCATAATATATATTTAATATATTTAATTTAATACTAGATATATTTAAAAATTCATAAAAATCATACAAATTGCACAGGTAGATAATGGGAACTCGGGTTAAACATCATGCATTTCCAGATTAAATCTGGAAAGTTGGTGAAACTGGTATGGGGTCATTCCATGTCAAAGGGATCACGGCCATTTGGGTCACTATCTCAGATGTTTGAAAATTGTCACCATTATTTTGGTTGAAAAATAAAATATAGACCCTACATAAAAAAAATTGAACATTCTAACTTCAACGGTCTGTGATTTACGGGCCAGTGAAAAACTCAAATTTGAGTTTTTCCGGGTGCCGTCCGGGCTGACAAATTCATAACTTTCTTCCTATTTAAGATTTTTTTTTCAGGTAATTTTTCACCCTACCTTGTCAGAACTAATGCATTTCACTTAAATAAGTAAATCAGCACAAAACGTCACAATATTGATTTTGACCCAGAATAACTCAAAACCATATCCTCCAAAAAATTCCAAAATTTATTTTTGATGTTTCACACACAACATATAATTAGCTTACATAAAAAATCTTATCTTGGGACACCTTTGGGATCAGAATATATTAATATTTTAGTGCCATCTTGTGTAGTATATTTAACTAATAATCACAGATAAAGGATATTATCTGTGATATAATGCTAGTTGTCTGCTCTGTATTTTAAATTTGATGCCCAAGTATGTTGTTGTTGTTGTTGTCTTAATTACACAGGCAGTGGAAAACACATTTAACCATAGACATCCCATATAATTGGCTAGACTAGCAGTCAGCGGTCCACTTCCGGGACAATTGGAAGCCATCTTGAATGGGTGAGTTTGCATGTTAATTAGATAGGAGTGATTAATCGAAAAAATATTTTTAAAGATGGCCGCCAGTTTGGCAGGTGAGCTTATCAGACTTTAACACCAAATGATTACTAAATTCCCGTATGCAATAACTTTGCATTGTTTCTGTTTGTTCAATACCATGCTGCACAAGCTAAAACCATATCAAACAATCCAGTAAAATACTTTATTGCATTAAAAAAGCATAAATTAAAACGCCAAACCGCCATCTTGAATGGGTGAGATTGACGCTTCAATTTGGTACCCTGCGCCGTGTGCGGATGTATTGGAGACTGCGTATCTAGCCTACTATAGGTGTTAAGATATCTACATACCTGCCAAGTTTTTGAATTCCAAATTTCGTAAAAGTCCCCAAACAGACTTTTAAGGGGCAAACGGGTGGCGCGGGCAACCGGGGGGTCTGGGGGGCGAGCCCCCCAGCAAAGTGGGGGGTCCGGGGGCTTGCCCCGCATTATTTTTTACAATCTTGGTGGCAAATTTCGTGCGTTTAGTGAGTTTTGGGGACACTTTAATCATTCTTTTTTTCGTCAGCAATGTTCGTGGAGGTGGTAGGGCGGGGGAGCCGTGAGGGGAGGGGGTTGCACATACCAAGGAAGGCAAGAAACGTGAATTCACACGAGCGCGCCAGTTTTCAATATAAAAATAACAATTTTTTGTAAAAAAAAAAAAAAAAGTTTTTTTTTTTTTTTTTTGAAAATTGAAAAATTCGTAAAATTGACAGGGCAATCGTAAAATCGTAAATGACTACCGTTTTTCGTAAATTTTACGAATAATTCGTAAAACTTGGCAGGTATGTATCTATGCATTTAACAAGCAGTAGGCCTAACCATCCATTTTGGTTTTTGTACCTGTTTCACTGTACAGCATATGGTTTAGTCTCACATTAACAATGTCCACCTGAATTTACAGATAATTTGGTAGGCATACCGCATATAATTGAGAGCTATAATTGGTGTGATTGTCTCGAATAGCCAATGTGCATTAATATGAGACGTTAAGCAATATCCAATCCAATAATTGGTGAGACTTGGACATAGAGATTTATATAAATTATAAATTACAAGGTAAATAGTTATTTGTTCAAGTGGACAGCTCATGAAAAAATGGAGAAAAAGTGGAATTTTTCAACGTGTTGCAATCCATTTGATAGGGCTAATCATGCCAGTTTCAAAAGAGGTCTCAGACCGATAATGCAGTGGATACCTCATCTTCCACTAGAAGGGAGACTTTGTGATATGTGCAGAAAATATAATCTTTAGAGCACTAATGTAGCAGCTCTTCTGAGTCATGCACTTCATTTGTTGACGAGGGAGATCTTCATGCGCAACCCAGTTGCAGTTATACACACAGGAGAAATATCCCAAGGAAAAGCTTAAGCGAGTGCAGTTACTTTTCAGCGATTCGGAAGACAGTTCTGGTAACAATAAAGAAACAGATACAGCCGAAATAATCAGTCAATTGAAAGATAATTTAATTCAACTATAAATCAAAGTGTCAAGATTCAAGTTTTGACAGTGCTTCCAGCAAGTTGGAGTATAAAACGAACGGAGCAAGAGTTTGGAGCATCAAACCGTATGGTAAGAAAAGCTAAACAACTCGTTACGGATAAAGGCATCTTGTCTACACCCAACCAGAAACCTGGAAAATCTTTGTCTCAAAATATTGTGGAGTTAGTGAAAAAAGTGTATGAATCCGATGATGTCAGCCCAGGCAATGCCAGGCAAAAGGATTACGTTTCTGTGAAAAATGGATGGCAAACGAGTTTCACATACAAAAAAAGGCTGTATTGGCAATCTGAAAAGAAATACTAGCCTATCAAGGAAATGTATCCTCCAAAACACAATTGGGTTTTCAAAGTTGCAGAAATCGACCAAAAGAATTGAGCTAAGCGGAATGCCTTCTGTATGCGTTGTACAATCCCCAAAACGTAAGCTTACACTATTAGGTGCAAAGTTATCAACCTTACAGTTGGGGATGAATTCAATCAAGACGTATCACACTGTCCTTGCACGATGATATGTTTTCCACCACAAAAAAAAGTTTCTCTGAATGCCAGTATTTCCAGGTGCGCTGTCACTAAAACACCATCTAGGCAATGTTGTTTGAAGAAGAAATGGTTGAAGAAATCCTTACAAGCATGGGTTAAAACTGATAGATGCCCCTTGAAACCTCACAACATGCGATATTTCTTGGAGACGTGTGAAAAGCTAAATCCCTTCTACCATTCTTTCATTGCACTAAACAGTCAACTTTTCAATCAAAATTAGTCACATTAACCCGGGGAGTTTCTATTGTATTATTTTGCGGAAAATTTATTCTTTCGTGTTCAAGATAAAGCCCAAGGAAAATTGGGAAACAATTCGCCCCGCCACATCCTCCTTTTGTAACTTCTACAACGTGGATGGAAAAAGAACACCACACAATTTTGTTATCACTGGGAGTGCCTTAGCAAAACACTGTCGCATGCGCTGTTTATTAAAAAAAAATGATAAAACTGTCTACGTAAAAAGTTTGAATTAGTTAAAAAAATATTCTACTTCTCCAGGGGGCTGCTGCACAGTATAAAACAAAAGAATTTTGTCAACTCGTGCTGCCACCCTGGAAAGGAGCTAGTACGGTGTGGGGGCCCACAAGGACTGGCGCTCGTGCTAGCCTTCAGAGCCATACAAAACTCAGATCTGACTCCGAGGCAGCTGCTGATTTGGGGCCCAAAAAGGACTTCCGTCCGGAGTTTTTGAGTACTGGGACCCAAAGAAGAGCATGTTGCAATGGAAAAAAATTTGGGAAAACCAATTTTCTCAGTCCAGGCCCATCCTGGCACCCAGAAGCCACTTTTTATGCCCAAATTTTTCAGACCAAGGTTTTAACTGTGTGTATTCGTTCTCGTCTGAATCGAGTGAAGATTTTTAGAGTTGATAATGAAAATAAAAAAATTGCGTTTTAATATAAAAAGGTTTTTTTAACATTCA
The DNA here is from genome assembly GCA_024449915.1 of Sweltsa coloradensis. NCBI lineage: Eukaryota > Metazoa > Arthropoda > Insecta > Plecoptera > Chloroperlidae > Sweltsa > Sweltsa coloradensis. The sequence continues at coordinate 103,713 of JAMZAV010000260.1, forward strand.
TAGGAGGGGAATGGTGGATAGCAAGTTTCATTGAGCATTTGTTGCAAGCAAGGAAATGAAGCTGCTTTCTTCACCCACAGGGCCAAAAGCTCATTTTCATATCCAAGCCAAACCCGATATCCTCACTACAAATGCAAAAGACGTTCTGACAGTAGTGACCCACGAAAATGCGACGGGCGAGTCTAACACTAAATTCAAAAAAGAAAGCGGGAAGCCTACCAAACTCTTATGGGAAAAAACAGAATTTGGTAGGCCTACTACGTGTGTAATATACTTTTGGATGTTACACTAGTTAACATAAATTCAAAATTGCCTTGTGCATTAGGAATACTTACTGGAAAAGAAAAACTTCAGTGCAGACTGAGCATGCCTTCACACAGCTATGTGTTGTACCAATCACTTGCTTATTAACAGACCTATTTATACCACACTATGACAGTTATGTATATTATGAGCTTTTTGTAGTGCTTTAGATCATGTAATGAGTAATGTACTTGTTTCTTCTGATCCCAAAGGTGTCCCAAGATAAGATTTTTTATGTTAACTAATTATATGTTAGAAACATCAAAAATAAATTTAGATTTTTTTTTGAGAATACGATTTTGAGTTATTCTGGGTCAAAATCAATATTGTGATTTTTTTGTGCTGATTTACTTATAGTGAAATGCATTATTTGTTCTGACAGGGTAGGGTGAAAAATTACCTACAATTAAAAAAAAAAACATTCTATGTTAAATAGGAAGAAAGTTATGAATTTATCACTAACCCGCAACGCGCCCGGAAAAACTCAATGAGTTTTTCACTGGCCCGTAAATCACAGACCGTTGAAGTTACAACGTTCAAATTTTGTTATGTACCTATATTTTATTTCTTGTTCAATAACTATACACAATTTTATCAAAATTGGAATTGGTGACCAAAATAAGATGGTTATTTCATGTTCACTTGACATGGAACGACCCTATGGTAATGCAATGTAGGGCCTATGGGTAGGGATACAGGAATTTTGCAATGAGCTATAAAACACAATTCTGTAATTTTGCATAAAATGACTTTTTGAAAGCAAATATCCATGTTTCATTCCATAAAGAACTCAAATCAAATTGCACAATTTAACGACATTTCGCAATTTTAGCTAATAAAGCAAAATAACAGGAAATTTGCATTTTTTCACACAATCTGCCAAAAACGCATAATTTGCGAGTTTTGATGTCCGCTAACAAAAAAATAATCAAAATTCGAATGACGCGAGAGAATTAAAGATGTTCTCATTTTATGTACACCTCAAAATTCAGTAAAGCTTACCATGTTAGCTTTTGAATGGATGTCAGGATCAACAATCTAATAGGCCTACCTATCACTTCATTAATTTGCTACTTATTTGAGTGTAACGTACAGCGTCTTTAAAATCATAACAAAGAATTGACAATTTTGATGAATTGACTACGGGTTTCCCATAAATTAGTGAGTATGTCATTAAAATTAAAATAAAACACAATTTGGAATTTTGAAAACACTATTCATAAAATAAAATAAATATCCTACCTGGTCCCCTACCTATGGGTTATAGATGAAACAACTTTTAGGAGGAGGGGAAGGATTAATCTAGAAAGAAAATTCATTTCAACGCGATAATTTCAAATTACAAATATTACGTCGCAATTTGAGGAAGGCCTACTCTTTAACAGCCCGCCGCAGAGAGCAAGAGCGGCCTTGTATCTGTTGCCTAGCAACGGAGGACCACTCGCCTCCCCCCACCAACACGCAGCGCCGATCGAGGCAAGGCACTCGACTCTCGCTCTCTCTCTCACTTTTCGACATCTATTATTTGACTTTGATGTCGATGTTGGCCCAGTGTTCTCCCCAGAGCCAGTTAGCCGGGCGGCCCACCCGGAAAAAATTCAAAAAATTCATTGCCACCCGGCATAGATTGACTCCCCCCCCCCCCCCCAAAAAAAAAAATCATTTTTTTTTCAAATAATTTATTTTAATTTTGTTTTTTGTTGGGCGTGTGTATTACAATACTATTGTAACACAATGAAATTCGCCCAAACACGATTAAAAAAAATTGCAAGATAAGTTTTTTCAAAAACACTTTAAAAATGTAATTTCTGTTTTTGGTGGTGGTGCTGGGCTGGCAGCAAAAATTATTTGATTTTAATGAAGAGAATTTTATAGTGTATAGGCCTATACATATTTTTGTATTTTTATCATTTTTATTAATCATTAAGACAAATAATTTCAAATTAATGAAAATAAAGACGTCAATTCAACAATGTTTCAAGTTGTAGGGCCTAATAATTGTAAACCTATACATACTACAAATCCTAGATAATAACCACTAAGAAGAAATAACATCATTACCTTTATAAGGGCCTATTACAACACATTTTTAAGTTGTAGGTCTACTAATAATTGTAGCAATTGGACTTCAGTAATTTGCATAGCCTACATACTTCGGAGAAATAATGTAGGCATAGGCTCTATAATTATCATCAAATTAGAAATGCTCTTACCACAAAACCAGCTGAAGTAAGTTACTTTAAGGGGGCTTTAAAAAACTCTCAAACTCACCAAATCGAATCTAGGATCTCAACAATTTTCCGGGGGCAAGCCCCCGGACCGCCAAATTTGGTCCTGCCATGTGAACACAGTAGCCCTACCCGGCAATGTTTTTAGAATAACCATTGATTTTTTTCGTGGGGAGAACACTGGTTGCTATTTAACATCGTTGCCAAGCCTTAGTAATAATCCATCAGACCGGCAACCCTGGTGTATTGTGTTAGGTACTGGGTACCGGTACATACCTTGTTTCACTAAATTCCAAACTGATGACATTCAAAGTGGTAACTCTGTTCAGGCTTCTAAAGTAATTGGAAAACACAGAGAGTTTCATAAGAATATTCACTTGACGAGCCACGTCAATCACATCCAGTACATAATCTGGTCCTAGAAAACAACAAAATAAAGACTTAGTTAATTTTATTTCAGTATCCTCAGTTCTGTGTTTAAACCTTCCGAGGTCTACACAGTTGTGCAAAAAAGTCAAAATATTACAGCTCTGTATTAAATCATCGATGTGGAGAAATGTCCCAAACAGCGTACCGTAGGTAGGCCCTACATATAATTGACATAATGTATGATGAAATAATTTTACAATTATTCACAGATATATGATTATAGATATGGTTTGTATTTCTCCAGTTCATTTCGTTAATAGGCAGTGCACCATGTAGCACCATGTATAAAACAGACCAAGAAATAGACAGAATCAGAGGCGGCTCTACCATAAGGGCATTGGGGCATGTGCCCCTCCTACTCTTCCCGCCAACAATCACTCACATATACGAGTTGTAGACGTCGTGGTACACAGTTACATAAAATCAAATAGTTTGTATTTTCAATGTGAACGCGCGCGCGGTAAGGAAACGGCGAACCACACTTGACTCGAATGAGCCTTTTACGGGCTAGACGAAGTTGTGCCCAGGTTGCGCCTGCGCAGTCAGTTTTAGTCGGAAATAGCCGAATCTTTGCCTCGCAATAAGCGTTGGAACTCCGGCAGGATGGGCAAGATTTTAGTCCGCCCCGAGCTGTTGTAAGGAGAACACATTACGCGCTGCGTTGTGCGGGTAATCGAGGAATTCACAGTGTCCAAAGAAAGAAGAGTACAACCAAATATTATATAACGCCTACAACTTATTTACAGGCATTAAAATACCAGGTAAATTTGCATGTGCTGCTATTATCTTCTTTTACTTTAAGCGAGGTCGAAAAATATAGACAAATTACCATTTTTAAATGAAGACAAATTACCATTTTTAAATGATAACTGATTTGTGCCCAGGCCCGTATTAACCATTAGGCTAACTAGGCTCTACCCTAGGGGCGCAAGCTCTCAGAGGGCGCCACTTTGTTGCGTCCTAAAAAAATATCTAAAATATTTTTGTGTTACGTGTATAGTTCTCCCTTGCTCAAATCGCTGTAAAGGCTGTCTTGGAGCTAAATATATGCCAAAAAAAATTCGCCTCCGCCGTCTGGGGCTTCGCCCCAGACCCCTTGTAGCCCACGCACATCCATTCAAATATATTGTGCCCTACCTATTTTAAACCCCACGAGCCGCCACTGGACAGAATGTGGCTGCATAGCTCAGTTGGTAAGAGCAAGGCCCGGACGGCCAAGGTCCCGAGTTCAATCCCCGGTATAGTCACTTTTTTAATTTCTGTCTAAAGTACTAACATAATGGCATCATAGTCGCCTACTATAAAACCAAGGTTAAACATATATATATATATATTAATGTACTCGGTTTTTCGGTTATAATGCCACGTATATTTTCATTAGGTCAATGTTTTGATAAGATTTCACTGATCATCAACCTAAAATAAAAAAAATAAAACTACATTACATTGATAAATACAGAACAAAACTGTGGGGGGGAAAAATACAACAAAATATAAACAACAGAAATCACTGCACATATGACAAAGTAAAACAATTCAAAGAAAGTCACTGCAAAGCTTGTCATTGCAAAGAAACAAGAAAGTCACTACATGTCCGTCTTTATGTTTTTCCTCATATGGATCTTGTCACTCTGGCTGTCAATGTATCAACTTGCAGCTCAGATCATATGCAGGAATTAACTAGGGCATTGTTTGTTGGTCCCTTGGTTTCACAGTCAGCCTATGTGGCTGTACATGGATCCCTGAAATTGCAGGTTTCCACGTTACTGATAAACGTTGGCTATCTTGCTGTTAATTTAGACTGTGAGCTCGTTTATTTATCTCAATGGCTTCCCATAACATTCAAGGAAGAACGGTGGCAATGGGTTTCATGCCAGCAAAGTCGATAACGTGGCCACTTTCCTAAGTATGTTGAGCAAGGACTGATGTTCTGTAAATGTGCTTAACAGCTAGTCGTTTCAACGACAACATGAACACAGGCTAGCGGATGAGCACATGGACCCGGCGCCCTGTAACTACCTATCTATCTACTAAACATAATACGGCCACCCACACAATTTTCCTTCAGTTTAACATATACAATATTTTAACGCGTCAAGATATTACAATGTATACACAAGTGCTGTGTTCTCAACTGCTCATATTGTTGAAATTATGAGAGCATAGGATGACCATCTGTACTTTTTTCCCCGGACATATCACCTTTTTGGGGTCCTAAATCCGTGTCCGGGTTCTTTAAAAACAAAAACAGGAAATGTCTGTGTTTTTCTCTATTTCGAGGTTTAGTTGGGTAATCAAATAAAAATTTTATGTCCAATATCAACTAAGTGTAGGCCTTTATCCTTCATAAACAAAACGGAGATCTCTTGAGTTGCCTTTTTTCAGCCAAAACATGATGACATAACTGTAGTATGGTGAAAATGTTAGCCCCCAGGCACCACCTAACGGACATTTAACCCCCGCAAATTATTCCTAGTTACGCCACTGATCAGAGGCCATAGCAGTAGATGAAGGCGATTCACAAGATTAATACGTACTACTTCAAACGCTATGTAATTGTTTGCCATCTAGGCCCATGTCAATGTACTAAGGGCTCATTTTATTTTAAGGTTCTTGAGTAAGCCTATCCAGGCAAGTATATAACAAAGCACTTAAAAAATAGGTGTACCTTATATGTGTCTACATTCTATTGAGGTCAAAGGTCAACAATTACAGAAATGCTCCATTTTGAAAATCAATAATATTTTGGTATTTCATTCATAACATATTTAGGAACATCTACAAACAAATTCAGGTTGCTATCTTGATTAGTCTTTGATAAATTGTTTAGTGTGATATTCTTAGTTTTATTCCTCAATGGGAATGGGGTCTAATTTTCATTTGAATCAACAACTAATGTTATTAGCAACTGGAGTGTGCGAAGAGTACAAGAAGAGTTTGGTGTCACTAAATATATGGCACAACAAACAAAAAAGTTGGCTGCAGAACAAGGAATCCTTGCAACAACTAAACAAAGACCAGGAAAAACATTGTCATCGGCAACCGTTAAATTAGTAACTAATTTATATGAGGATGACACAGTAAGCAAGATGATGTCTGGGATGAAAGATATTGTGTCTGTGAGAGAAGGCAGCAAAAGGGTAACCTAGCAGAAGAGGCTCATGCTTAGTAATTTGAAAGAAACTTCCGAGTTATTCAAAAAGCAGAATCCTGACGTTAAAATCGGTTTTTCAAAATTCGCCGAGTTACGACCAACATACTGTGTTCTGCCTGGTAAAGCTGGACACATTCTGTTTGTGTTTGTACTATTCACCAGAATGTCAAGTTAATGCTATTCGGAGCAAAACTGTCGTCATTTGCCAACTGTGAATTTCAAACATACACCAAATAAGTATAATGTGCAATCCACCTGAAGCAATTTGCCATCTAGGCCAATGCTTAAATTGTCCTGGTACTGACAAGCTACACCATGACATAGAAGCCCTCTTTGATGAAGAGATGATTGATGAAATATCTTTCAAGCAGTGGGAGATAACCAATTGCTGCAACATTGTAACTATGCAAATGTCATCAGATGATTTCATTGCATGCCTTATAGACAAGCTTGTAATACTACTAGAACTCACGACTTCATCACAAGGCAACAAGCTTCTTATTATTAAAAAAATTAATGTTTTCAGTTTTCACTTCAACTTGGCAAAGTAGTCGTGACAGGAGATTTTGCTGAGAATTATAGCTTCATAGTGCAAGATGCAACCCAGGGTTTCCATTGGAACAATAGTCAAGCAACTCTCCATCCATTCATCTGCTATTACGTAGAAGATGGTGAACTGAAACATTCCAGTTATGTTTTCATTTCGGATTGCTTACACCATGACACTTGTTTGGCCACGATCTATCTAAGTTGTTTGGCTTTATTTTGAAGTATTTTATTTTTTATGTACATTCTAATAGGAAGTGTTTGAAAGCTGTTGTTTTTCATCTTTTTCAAATGTATTGTTGTATTTTTACCATGGCGTTTTTCCATACGTGTGTTTCATCTTTGTGTCTTTGAATAAAACAGTATTAAGTTGATGAACCTTGCATTATATTACCATAAATCATTCCTCTGGAATATTAGCATCATTTATTGGTCCTCCGGGCCGGATAACAACGTTTGTATCCGGCATATTGTGATAATTGCTAAATACGCCCACGGTGTATTATTAAGCGTGATTTCTGTGAGTTATTTTGACGCAATATTTTTTGTTTTCCTCTGCTGCGATGGACGAGCTCCTAGCAAGGAAACGTGTGTTTAAATCAAATGTTACACGACTGGAAAACGCCGTTAACAACATTCACAATGGTGAGTCATTGTCTACTATTATTGTACATTCGCAACGTGTAGAACGTGTCTCTGCAGACCTCAACACTTTACTCCACGATTTGAGTAGTGCGACAACCGACGAAGAGTTCACTCAATTTGAAGTTGAGATCAACGAAGTATTTGAAAGGTTAGTGATGCTCAGGATAACATTAATGGACCTAGGAGCTGAACATCGCCAGGTACCATGTGCCACGTCAGACATATCCAATGCAAGGTAGGCCTAGGCCCAGTGAAGTGAGACTACCGAAGCTACTTTTGCCAACTTTTGATGGCAACCTACAGTGCTGGCTTTCATTCAGGGACCTCGTCAAGGCGGCAGTTCACAACAATAATCGTTTGTCGGGGGCTGAGAAGCTTCAGTATCTTAAGGGCTCATTGCAAGGGGAGGCTGCATCGCTACTTCAGTCAATTCCTGTGACGAATAGTAATTACATCGAAGCTTGGGAACTGTTAACTTCACTCTACCAAAATACGCGTGAAATTGTAAACACGGTTTTAAGGCGCATGTTCTCTCAGTCTGTTCTCCAACACGAATCATCTTTGGCATTACGCAAGTTGTTGGACACAACCTTGGAATGCACCAGGTCACTGGCAGTTCTTGGGCAACCTGTCGAGCATTGGGATTCGGTGCTCGTTTTTCACACGTCTGATAAGTTAGATAGCGAGTCTCGACGTCAATGGGAGTTGTCACTCACATCCAAGGAGCCACCAACTTTCCAACAATTGTCTGAGTTCATTGAAAACCGTGCTCGAGCACTCGCTATTGCAGGCACTCCTAATCACAAAAGTCCCTTATCTAGCAGTATGAAGCCAAACAACCACAAGCAGACTACTTCACATCACAATGTGTCCCAGAAGAGCCTGCCATGCTTGAAATGTACAGGTAACCATTGGATACATAAATGCCCTGACTTTCTGAATGAAACTGTTTTCGAGCGTCATTCGTTCGTGAAAGACAATTCATTGTGTTTTAATTGTCTACGTTCAAACCATGCTTCAAGAGACTGCAAATCATCTACATGTCACCGGTGTCACAAACGTCACCACACATTATTACATTTCACTGAACCAATGCCAAATTGCCGACAAGATGTTGTCTCAACTGAGCCTGCTGTCTCATCCCATTACTCAACTGAATCAGTTCATCCTACAGTGCTACTATCAACTGCTCTCATCAATGTGCGAGACAAACAAGGTGTTATGAGGCCTTTACGAGCTCTTTTGGATTCTGCGTCCGAAGCTAGTTTTGTCACAGAAAACTGTGTTCAGAAACTTGGGTTACGAGCTCAGTCGACCCATGTGTGTGTATCAGGTCTTGCTTCTAGTAGTATTGCCAAGTGTCGCGGTATGGTGGAATTGAATTTCACTTCGACATGGAAGAATGAAGAGATCTTTAGTGTGAATGCTTTGATTTTACCTAAGGTAACAGGAATTCTTCCTAGAAGTAATGTCAAGATAATGGATAGTTGGTCACATCTTAATGGCTTAATTTTGGCTGACCCAGAATACAACGTTCCAGGATGTATAGATGTTCTCCTAGGAGCAGACGTGTACTCCATGCTCCTTCGTTCTGGTCGTTGCTCCGGTATCAGCGGTTCACCGATAGGTCTGGAGACTGTACTTGGATGGGTACTGTCAGGTCCCATTAGTCAACAAGGTCCAAAGTCAGCTCTTACAACGTTGCACGTACAGTGTGATTTGGATAGCACTCTGCGAAGGTTTTGGGAATTAGAAGACATGCCTGCTGCTAATTTATTGACACCAGAAGAGAAGCTTTGTGAACAACACTTTGAGAAGTCTCATAGAAGAGATGATTCAGGGAGATTTGTAGTACATCTTCCATTCCGTGACAACAGCCCAGATTTAGGTTTATCTCGTAATCAGGCAATTCAACGACTCTGTTCCCTTGAGCGACGTTTAAAATACCAACCTGACAAAAAGCAGCAGTACGACCAATTCATGTCGGAATACATTTCATTGGGGCACATGGAGATTATTCCTCCAGACCAGTTGAACAAGCCAGTGACAGAGGTATATTACATTCCTCATCATCCAGTTATTGAGGAAAGTAGTTCCACGACGAAACTTCAGGTTGTTTTCGATGCTTCAGCGAAGACTTCTTCAGGCGTGTAACTGAATGACAAATTGATGGGGCGAAGGTTTTTGGGAATTAGAAGACATGCCTGCTGCTAATTTATTGACACCAGAAGAGAAGCTTTGTGAACAACACTTTGAGAAGTCTCATAGAAGAGATGATTCAGGGAGATTTGTAGTACATCTTCCATTCCGTGACAACAGCCCAGATTTAGGTTTATCTCGTAATCAGGCAATTCAACGACTCTGTTCCCTTGAGCGATGTTTAAAATACCAACCTGACAAAAAGCAGCAGTACGACCAATTCATGTCGGAATACATTTCATTGGGGCACATGGAGATTATTCCTGCAGAACAGTTGAACAAGCCAGTGACAGAGGTATATTACATTCCTCATCATCCAGTTATTGAGGAAAGTAGTTCCACGACGAAACTTCGGGTCGTTTTCGATGCTTCAGCGAAGACTTCTTCAGGCGTGTCACTGAATGACAAATTGATGGTGGGACCCAGACTACAAGACGACATTGTTCCAATATTAATTCAGTTTCGTAAACACATCATTCCTCTGGTCGCTGATATCGCCAAATTGTATCGCCAAATACAGACAGATACACAAGTCTCAAACTACTTATCAAAGAATCGTGTGGAAAAAGACTCCTGTGGAATCAATACAGGATTTTAGATTATTAACAGTGACATATGGAGAAAGTTGCTCTCCTTACATTGCCACGAAATGTTTGAAATGTTTGCACGAAACAATTGGCGATAGATGAATAACAAGTGTTCCCGAAGGCTGATCCTGTTGCAATGAAGGTTATCTATGTCGATGATCTGATGTCAGGAGCTGACAGCATTGAAGAAGCTCTTGAACTTCAAGGTCAACTCATCCAGCTGACGAAGAAGGGTGGCTTCGAGCTCCGCAAATGGTTATCAAGTGCATCTGAGATTCTTGAAGCGGTTCCAGTATCAATGCGAGAGCTGAACTTGCCTCTGAGTATTGACGAGGATAAATCTGTGAAAACATTGGGTCTTCAATGGCGTCCAGCATTTGACCAGTTTTTGTTTTCTGTAAACCAACCCCCAAGACGGTATGTCATTACGAAACGCACACTAATTTCTGACCTTGCCAAGGAATTCGATCCTCTAGGGTGGCTTTCGCCAGAAACAATCAAAGCAAAACTCGTGTTCCAATCATTGTGGAGACTAGACGTCGGATGGGATGATTCTCTTCCAGAGGATGTGTGCAATGACTGGAAGAAGTACTGCGAAGAACTGCCCATTATGGAAGAGATCAGAATTGACCGATGTGTTCTGTTGCTTCAGCCAACAATGCTACAACTTGTTGGTTTTTGTGATGCATCTGATGCTGCATATGCTGCTGTAGTGTACCTACGCACATTGTACACTGACGGAACTGTGCTGATTAAATTTGTAGCAGGGGACCATCAGGTGTCGCCGATACGTCAGGTTTCCAATCCTCGTTTGGAACTGTGTAGTGCATGCGAGTCATTGCAAATTGCAGAATGACGCAACGCTACGCTACGCAACGCTACGCAAAGCTACAACGCTACTCAACGTTACGCTACACAACGCTACGCATTTCAACGCACTGCAACGCACTTCAACGCACATCTACAGCAACTCGTTCAACACTTCTGGCATCGATGGTCAACGGAATATCTCTCACGCCTTCAACAACGACCCAAATGGTGGATCGAACAAGATAATCTCAAGCCAGGAGACTTGGTGCTTCTTACAGAAGAGAAATTTTCTCCGTTACATTGGAAACTCGGTCGAATCGTTTCCACTCACCCTGGCTCTGATGGACTTGTGAGGTCCGTTACTTTACGAACTTCAAGCGGTGTGGTACAACGACCAGTTGTAAAGATTTCTCGTTTGCCATTTGATAGCAAGTAAACTTATTGATTCTAAGTTTATTGTTGACGTAAAATCTTGCAATTTGAATTTTTGTTTTTGAAATGTGTATTTCAAGGTGGGCGGAATGTTTGGCCACGATCTATCTAAGTTGTTTGGCTTTATTTTGAAGTGTATATTTTTTATGTACATTCTAATAGGCAGTGTTTGAACGCTGTTGTTTTTCATCTTTTTCAAATGTATTGTTGTATTTTTACCATGGCGTTTTTCCATACGTGTGTTTCATCTTTGTGTCTTTGAATAAAACAGTATTAAGTTGATGAACCTTGCATTATATTACCACATTTCATTCCTCTGGAATATAAGCATCAACACTGTTGCGGTTTACACTTTTCAGAAACAACTTATGCCGCTTCTCAAAGAAAAGGTGGGAATTGTTTCCGAAGTAATTATTTTTCAGATGGTGCTGCCGCTCAATACAAAAAGAAGAAAAACTTTGTTAATCTGTGTGCACATGAAACTGACTTTGGTATCAAAGCTGAGTGGCATTTCTTCCCCACGTCACATGGCAAAGGATCCTGCGATGGTATAGGTGGCACAGTCAAGAGACACCCAGCAAATGCTAGTCTGTAACGCCTATATAGTGAACAGATCTTGACACCCTATGACCTATTTAAATGGGCACAAGAAAATATTTCAAAAAATATAATTTTCAAGATTGTTCCAATTGAGGAAATTGAAGATATGAAGAAAAAACTTGAAAGTCCATTCCATTCAGTTCAACGTATCATTCGGACTCGTGGCAACATCAAAAACCACTTTGCAAGCCAAACAGTTTTCTGCATCAACAGACTGTGAAGAGGTAGGAGTAATTGCCATATCCAAGGGAAAAGAGCAAAAGCAAGTTTCATTTCTGGAGATCTCCGACTATGTCACTGTAAGCTACGACGGCCAGTGGTGGCTAGGATTTGTTTTAAAGGAGGACTGACATGGTGACGGTAAATTTTAATATAGTATTCTAGATACTATTTAACGACAATATGTGCCAGCATTAGAGCTGTCAGTCAGCATGGTACCTGCCGTTTGTGCGCACGCCTTTTCGTCTACTAGCGTGTGACGACATACTGGCCTAGCCACTAGAAGATGAAACGTTCTTCTTAATATCTTTCGCGCACTGAATGGCAGAATAACCAAACTGCGTATACGTACAGTAGAATATTCGTGCACGATCATGCTGCAATAACATTGGAATTATGTCTCTTAGCGGCTTGGCAATTATTTAATGAAAAATAACACGCGTTTTAGCTTTTGTCTCCTCGCTTCCACCTGCCATTTGTGCAATGTGGTTCGGGCCTCACCGGGAATCTTCGGCACTCGCTACCGGCTGTTTCCGAAATTGTTCACTGTGCGAGCAAGTGGCGACTGCATAACAAAACTACCCTGTTCCCTGTTCCTCTGTTACACGATTTTACTCAAACTGTTATGCATAGAATTCTCATCAAATTCAATATTGCCCCCATGTATTGGCATTATTGCACCATGGACCATGGTTTGCTTGCTGGTTTCGATTCTCATAAAAATGCTATGAACTTTCACGTTTTACGACTAGCCCCTTAGGGTAGCCCTGCGCTTATTATGGACCATCCGGTGGCGAGGGAGGAAGAAGCCTGCCGATCTCGCGCTAAACACGATGAGCGCAAGGCAGTCGGTGCGGGAGGTAAAAGTTAGAACACATGTGTTTCTATTAAATTATATTGGCAAGCCCCTAAACAACATAATTCAATTCTGTTTGCGGCATACTTTAAAGCGAATATTCTACTCAATGTATGCAAAAATTGATTATGCTGGCGCTTATTGCTTGTCAGATGTAAGAATGAACGTTTGCTGCCGTGCGATATTACACTGCCGCTTCTATCGGGGCTGAGTGGCTAGGCCAGTGTGACGTCACACACTAGTAGACGAAAACGGGAGACCAAATACCTCGAAAACGAGTTGACTTAGAGAAATGTTTTTTTCGGTAATTGTAATTATTTCAGACGTACATCAACTTTGCTCAGCCATGCCGGTCCTCCTTTAAACAAACTTGAGCCCTCAAATGAACTTTTGATTTGCTTTCTTCATCCACATGGCCCATCACCTTCTTTTACATATCCATTAAAAGATGATGAACTCATGTTCTCATGTTCAAAAAGTATTTTAAATTTGCTCATTTGACATGGAATCACCCACCAAACACATTTGAAAATTTTGCTCCCGCTAGTCGCTCCTTGCTTTCCCCTATAAGTTTGGCAAAATGTCCTCTTTTCTTCTCCACTATATGGTCAGCCTATGAGATCACAAGTGATTTAAGTTACTGATGATGGGTGATTGAGCGTGACCTTGGGCAGGTAGAACTGTAAGTAGTTCGATGAGCGAGCTTAGTGATAGTCAGCGCGACACTTCTCGCATTTGAATGGTGACCTTGCTAGACAGTGCTAAGCCCATTCCATTCCATCATAACACAACAGTAGAACGCTTTTTACTGTCGCCTTGATGGATTGACAAAAATGTCTGTCAAATTGAGGTTTTCTTATCGTTTGCTAAGCTCATCCACCTAAATACTAATAATCAAGTAATAAATAACTAAAATATCAACCATCAAGTTTGTACTAAAATTTAACAAAAAGGTAATTTTTTATAATATACCGGTATTATGCGCAACTGGCAAGACATCTCAACTGTAATTGACGATCATGGTAGAAAAAGTAAAATGTGAATTGGAAAAGCAAAATTAAGTATGCCACCCTCCCCCCAGGGAACCCGTCCTCTTGATTTCTTTAGAACTGACACCTGGCAACCCTAGGTGTGGTTCGTGAAACGTCTTGCGTGGCATTTGCGTATAAGTTAGGAACCATTACCAGAAAATAGCACGTCAATCGACATCACTTGTCAGTTTTCACAGACTGAGATAAGAAGGACGCGTTCTTGGCTCATCACTGTGTGGTTGTGTAGTGCGGCACGGTAGGGGTAAGGGGAAGGGGACTGCGCACACTCGCTCTCATTCGTATCATATGCCCCTTATAAGAACAAGATACGTTCTGTTCTGTTATCAGATTTTGTCTCGTTAGCTCGTAGTCGACCATGTTACTGAATGCAAGGTATGAGTAAAACTAACGAAATAGTGTATTCATTGAAATATTTTGGAAATTCTAATGATAATTATAATAATCGAGATGAAGAAAATGTGGAAACAAGATAGTCACAACTATACCAATTATTTCATCATCCACAACGGTTACGGTAGTCCCACTCCCACACAACTTGCACAATAGTTTACAACAACTGGACTGGACGTCAACAAGAATGCAGATGGTGGTTATAAATTTGCATATAGTCCAAAAATTTCTTAATGAGAGTACGTTATAAAACGATTGTTTGTTGTATATTTTAAAACGTATTTACATCAATCTTGTATTCGAATTATACTCACATGCATTGTTTTTATTCCGTCCCGTTAACAACTCCGTTCCGGTTTGTACAGAGGTGTGAAAAAGTTACAAATAAAAATAATAATACTAATACGGCAAGCCCACACGCCGCGCGAGATGCTTCCGGTAGAATATTTTAGCACGCCACAATCACAACACTTAAGGGTGTCTGACATAAAACTCAACAATAGACGCTTAAAGATACGTGCTATTTAAGTATCTATCTATGCTTATACAAACAATAAACATTATCATTTTATCCTTGGGTGGAAGAGGGATTTCAACACAACACTGCTATGTTTGACTAAAATCTGAACTCTACTTTATTATCTAGAAAAAAATATCGCATTTATGCCTTGTTTTATTCCATTCAGCAATAATCTTCAAACAATGTCACATATTTATTCCAAGAAAAGAAATAATAGTGACATTATGCAGAGATGGACTGTGGCCAGTGAACGTGTCAAGTTCTGGATATTGTTGCGTACGTCTGAAATGAAACGATTATTAAATATTACTACACGAGCATTTAGAATTAGGTTGCAAAAGAAACCGCGAGCGAGCTAAATAATGAACTAATGCCAATCACAAGATGAGGGTCGAGAGGGGTGTGAGCTCTTTGGAGAAGCGGAAAGTTGACAAGAACTATAAGATATAAAAATATGAAAGATCGAGTTAGACACACCATTTGTTATCTACGTACAACCTAACAAATAGAAACATAACATACTTTATTTTATAATCAATTGAGTCAGTGGAATAACTGTTGTTTTCTAAAATGACAGTGAAGTGATACATAATTCTAGCATCAAATCTTTTAGGTGTGGGTACAACGTGGGCGGTGGGTGGGCGCTGCTGGGTTCCAAGACGTATTGTGAACGAAAGCAAACGAAAGATAAGTGCTTGAAAATCGCGCACTCGGCAGTCGTCCAGTCTAGCTAGCGATTTCCAGCAAGTCGACCGAGTTCCCGAGAACACCAATAGCTTCACCATCTGCTCTGCACGATCCACTAGACTTCGGACGTCGCAAGGCAAGTTTCGGAGAGATTTATATCGCCGCAGTATTACCAACAGTGCTCAGCCAATTTTGGTGCTATAATTAAAAGTAAATACTTGAATTCAAGCTGATGGTTCAGCGCATGTGGTAAATAAAACCAATATTTTTTTATAAAAGAATTAAAGATATTCTGGTTGGGCTACACACTCCCGATTTTGGGTCACATTTCTGACAAAAACTAAAAAAATCACAACGATAAAACGAAGAATGATAACAACAAAACCTTTTTTCTCCACCCTCTAAAAAGAGCACTAAACATGTGACAAAAATTGCAGGTAATTCCAATTTGCAATTTCTCCTGTATGTTCTAATTAAAAAAACAAACAAAAATACAAACAGAAAAAAGCAAAAACATTACGGATTTTTTTCTACAGTATAGTTAAATGGAATCTTCGCTACGCTCATCCAATTAGCAGACTAACAAAAGAACTCCACTTTCGAATAGAACAATGTGTTCTACTCGCAAGTAAATGTACTATAGGTCCTATACTTTTGCTCACTTACCAAGATATTGCTCAACATCTTCAACTGTAAATGTATCTGGAGGCACAACCATATCAAGACCACTCTTGTCTTTAATGAGAATAGGCACATCAAAGCCATTTGTTCTTAGATAGGAAACCGTAAGTTGATGGCCTTGAGTGTGCTTCACTAGACCTTCGGAACTGGGAAAATGTCGGGTTTTCAGCTCTCGAATGAAAACAGCTGTTCCAGTTTGACAAGGTTTCTTTTCTGCATCAGGTTCCCAATAATCTAATCGATGCCAATTGGTGCGCTGGCGAACTGCAAACAGAAACATGAAGAGTCACAGCTAATAAAATAACAAGGAATTAAGTATTATTATTACTATTCACAAGTTATACTTCCGCAACCCAATATAATTGAAGAGAAATTATAACATTTTCGGAATGTTTCGTCACGTTGTAGTGGAGAATAATTTACATTATTCCTTGATTCCCGACGTAGTCTAGTCATCACTGTGGATGGAGCACATTTTCAAGAGATTGATATTCTTTTGTTTATTTGCCTCTGTTGTAATCATTCACTTCTTCTTGGAACTGCAAGGATGGCGGTGGACTGCTCTACTTGTTGTTGTTGTTGTTGTTGTTGTTGTGGTGGTGGTGGTGGTGATTACAACAGAGGCAAACAAGGCAAACAAAAGAACATCAGTCCCTTGAAAATGTCATCCACAGTGATGACTCTACGTTGGGAATCAATGAAAAATGACAATTATTCACCACTACGACGTGACAAACCATTCCATAAATGTTATAATTTCTCTTTAATTGTTATTAATGCGCGCGCAGCCGGCCAGGCGAGCACGGCTGGTATACTAGCGCGCGCAATGTGAAAATGCGGGCTTAGGGATCAAGATGACTTCATCGTTCATACTTGAGAAGTGTGAGTGCATCATATCGAACGGAAAAACTATGGGGATTCCGAAAATCCAGCTCCCAAGGTGTTAGGTACAATATTTATCTCCCGTTTTACAAAATACAAATGGAAAATGAGTTTTCCTTGAATATGGACATTTAAATTCGATAATCCCTTGCGGCAAATTAAAAAAATACTATTCAATCTCTAGCGCTTGCTAGCATTTACGGTTTGAATAGTTCGGGGAAGGTATGAGACTTCTATTGCATCACGGTGCACATTATCAAAATTATTAAATTCAACCAAGTAATTTTGTTTCATTAGAGACGGCGAGAATAAGAAAACAAAGCTGTTGCTGTGACGTGAACTTATTAAACTGTGGCACCTATATTACTTATTTATTTATTATCGCTTGTGAAGCATGATGGTATTTAATTTATTCATTTTAATTTTTAATACACTTAATACTTGAACAAAAGTTGAAAAATCGTAGGCCTACTCAAGTGCGATTTATATACGATATAATAGCAAAACATTTAATTGCACCAAAGTTACCAACAAAGTTAGTCATGCTTAAGAATCTTCTCGAGACATTCATGCAATCTCACGCTCGTAAGTACGTACTCACATTAATTTGTACAACGCTCTGGAGAAAATTTGAATTAACACATTATGCAAATTCTATAATGCACAAAACATTGATATTTTTGTACAGAAAAACATATAAAAAAAAACAGAATTACTTTATGTAATAAACACTACTATTGTCGACGCACCGCGAAAGCTCCCGTTGCGTGCTCCAGATCCTGATTGAACAATTTTCTTGAGGTTATGGATTGAGTTCACTTAGACCGCCCACAGACATTCCCTTCAAAATAATTGTCAAAACATAAACTAGGAAAACGCTTAAGTCCCGTTGCGTTGTTGAGCGAGCACCGGTGCGTGCAACACGACCCGAGTACGACATTCCCATAATGTTACATACCAATAAGTCTTTAAGGTCTTGACCGATTTAGCTGAAAATTTGTAAAATAGGAGAGAATGTTGTACTTATTGACCCTAAAAAATTTCATAACGATCGGAACATTTTTATTTTTTTATTTTTTATTTTTTATAACCAACGATCGGATTTTGTTCAAAAACTATACAGCAACCCGCATAGGTGGTATGTACATGTGTGCAAAATTTCAGGTCGATCAGAGAAACGGTGCGACCTGTACCGAAGCAGTAACAGAAAAAAAAGAAAGAAAAAAAAAACAGACATTCGAGCCATAAGAGTCAAGTGGAGACGCTCGCTCAAAAATAAAGGATGTAGGCTACTAGGAAAACGCTAAAGTCCCGTCGCGTTGTTAAGCGAGCACCGGTACGTGCAACACGACCTGAGTACGACATTCCCATAATGTTACATACCAATAAGTCTTTAAGGTCTTGACCGATTTAGCTGAAAATTTGTAAAATAGGAGAGAATGTTGTACTTATTGACCCTGCAAAATTTCATAACGATCGGAACATTTTTTTTTATTTTTTTATAACCAACGATCGGATTTTGTTCAAAAACTATACAGCAACCCGCAAAGGTGGTATGTACATGTGTGCAAAATTTCAGGTCGATCAGAGAAACGGTGCGACCTGTATCGAAGCAGTAACAGAAAAAAAAAACAGACATTCGAGCAATAAGAGTCAAGAGGAGACGCTCGCTCAACTAAAGGCAGGGGTGCTTGGCAATTTCAATAGATTCTCTTATGAGACAAGGAAAAAGGTGTTCTTCTGTGCATAGAATTTTTGTATCTTTAGAGATGCAACCCGAGAATATTCTCCGATAGATTATGCTCAGAGCATATTTGAGCATTTTCTTTTAAATGTACATTCTTTGTGATTACCAATCCAAATTCAAATTATTTCCCGTCATTCTTAAAAGGTTATGAAGGAGGAGGACTCACTGCTTTCAAAAATAAGTCTAGCACTCCTCAAGAAAATGATGTGGTTAGTACTGACTGACTCGGATAATGAACCTGGAGGTAATCTTGAATACTCCGATGGTGAAAACGCTGTCACCAATATCAGTGATGATGGGGATGTCTGGCCGGATGAGTATGAACTTTGAAAAGAAGATAGGTAGGCCCTCTGCCCCGCCCTTCTAATAATTTCATAATTTGTAAACACTTTGCCATTGGGCATCCCGCATAGCCTTCGTCTATAGGCTCATTGTCATATAGGCCTGTTAAATGTCTTGTACTCTTGTATACTAAATAAAAATCATTAAGTCTACTATAAATACTATTTGAAGTAATTCTGATTGGAAACTGGCCTACGCTTTTTGTTTTGATGCAAATCATGGACTACAACCCCATAATAATAATATCCACATCACATTGTCACTTAAAGCCATACTCTCACATTGACTTGTTGCTTACTTATGTTAAACCTAAATTTATTTCAGGAATTTAGAAAAAAAAATGAAAGAAATCGGTCAATATTTAAACATGGTACGACCAATATTGTTGAAATTGTATAGTGCGTGACGTCACCACCCGTGACGTAGCTGGATGGGTACAGAGCTTCGCTACCGATCGACTTGAGTGAATGCGGCCGCTCACTGCCCGCCCATTCAATACCATCGGGCACGGGACGGGTCAGTTGAAAAGTGTTTGTTAAGCGAGCGAAGCGAGCGTTTCCATTTGACTCTGCCGGAAAAATTAGTCACTGGTTTTGTTTTTTTGTTTTTTTTGTTTTTTTTTTGTATGTCTCGCCATAACGTTCGAACGGAGGCTCGGATCGAGTTGAAATTTTGACCATCCGCAAGCTTCGTTCTCGATTGAATGCCATTAGTTTTGTGGCAAAATCGTTCAAAAAGTTAAAAAGTTACATTAAAGTTAATCGAAAGTTTTTTTTTCAAACTAAACGGCGACAAAGTCTGAGGTGGCCAAATCATCCTAGAATGTCCGTCCGGTCACGAATATGTTAATTTTATTTTGAACCGATAAGTAGTGTAAATGGAAATTACATTATAACAAAAATAACATTGCCATGGCAACGTAAAGACGCGCGAAGTTTCTAATGCACTGCCACCTAGAAGTAAACAAAATACTTTCGAGGAAGAGTGGATTATTTGTCACCAAAGAGTTTAAATAGTTTTCCCAAGGAGTCAAGGTCCTCTAGATGGCGGTGGATTTTATCCACAAAGTAAAGGTTTTTTTACACACGGGTTTACCCAAATACCTTGGCAATAATAAACTAGGAAACGCTCAGTTGGACACGTTGATAAGCGAGCACCGTGCTATAGCTAGACCCACAATGCACATTTTTTTAAATTTTAAAATTTGCGACGTTCGCTGTCCACAGGGCCATGTTTTCCGATATTATTTATTATTGCCAAGGTATTTGGGTAAACCCGTATGTAAATCTTTACTTTGTGGATAAAATCCACCGCCATCAGAGGACCTTGACTCATTGGGAAAAATATTTAAACTCTTTGGTGACAAATAATAGACTGCTTCCTCGAAAGTATTTTGATTACTTCTAGGTGGCAGTGCATTAGAAACTTCGCACGTCTTTTCGTTGCCATGGCAACGTTACTTTTGTTATAATGTAATTTTCCATCTACACTACTTATCGGATCAAACTAAAATTAACATATTCGTGACCGGACGGACATTCTAAATGATTTGGCTATCTCAGATTTTGTCGCCGGTTAGTTTGAAAAAAAAACTTTCGATTAACTTTAATGTAACTTTTTAACTTTTTGAACGATTTTGCCACAAAACTAATGGCATTCAATCGAGAACAAAGCTTGCGGATGGTCAAAATTTCAACTCGATCCGAGCCTCCGTTCGAACGTTATGGCGAGACATACAAACAAAAACAAACAAACAAAAAAAAAAAAAAAAAAACGAGTGACAAATTTTTCCGGCAGAGTCAAATGGAAACGCTCGCTTCGCTCGCTTAATAATATTGGAAACATGGCCCTGTGGACAGCGAACGTCGCAAATTTTTAAATTTAAAAAAAAATGTGCAATGTGGGTCTAGCTATAGCACGTGCTCGCTTATCAACGCGTCCAACTGAGCGTTTCCTAGTTCTATGTACAGGATGTTAGGATTAGCTCCCTTCATTTTCGAGCCTTCATACACAGAAAGTGAACAGAGGGAAAATCTCAAGAAAAATTAAGAAAAATAAGCCTGGATAAAACAGTTTAGTGGCAGGAAAGGTGATCTTAAATGGTGTAGTTGTAATGAATGTACATCAATGGATACCGACACAGAGTGCTTATATTGTCACGAATCGGAAAAAAATCACAAATTTGCGTGCTAATTTCGATTGTATTACTATCCATGATGGGTTCGAGCATATTATTAACATTCATTCTCTCAACACTGCTAGGCAACAGTTTTTGTTACTCTCCACGTGTAAAAACCAACGATATGTAGGATTTAAAGTCGCATACGGGAGTACTGTGGACTACTTTGACTAAAAGTGATTCGACTTTAATGATTTCTTTATCATTGTAAGGATTAGAACAGTGTATACATTTGTAACACGATTTTAACCCACGGATTAATATGAAAACCACATTACTGTATCATAAACCTGATTTTAATTTTGTTTTCCAATATATCCACATTAAAACACTCACGCGTCACACATTAATTATTTATAAAACTAAGAATCATTGTATTGTGTGTGTGTTATGTTTGCCGTCTCTTTGTATGACTCACATCACTAACTTAAAAAACAACCTAGAACCTAAAAGAAGACAAAATCCACACTTCAACTATAGGTATGTTTGTTAACTGTAGTCTCTGAGCCATCCGTACTTTTCACATATCTCGACAAACCTTGTAATGCTATTCACTATCACATTAATTAAATTAGTACATAAAACACTTGTTGAGCTGTCACTGTGCTAGAACAAATCTGCAAACACTCCATCCACACAGAATATCAACCCCTTACTAAATTCAACACGTGTTCTAACCGAGTGTCTACCCTCGCCCGGCCGGCTTTGTCAGCTCAGCAGGTCCCCATCCACCTGCGTCACATGCCCCCAGGCGCGCGTCAAAACAAACCGTTGTATAGGGTATAGGCCTCATCCAAGGTTGCCAAAATGTCCGGCATTCTTATTTTTTGCACACCTTCTTGTATTAAAAAAATACTTCATCCATTGTGATTTAATGCCTTTAAACATAATTTCCTTTTCTTTGAATAGTCTCTAGAGTCCTCCAGACCATATTCAAAATTTACTTTTCCAGTAAATGTAGACTACCTGCCTACACAATCCATTCACCAGTTCACAATTTCAGGTGAAGGTAAGTTATAGAGGCCTAGCCTCCCTAATTAACAGTAAAAACTTGTGGCAAGTGTTATTTAACTAAATAACTACTAAAGGAATAAGGTGTTTAGAATATGCTCAGAAAATGCTCGATTTTGAGAATATTCTCAAAAAGAGAATGCTCGAGCATTTTGCATCTCTATATCTTCAAAAAGGATCTCGTGCATGGGATCATTAGCATTATCCAACGCGTGTTTTGCTTCTGCCGAAAGGTCCTCTCTGTAGTGTTTGCAGTGAGCTTTATGCTCTTTAATTCTAGTCCCAATTGTACGACAGGTTTGTCCAATGTAGACCGAACCACATTTACATGGGATTTCATAAACACCACTAGCCTGAAAAGGAATTTTATCTTTAACTGGCAACATAAAATTTTGAATTTTCTTCCATGGTTTAAATATTGCTTGAATGTGTTGTTTCTGGAGGAGCCTACCAATTCTATCCGCTGTGTATTTTATGTTAGATAATGTGGCTTTATTCTTTTTCTCTGTGCTATCTGCTAACTATACATCCTGTTGTTTTGGTTTTCTATTAAATGCTCGCATTATCATTGTGTTATTGTGGCCATTGTTTAGTAACGCTTGTTTTAGAACGCATTTTTCCGACTCTAAACTGGTACTATCTGATAAACGTTTGGCTCTGGTAACTAGAGTATTAGTACCGAGTGTAGGGCTCCCATTCGTACCGTTTTAGCCGGGACAGTCCCTTTTTTGAGGTGGTGTCCCGGTGTCCCGGCTACTTGTAGCCGGGACGCCTAATTGTCCCGTTTTTTTAGAATTGTGAACGACCGCGCTATTTTTACGGTCTAGCATTTGAATCGCCGCGCCTGCAATGCAACTCTTCACCCCGACCATGGCCAGTTACCAACCACTCACCAAAAACGAACTATAAAGGTTCAAGAAGTCAAGGTCAAGATCCAGGCTGCCAACAGTCAGAAGAAAGTGTCATTTTACCGATAAACTATAGACAGATTTTCCTTTTTTGCGAAAAAGTAACAAGAATATTGAAGGGATTGTTGAGTGTACAGTATGTTGTGACTTTAATATATCTCCTAATTTTCGTTTCAACATTAACATTTTCGGAAATAGGCGCGTAGGAAGGGGGGGGGGGATGGGGGGAATTATCCCCACTTTTTGCCGTGCCCCCCCCCCCCCCCACTTCAGAAGAGCAATGACCAACAATTTCGACAATTTTCCATTGTTGTTGGACGTGATCGCGAACGTAATGATGCATTTCAATGGTTGTAACATGATCTATATCGTCACTACCTCATTTTTTTTGTAGTTTTATAGTTTTTACTTCTAAAAAAATGCATTAATTTGGTATCGCATTCAGACCACTTATTTTTTCTAGAACGCACGAAACACACTCTAAAAACATTATTTTCAAAATTTTCGCCTGCGGCGCTGTAGTTAACATAAGCATAAGAAAACATAAGTATAGTACACATAGTATTGTAGACAAATTAATCAAATTAACAAAATAAAAAAGATAAGTGTGATAACAAAATCAATAAAAGTTTCTATCTATAAAAAAAGCAATTGTATGGCAAAATGTTTAAAAGAGAGAGAGAGAAAGAGAGTGATTACTGCAAAAATCTTCTGACTATGTGGCACGTTTGAAGGATGACTGCTTTCTGTACGCTGATGTAGAGATTTGCAGACAGGCCCAGGCAGTGTAGGCTGGCAGAGAGGGAAGATGGTATGACTCCAGTGGCCGAGATCACGATAGGCATGACAGTAACAGTTTTCATTTTCCAAATTCTTGTTATTTCTTGACTTAAATTTTGATACTTTTCCATCTTAGTGTTCTCGGTGTTCTCAATATTTTTACTCATGGGGATCGCAATGTCAATTAGATATGTAATTATGTTAGATTTATCGCATAAAATGATGATGGGTTTGTTGTGGTCTATGGTTTTGTCTGTTATAACCTGTTTATCCCAATACATGATCAATTCTGCATTTTCGATCACAGGTGCAGGAGAATATTTGTAATAAGGAGGAGGATTGACTAGTAGATGTGCGTTCATTCCTAGATGTTGATAAACTATCTTTGCTACCTGATTATGCCTACTGAGATACCACGTGTAGGCAATTGAAGGACACCCAGCTATAACATGATATATTGTCTCCGTAAACTTTTTGCATTTTCTACACATATCATTGTCATTGGATTTGATGATGCATTTTTTATAGTTGTTGGTATTTATAACCTGATCTTGGACGGCGAACATACTGTACATCCTTTGGTTTCAGCAAACAAATCTACTTTGTGAATCCATCTAACTGATTTAACAATGTCAATATTTGGCTGCTGGATGCTTTTTGGGTACCTCCCATGAAGTGATTTATATTCCAGACATTCATCTTCATATTTAAATCTTCTATGTATATTTCTGGATGGAAAGAATCGTCATTTAGCCTGAGGGGAGTTATAGTTTTATCTCGGAGTTTAAGTTCTTGGTGATAATGGAATGTAGAATTAAGAAAGTATGATCTGAGTTTATGAACTTGCGAGTAGCACAAGGAACGAATATTTACCAATCCTCTTCCACCCTTTCCCCGTGGTATATATAACCTTTCAGAATATGCTTTTGGGTGGTGAGTTCTGAAGAAGTCTTCTTGTTAAACGATCTAGGTCCATCAAGTCCACATCTGACCACGTCACAATACCAAATGAAAAGGTCAAGATTGGTAAAGCCCATGCATTGAATGCCTTGATTTTATAGCTTCCTTTAACATTTGTTTTTAAGATAGTTTTAACTATATGTTCATACTTTTGTTAAAATACATTTTTTAATTCCTTGTGGTTAAGGCTGAATGTCCCCATAGCGCTCTGTATGTGCAGAGGTCTACTAAATATTTTTTAAAGCACATTCCTGTCGTCTAAAATCTTCCAAATTATACAGTGGAACAGACGAAGGATCGAAGTTTGTCATACTACCTTTACAATTAGCATACATTGTTTTGATTTTAAATGGGACTTATTCATTTAGAAGAAAAACAAAAGAAATGGACGGCTCATGAGGTAAATATGTGTTTTTTTCACACAATATTTTAAATACTATTTTCAGTTCCACCACGAAGTATCAATATTCTCATTAATACGCAAGACTCCTAAATCAATATAAACAGTTTTCGCGCGTTTTAATAATGTACGTCTGTGAGCTCGCGCTCTGGGTTTTGTGGCAATATTAGGAACTCGTTGAACGTTCCTTCCAGACAGACAAAAGAGCAGCCGAAGAAAGGCGAGCCAAGCGGAGCTCTTGACCCTTCTACGGGCTGCAGTTCCAGGTAAAAGCAAAGCCTCTCGTCGTGTTATGAATGGCATGGGACTACAATGACTGTATAAATTAGTTTTCAACTACGATGTCCAAACAGCTTTTTCTGGTCTGAACAAATTGAGAAGAGTTCTGGATTTAGAACCTGCCAGCTCAAAAGACAGAATTGAAGTCCTCTATGGGCTACATAATTTATAATTATTATAACTTATTTTAAGCACATACTAATAATCAAATATATCAACAATTAGATCAAATGTTACAAATATTTTATTATTATTATTATTATTATTATTATTATTATTATTATTATTATTATTATTATTTATGTACGTAGCCAGGATTTGTTGGGGTGGAAGGGGTGAGGGGGGAATTTATTGGGTTAAAATGCCCACGAACTATTATTCGGAGGTCTGGGTAGGATACCACCAGTTGATTAGAATATGGACGTGATTACAAATTTTTTAGTTTTTTGCATAATTGGACATCAAGTTTAATTTCTGCCCCACTAAAAATTAGCTCGTTGTTTTTTTTTTTATGTTGTTTTTTTGATTTCATGTTTCGCCTTCTAGGCTAGCATATGCGATCTTGTATGAAAATTTCACCTTCGTTTCATCTGAATTAGACTTGCCACGTTTTTTGGGTACAACGAGGAAATATTCTCATGATATCGTACTTTTACGCTTTTTTTTCGATTTTAGTGCAGTTTCGTAAGCATTGGAATTCTACAATGGGCTACAATAATTTATAATTATTATGAGATTATTTTTAAGAAAAATTGAAAAGTACCCAAATTCGAAGATAAAGTTTTAATATATTTTTTTATTTTTTATTTTATTTTTATTTAATTTAATTATTCATATTAAAAATTAATTTTTTTATGTAGCCGTTTTGATTCGAAAAGGTGGGAAATTAAAAATCCATAGAAAAACTTTATCTGGTCTAGGTAGATACCCGCCAAGCTTGGACAAATACTTCGCGTGGCAGTCAAAGACAATTCTTGCAAATTAAGATATTCAGCAAATAAACCTTTTAAAACTACAGTTTTAGCGTTTTTCCTATTTATAAAATTGTGAAGATCCACAAACAGTCGGTTTACAAAATCTTGCCATATGTAGGACCTACATATTATTATGTATGCCATAGTGCTATTTAGTATTATTATAACCCTTCTCCTTATTTTTTTTGGGGGGGAGAGATAGGACACCCTGATCCCCTCCCCCTCGCTACGCCCCTGACAATCCATATTGTATGTATTGTGAGAACAAATTACAGATGAAAACTAATGCAAACGTAGGCGCGCGCACTCACACTCTACATTAGCAAGTGAACTCGCTGAACATGCTCATAATTAAGCATATTTTTGGGTGAAAACTCATTTCGGTGAGAAATAAGAAGTATGGAAACTAATTAGCAATTTCTGATAATAGATCATCTTCCATGAAAGTTTACAATAGTCCGTTAAACAAATAATACGAATAAAAAAAACTATTATTAACACTGGTCAGCATTAAACAATGGTTGTACTGAAAGAGGATGAGTGATGACCAAAACAAACTTTATTAAGTGGAAGTTTTTACAGTTTCAGTCTCTTTTGATAAGTTAAACCACGTGACCCAAATTATAATACATTTAGGATCGGCTTTACGTAATATCCAATACTTCCAACGGTCCGCGGTTACCGACGGCTGCATAATGCGCAAGAAGCTATTGGGGGCCCAGAGGAGAGAATTGGAAATGCACAAACACACAACAGCCATTTTAGTAATTATTTAGAAAAACTCATTACTGTGCCTTAAAATAGTTTGATGGCTGGATGAAATTACTTTGATTGGTTTATGTTCAGATTGTGGGGTCTATAAGCTCCAATATATATAATCGTGCAAATCGTGAAGAAAGCATGAAAATTAGTGAATTTACTAATATGATCACAAGGAATCCAAAAATCGATGGCACCAAGTTGAGATCCTGTAACTTTCTTATTAATTGAATTAATAAAATTAATTAAATTAATTAACCAAAAAAAAAAATTTAAAAGGAGACAAAAACAGTCGACATTGGGGATCAAATGAAAAATTATTTTCGGGAAAGAATAAAGGAAAAAATATTTGAAAATTTTTAATTAAACATCAATCATCTTTTTAGTATATTTTTTCCACCCCAATTTTTGTATTTATGTACACCTAAAATTCTACCGATTGTCATACAATTTCACCTGTTGACTAACATAATGCCAATAAATCCAAATTTTGATGGCCCCAAACAAAATTCCTACAACTCTCAGATTAATGGATTAATGAAATTAATAATTAGAATTAGATTAATATCAGTTAAATGTTTGACATTCACAAACCACAGTCAACTGATGTATCAAATAATAACAAAACAAGCATAATAAAAGAGAAAAGTGATGGCCCCAAGGTCGGGTTCTTATCACTTTCCCATTAATTCAAATAATTCAATTAACCCTTTCTAACCAGGTGTTGCCATATGGCAACAGAAAGTTCTAAAAAACATTGCGGGTAAATTTTTGGATTTTCAGTTTAACCCCATTTTTTTTTTTTTTGCAAATAAAAAATATTTAGATTTTTTTCCCAATTCAGTGGGACGAATAGTGCCTTTTTGAGAGAAGATTGAAAATACACAGGTGCTAAAAAGGCTAAAAACAGAAAAATTTTGGTTTTTCCCGGAAAAATAATAAATCTCCTGTCTTGGTGTTATTTAAGATACACAAAATCTAAAATATGCAAAAAATTCAGAAAAAATCTAAATTTAGAAATGCACTTCAAATTTAAATTTGACCCAGAAATAAAGATTTTATTCAAAATCCAAAAATTCCCAAAAATTACAAAAAATTGCTTAAAAATCAAGATAAAAAATATAAAAAAATACAAAAATTCTCAGAAAAAAATTGGATTTTTAATTGAATTATTACAACTAGCCTACCTAATTAAGACAAAATTAATTCGGGAATGAAAGGGTTAACGACAATTAATCACATAAATTAAAAAAATTAATGTACAAAAAAAACACAGCACAGTCGACTTGGGTATCAAATGAAAGCTTATTTCACGAGTCAATAATATGAGAAAAAATATTTTTCATTAATGAATCAATCATCCAATTAATTAAATTTTTAAAAAAATTACACCACTTTTGATTTTGTAAAAGTTATGTTATTCCAAAAAACTTTACCAATTGTCATAAAATTTCACACTTTAATAACATAATGACAATTAATCTAAATTTTGATGGCCCCAAACGAAATTCCTGCAACTCCCAGATTAATGGATTAATGAAATTGAGAATAAGCTAAATCCCCTTAAAATTGTCTAAACATTCAATTATGCGCTACGATTGACAATTGTAGTATTAAAAACAATATGATCACAATAAACCTAAATAATGATGGGTCCAAACTGAATTCCACTCAATTATCATTAATTGAATTATTAATGGAATTAATTATATTAATTTCAATCAAATGTGTAAATGATCACAACATAGTCGACTTGGGTACCAAATGAAAGCTTTTTTTTATGAATAATTAAAATGTGAAAAAATATATTTAATTAATTAATTAATCATCAAATTAATTGCAATCTAGTAAAATTTTACGACTTTGGTTATGTATAGGTAGGTATCAAAAACTCTACCGATTGTCATAAAATCTTACCACTTTACTAACACGATGTCAAAAAAATAAAATAAAATAATTAAAGCACCAAACAAAATTCTTGCAACTTACATTTTATTAAATTAATGAAATTAAGAATTAGCTAGTTCACGTGCCACAGTCAACTGGTGTATTAAATAGTGTAATAGCCAATTGTAAGGTAATTAAGAACATTGACAGTATTTTACTAAGGCATATGTTTATTAATATGCTATCCGAAAATTACACTTTAATTTAATTATATTACTTGTTACATATGAATGATCAAGTCAACTTTTAACTTCCACACTATTTGGTCGGTTTACTCAATGAAACACACTGAAACACACACATGTTTGAATGTCTATGATCAAGAAACGGCGAAGGGAAAAAAATTGAAAAAAAATACAGGGAAGAAACAGACAATGTTGGGGTTTGTATAAGACAAATAGTCTAATTTTGCCCGAAATTTTTAATTCAAAAGCCAACTTCAATCGTATTTACTATATTGAGTTTGATTACTTCGGAAAATGTAACAATTTCCCTCATATTAATATGTTTTATGCACAAGCGATAGTAAACAATGACAGGTGAATTATGTAAAGCCACCCTTTCAAGTTCCATTCAACTCGATTGCTTGGTGGTAGGGATCTGGCTGGAGCATACCTGGGTGCAGACCAAGTTGGATTTGTTTCTTCAAAAACGTTTTCGCGGCGTCAAAGAAAAACCCCATTAGATTATTGAATGAGCTTTCAAGAACACCCAACGTTTTGGGTTTAAAGCTCTTCTTTTGTAAAGCCGAATTGGGCGGCGTGGCTGACCAACAAGAAAATTCCCGTTTTCAATTACCACATATTTTTATAATTACTAATTTATGAAATTATATATGAATCAGCAACTCCTACATATTGCAAAAATGTTTTTAATCGAAGCTCTAGGACCAAAATTACCATTTCAACTTCTGACATCCAATTTGATCTGAATGCTAATTTTGGTCGTAGAGATTCGATTAAAAACATTTTGCAATGTGTAGGAGTTGCTGATCTCATATATAATTTCATAAATTAGTTATTATTAAAAAATGTGTTTATTAAGACAGGAATTTTCTTGTCGGTCAGCCCTCCCGATTCGGCGAATACAAAAGACAAGGCAGTGAGCTGTAAGAAGAGTTATTGAAAGAAACTAGAATTTTAATGAGCTTGTCAGACTTCTTCTGTCAACCTCCCCATTCATCCTTTCTGTCGCCAGGTATGTCTGGTCTGTAGAGGTAGGGTCGGTACAGAAAATATCTGCTGCTTCAGTGCTCGAAATCGCAACTAGGTTGCGCTGGAGTAAAATCGACGTGAGAGGCATCTATTGGCAAAAGTTGTTGATATTTTTGGAAAATAGACCGTTAGGAATAATGTTTTGCCTCATTCCTAAGTATTTGTATCTTTTTTCGCTATTATTTATGTTCGGAATTTCTTGATCAACACCAATTTGGTAATTGTTACTTTCTTGCAATTTTCCACTTTTCATATGCATTGAAGCACATTTATCTAATCCAAATTCCATATGACTCTTCACTGAATAATTTTACAATGTCAATTAAAATTTTGAGCTCTTCTTTTGATTTTCAATACATTTTAAAATCATCCATATAGGCCTACAGCATATGTGTTATCCTTGTCATTATTTCTTTACAGGTAAGGCGATATCCATCATTTGTTTGATTAAGTAGCTCTGATACTGGGTTTAATGCGAGACAAAACCATAGAGGGCTAAGGGTGTCCCCCTGGAAGATTCCTCTCTTTATTGTCATATTTTCAACATTAACAGAATCTGAATTGGTTTTTAGTATTATATTAATTCTCCATGAATTCATTAGATGCTTAAGCACCGTTATCAACTGTGGATTTACCTTATACAAATCAAGAACTTTGATTAACCAATCGTGCGGAACCGAATCAAATGCTTTTTTGTTATCTATATAAGCTACTGATAAGACTGATAGGTGGTATGGCCTTAATCAGTCGTTAGGATTATTGATGTCCGATTGGTCAGTCGACAAGGATTTTTAGGGTTGCCGTTCGATATGAATCGATAATCTAAATCACAATGTGCAATCGATTATCGATCGATAATAAATCGATATTTTTTTTACGTCGAGTCGATCGATAATCGAATAAAAATTAGGCCTATACTTTCTTGCATACCAACGCGGACCGTGGATCTTTTGCGAGTGCATCCTTTTATTCCTTCTATTTGCTCAAAACAGACTTTTTCCACGCTAGCGGAATCTTTCACAAGCGCCTCCCCCACCACCAAGCGTGACCGGCCTGTTTAGCAGGCGCTTCGTAGACCCGGCTCGTGTGTTGTCTTTGTGAAGGACGTGCTTCTAGAAAATCTTAGTTCTGTTAAGTTTCATTTCAGCCTTTGTTGTGATTGCCGTTCATTCATTTACGAGATATTACCAGTAACTATTCAATGCTCAGATATTTATTACGTGACGAGATGAATAATATTCGACATTACTTCAGAAGACGACGTAATTTTGGTTTGAGAGAACTGGTAAGATAATATTATCTTAGCACTGCAGAATGAAATAAAGCGATACCGAGATGGCGCGGGGTGTGGGAGGAATGCATCTCGATAGATGCTTGTATTGACCTTGAGCGACGAGACGAGGTTGAGCAATCGGCGCCCGCAGGCGTGGCGAATGCAGCTGCCCGGCAACACACGTGTGCCATGCAAGTTGCCTACACTGCAGCAGCAGGACAGAGGCGATGCGTTTCGGACTTCACGCCTTATGGGTGTTGTAGGCCTAGATCTCGCAGTGGACGAATTTTTCACGGAATAAAGCGATTAATGTCTTGACTGGAAATATTTTATAAAGTGTTCTGCGAGCTATTATTATATTAGTATATTATATAGCTATATGCTATAGAGCAAAAGGTTGAAATTACAAAATTTTGGAAGGGCGAGCTATATAGGTACCTGCGTATCAATAATCGATTCGGGCAAACTGAATCGATTATCGATCGTTTCGGGAAATAATCGCATCGATCGATGTATCGATTATCAAACAGCAACCCTAATTTTGTTGTTGATAAGCTCTTAAAACAATTTCTTAAGACTAAAACAAAAACAACCTATTTAAAACGTTGTACCGGTACGCTAAGTCCTGTCCCTTTAAAACAATTTGCCTAATAATTCCCCACGACGGTGTGGGAACCGGGCATAACCGAACACGCTGGTGTCAAGTAGGCCTTGACTGGCATTTCAATTATTTGGCGGGGCTCGTAGCTGCTATAGGTTTCAATCAGTTAAATCAGTTAGGCCTATGACTGAGTGGGTAGACTCTCAACACAAATTTATATATTTATCTAAGTTCTCAAGGCTGCAGGGGGAAGTGTGAAATGCTACTCGGGAATTAGGACAGATGAACTAAGGAAATGTGATGAAAAAAGAAACACCATAAAACTATCTCCTACAGTGATTCTTCTTCACGTAGGAACAAACGATCTAAAGAGCACACTATCCCCAGACCTCATAATGGGCAAGGTGTATGACCTAATATCAAGTGTAAAGAAAACTCATTCGGAGGCACAAGTAATCTTAAGCAGTATATTATACAGATCTGACGTTGAGGCTAGGTTCATTAAACAAGTAAATGATAACTTGAAATGGGTATGTGAATTGCATCATGTAAGGTTTACTGATGCAAGTAGATACATGAAAATAAGGGATCTGAGTAAAGATGGGCTTCACCCGAACTGGCAAGGAGCGAATAAGCTAGGAGCATTATATCGAGATGTAATATATAATACTTTAATAAATAAGGGTAAGCCTAATCAAGTACCGATACATCCGGAAAACTGATGAGGGAAACAGAGGTTAGGGCAGTAACAGCCAAAGAACAAATAAGCCTACCAACTAAAACTCAATCAAAGTCAATTGTGAATAGGCCTACTATCCTCTCACTAAATATAAGATTGGTAAGCAATAAAATGGTAGAACTAGAACACCTTGCAAGGGATATACCTGCAGATATAATATGTCTGCAAGAACACTGGCTATTGATGGAAAGCCTAAACAACTTAACTGTCTGCCGGGTTATTGCAATTCTAGCTTTTACTGCAGGGAGAATCAAGCTTATGGAGGAGTGGCCATCCTTGCAAAACCTAACTATAAGCCCAATTCCTGATCTAAAACTTTGCCCAATAGAAAATGAATTTGAAATCATAGGTTGTATATGGGAGTTACACAAGAATCAAAGTTCTTAACATTTACAGACCCCCACAAGGTATAATAAACCATTTTTTAGATAAATTTGAGGAATGTTTGATTAAATTAACTAAAAAATTTCCAAAAGCAGAATTGATTATATGTGGGGATTTTAATATCGATGGGCAAAAACATGATTTCATCAACCTCATAGCCAAAATATAAATTTAAAGCTACATACATGTGTCATACATCAAATTAAAGCTTACAGCTTATTCTTTCAGAATCGCCAAAGTTCAATGGAATGGCATTTATATATTTTATAATATGACACAAGAAGTGCAATGATGTTCTGTTAATTTTTTTTTCTACATTTTACAATAGCAATTGAAAGCCAAGGAAAGTGATTAAAGAAAATTAGATTGCTGCAAAATGCATTCCTAATTTGGTTCTACATATATGCACAAACTTATTACCAGGCATACTATATATCCCATCATATGCTATTAAAATATGGCAGGTCTGTATCTTTTTTGAAAATTGGATTGGTACGTCTGTTACTAAAAGTTCCTAAAGTTCTTGTTCTGAGTGACTCAACAGTTCAATAACTTCAAAAATTTGTTTTATAGGGCCTAAGTTAGATTATGGATGTGAATTTGAAGTAATTTTTTCAATTGTCTAACTTTATGATTAGTTGATAAATTGTGGTAACAGACGTACTTTGAACGGTAACAGACGTACCACAGATAATAGAGTACACTACACGTAGTGTACTCTGTTATCTGTGGACGTACCATGGTACGTCTGTTACCACTGTTATTTCTCATATCCGATATTATTGTTTAAATTCTTTGTCCATAAAAGTTTGTAAAAATACCACTGGAGTGATAGGTCGAAAGCTTTCTTGTAAAAAATTGCTTCCATCAGCATGTTTTAGGTAGGCCTACAGTGTATGGTACATTATTAATTATTTCAAATTTTCTAATTAAGAGTCTGCAATAGCTTGAGAGTCGAAAAACGTACATATTCTGGAGCGAAAATGTTGGAAAGTATTGGATCAAACGGAATCGGTTTTTTTTCCTATCATTAGATCAAGACTTCAACTACACACGTATACAAAAACATTCTAAAGTCGTGTTTAATATTTAGCGCTAATTAGGTTTGCAAAGTATCGAAATCTCGAAATTGTCCTGGGCCCAAATCGATTTTCTGGAGCTAGTAGTACAGTGAATAATGAACAGATTGTCATCGGGTTTGATTTTTTTACGAGAGGAAGAAATATACTAGACACCTAAACAATCACCGCCCATATTTCGCAGTCAGTTTTTTAGTATCTTTAAGCCAAAGTGCTCCTTGCCAAACCATCAAAACAGAGACGCAATGATTTATTTAAATAACGCAATAACATGAGACTGTTCTACATTGAAGTTCATAGATGTATCTATGTACTAAAGTCAAAATATTTGTATTTTCTTACCCGCGTACCCTGAAAACCATAGGCTAAATAAGCAAATTTTCACTGAACTGTTGGATGTGTTGTTGCGTAAAGTGGCGCCCTCTACCGAGCAGGGGGTTCGCCACGCCCGTAGCTCTCATATCGGTGCCCTAGGTGTTATCTAGGAGGGGCGAGTAATATGATTGGTGGAACTGAATATCCAGGCTTATCTGATGTTTTGCTATGCTCTGTCGGTTGCGCCATTACAATTTATATGTTGATTAGATCACTTCCTATGGATAGAGATCTTTGTAAATATTGCATGTTTATATACGTGGAGATGTGTTTGCAGCCGTTCATTGTTTACCTGACTAAATCCCGTACTCAAAATAGTTACTTGTTGTAATAGTGATTCACACATCTAAATCTCTGAACTCAGAATCTCCATGCGTAGCCTACTTATTATTTTATGTCTGTAAAAACCTCAATTCCTATTGAATATAATCGACCACATATTTCTTCATTGCGTTCCTTGAAAGTTATTTTATGTGATTATACACGGTAAAGATTATTCTAGATAGGAGAAAACCACTATATATCGACAAAATTATCAGTGGCCCTGCGATAGTCTGGCATAGACACACTATTTTATGAAGCCCGTGGAGAACAAATGCTGTGCAATGTGATAAAACTTTATCAGTTTCCTCTGGGGCATGTGGAATCTTTAGATTTGGTGGAAGAGCTAACTCAAACTAAACATGTTGTCTAAGTGAAGTGATACAGCGAAGATGTAAAGTTGGTGTCCGCAATGAAGATGGGAAGAAAAGTGAGGAAAAAAGGAAAGTCACTGAGATATTAAGTGAATTAGCCAAAGCGAAGTAAAAGCGACACCGGTAAGAAATAATTTTTATATTTTTATGGTAATCAGCCCAGAAATGACAAAATCTATCTCAGCGGGGTATCGAACCCCAGTCTCCCGATTGCCGATCGGGTGCTATACCGCTAAGCTACCGACACGACTTACTTCATAACATCTGGATTGTTGGTGCATTGTATTGATCTGAATAGACCGGGGTTCGATACCCCGCTGAGATGGATATTTTTAATTTCTGGGTTGATTTCCATAAAATCAGTTTATACCGACGAAAGAGTTTCCCGATTTAATAACGATTGAGAAATTATATTGTTTGTCATTCCATTCTTTTATGAGAAGAACATATTGCCCATATGCAGTGTCAGCGCATGCATACTTATTTTAGAGTATCTAGACTTCCCGAAAATCAAGGACAGTATAATACCACTTTTTATAAAAATCAAATATTCGTAGGCTATCCAAATAATTGACTTGAGTCACTACCCCGTGCACACTTCTAGACAAATGTCTACATAAGCTGTGTTGCTCATAAGAGTTTTATTTCTCCCTGCCGTCTACTCATGTTAATAAAATTCCAAGGAACCATGGAATATACAAATCGTGGACCTGTCATGTTTTTCTCTGTAATAACAAAAAGATTGCATAATAGTTTTATTGAATGTTTTATGACATTTAACTCTAAATGAACAAACGACCACTCCCATTTTTATGAATTAATCTTCTATCAGCTACTATGTCTTTTAGAGCTATCACATAAATATTTTTCTTGAAAAAACAAGGGCATTTTTTCGATTTTTGTTGTGTTTTTCGTCTGTTGCGAGCAGTGGCGTAAACATGGGGGGGGTGGGAGGAGAGAGTGGCAACCGCCAAAAGCCCTTTAAATTTGGTTAGGGGCCAGGGGGCACAACCGCACAATTGTTTTTCATAATGAGGTATTTATTTTATGGAAATCGATCTAGAAATTAAAAAATCCATCCAAGCGGGGTATCGAACCCCGTTCTTTCCGACTGCAGGTCGAGTGCTTTACCCCTATAAGCTATATTATTATCATTATTATTCTATATTATGCTAATTATTATTTAATTTTATTATTATTTATTAATATTTTATAATAATAATATTTATATGTAATATTAATATTAATATTTAATTTAATAAAACTAATGTTGGTTAGAGCCCAATGGCCCGGTTAGTTATGGTCCGGGGTTCGATCCCCGCGGTGTAGTCACTTTTTTAATTTATGTCTTAAGTACTACCATATATAATATAGGCCTATATATATATAATATATATATATTATTATGTTATATTGACATAATTTTCTTAACTCGAAATTTTTTAATTTTAAAGATTAGTGTAAAAAAGACTCGTTTAAATACTCCTGTCATAACAAATAATATAAAAAAATATTCGGGTCATTTGCTAAGGTTCCATCCCCCCCAGACACCCCCTCCTCCATTCTGCACGATCTTGCAGTGGCGGATCTAGGACATAATCAGGGGGGGTCGTATTTGCGTGTGCAGGTACAGTCGTGGGAAAGGGACGAAGCGGGGACGCACGGGGGGTATGGGGGGCGGAGCCCCCATTAATTGCGCCACAGGTGAAAATTTTGAAAATCAGGTTTTTTAGAGTGCATTTGGTGCGTTTTAGAAAAAAGTGGTGGGCGGAATGTAATACGGAAACAATGTAGTTTGTGTGCACAAATTTGTTTTGTCATCATGACGAGCTTGACAATTTACAGCATTGGCCTGGATTGCAACATTATTATAGACGTTTGATCTTATTTTCAAATTTATCATTTTATTCATTTATTAAACGTCTATCCTATTTAGTTAAAAAACGATTCACAATAGGAGGACAACGTAATAAATCGAAGTACACTGATGCAGACACATTTCAGAGGCGAACTGATTATTTCTGACAACATAAAGGAAAGTGATTTTTATTGGTAGTTTTAAATAAATAGCGCCGCAGGCGAAATTTTGAAAATCAGGTTTTTAGAGTGCATTTGGTGCGTGCACAATAAAATAATAATTTTTTATTTTATTTTTATTTTTCAAAAAATCATGGGGGGGGGGGGCGATCGCCCCACCCACCCCTGTATCCGCCACTGCGATCTTGTACTTTACACTGGAAAGAGCGTAAACCCTTATATTATTTTGGATGAAACCACTGACTATATCCACGTACCCCTTTCACTAGTCGTGCTGAATTGATCTTTTGAGGTTACAAAAATGTTCGTTTCCCCCGGCTTCCCCAAAAAACAAGGGCTGTGATAAGCCACTTGCTGCAAGAAAGTTTGCTCTCTAGTAGACAATTGTCTTCTCCGTCTGTTGATAGGCCTACTAATCATAGACATTTCTAAACGTAGATCTTCCAATTTGTTAAGTGCTAATGAAAATGTCTCTTACGCACACTTGCACCAGTATCGTCCAACTCGGCAAAAATTACAAGTGCGCGAAAATAGGAGGCTTAAAATGATTTCACTTTTCAGTTACTGCGAGAGATCAAAGTATATTTAGTAAATTGTTACATGAACTAGAGCTAGTGATGTTTTGTTGCATTACTAGGCATCTCAAAAGATTATAATATTCAATCGAGATCAGATCCTAGCCAATCAAACTAAATCGAAAAATAGTAACAAAACTTTGTAATCTATTTTGATCGATAAAAGTAAGTTTATTTTAACGGTCCAATGACGGGTTAGTTCGACAAGTGTATTGTTGTGGACTATCGCACTATGAGCGATAATGGATTAATGGGCTTTGATCTTTCCATTATGAAAGAAAACCCGAAAAAATCA
Source organism: Sweltsa coloradensis (assembly GCA_024449915.1). NCBI lineage: Eukaryota > Metazoa > Arthropoda > Insecta > Plecoptera > Chloroperlidae > Sweltsa > Sweltsa coloradensis. Next base: position 142,486 of record JAMZAV010000260.1, read on the forward strand.
TTGTAATTAACTTTTCTCGACTCGATTCCCGTACATATACTGAATTAAAAAATGAGTTATGAACATTGTTAGCTGTCTTTCTGGTCCTTCTGAATTATTCAGAAATTAATTATTATTGTTTATGGTCATCATGATCATCATCATTATCCATCGCCGCTTCCTACTTCTGGCAGAAAAAAAACAAGTTTAATGCTATTGACAAATGCGTGCAAGTTGTAGTCATAGGTATACGTATTATGAATTTTAGTTTCTTTAGGATGCACTCAGGTAAAATTTACGAGTATTTGCGAGAGAATCTCTGAGGGCCATGTATTCATTCGTATTGTTGTCTGAAGAACATTTCTAGTCAGGATTGCCAGTGGTGGGTATCGAACCAGAGACCTTTCGAATCATTACCTATGAGGTACCTCTGTTGGCAGTCGGAGAACATACCTTTGCCATAAAACGGTAGTTTTAACAGACGTGAAATAACACGTCTATATTGGGGAATTATAAACGATATCGATACTATTATTAAGTAGTTGACATGGGTAAGTCAAATCGACGTGGCGAAATAACCGACAAGTTTACAATTGTGATTCTAATCTATACTATTAGTTTATATTTTTTAATAAAGTATCAAATCATCTTTCAGTGTATCTACAAAATAATGTGAAAAACGACTGAAATTAATATATTATTCAGTTCCGAATTCAAAGACTAATTTATGTTGGGCCTAAGTAAACTACCGCTGGGCTGCAGTGTCTCTATGTCTGCAGTGTCAACGATCTGTTTTTATCACTATTTTTAAAACCCCTTTCTTAAAGACAACAATATGATGAAAAGATATATTATTATTTGCCTACCGAAATTTTGTTTAAATTGATTTTCTTAAAAAAAATAAAAAATTAAGGTTTTGTTTTCATTATGTCTAAAACGCACATATTCTCACTAAAATTATAGGGGAAATTGCACATTTCTCGAAAAGGCAAGTCCCCTTAATCGCCTTCCAAGTTTTAACATCGAACATTTAGTTGTGAAATGGCAAAACTAATCCATTGCTTTTTAGGTGTGCTGATAGGCCAAAATGTGAAGAGTTTTTTTTTTTTACAGAGGTAAACTCATTTATAAACAATGTAGGTTTCCGAGAATATTGATTTCACGGAGTATTTCTCCATAAAAGCGCTGCAAAACAAACTCAATATGTGTATCTTCATAGAAGTGGGCACAATTTCATTTGATGAATAAAATTACGGAGGTGGTGATTTAAAATTAACTCGTCTGACTTTTTCGTATACTAAAGACAATATCGGGCTTATTAGTGTGTCTCAAATGTGTGCATTGTTGATTAGCGAGATTAATAATAAGAACTACTTTTTAAAATAAAATTCTATGTTCTAATGCCAATGAAAACTTTGAATCAAATCGTATGGCAAAAGGTATAATTAAAATACGCGGCATTAAAAACTGTTGACAAAACCCGGTAATAATGTCTGATGTTTGTTTGTTTGTGTTGTCCCATGCTTTAGCTACAGAATAAAATAAAAACTACTATTATTGAAACAAATCGAAGCGTGAAGACATCAATGACAATTACACACAACACTTACATAGTAATTATTACTATTTTTTCACTAATCAAACTACAATGAACTTAGGTAACTTATTGTAGAGACAAAAAGAAACAATCGCGGAAACGTCAACCAATAATACAAAATAATGAACTAACCATTGTTCATTTGAAAGTCACGATGTGCATGGTCCTATGTTATTCATATCATGTCATATTGGTATTTATTTTTGCAGTCGCAAAACGATAACTAGAACATTGGCCGTGCGTTGAGTCGGGAGATATCGTTATCTTATAGCGCGGGGTGGAGCTAAGAACCAGTTGTCTCGTTATCTCTGTCTAAACATGTCCCTCTTCGTTTGTTTCTGGCCGGCCTCCGATACCTCGTTCTTTCCGCAGTCCCCTCTGAGATTGCCGCGTCACCTAGCTATTGCGTACTCTTAAAGGGTATCCCAATATCAAAGATTATTCCATGGAATTGAAGTGAAGTTGGTCAAGATGTTGCACTAGAAGAATCTTAACACCTGGTAGATATTTAAATATCAGTGATGCACCAATAATTAGATTTGTGCCTTTGTAACTGTCAAATTATCATAAAATAACTTGTACGGTGGTACCTACACAACTGTTGGTAGCCAAAATTTTACAGATTATTTGGAAGCTAGAGTTGAGGTGAATTACAATTTACTTGAGAATCATATACCATAATCATAGTAGGCCTACATATTTACAGTTGAGGAGCCAGTTTCATACACGGATATTGACACCACTGTAGAAATTCTCCCCCTCCCATGATGGATTTAACAGAAGTCATTGCTGTACTGCTTTAGAAATTTAATTTGTACTGAATGATGGTAACAAAGTTTGATGTTTCATATCTAGGGATGTTAACTGATCAACGTAATGGAGCAGAATAAATTTATGTTATGGTTTGACCAGGTAGCAAAGGAAATGTATTAAAAAATGCAATTTTTATTCCTACAAGGTACGTCTGTTACCGCCTATTTCTTTAAGATTAGACAATATCCTCATAAATTCATATGAAATGAAGTGATTAGTATATAAGTATGAGGTAGTCCTCTATCTTGTACCTATTTTGTATTCATGAGAAAGTTTGTTCTGTTGTATTCATTCAGCAATCACATACATTTACCAATTTCTAACGTAGGCCTACCGGTAATGTCTAAACAGTTGTCAAAAAAAGAATATCTGGATGTAACTGACCAATAATGAACAGAGAAATTATATTTGAAGATTTGATTAACTGTAACCACAAAAAGAAGCATGATCTATGATATTTAGTATAAAATACCAGTTTTAATTCAGACAAGGTACGTCTGTTACCATACTTGGTACGTCTGTTACCAGCCTACTTCTTGCATAGTAGGCAACATACTTAAAAATACACATGAAGTGACTTGTGAATCTGATTAAGTACTATCTTGTAGCTATTTTGTATGAGAAGGTTTTTTATTTTGCATGCAATAATCACAGAGTTTTAATCATTTCTAACATACAGTGTACTGTAAAAACACGTGTCCGTTAAAAGTACGTCTGTTACCGCTTGTTGCGATCCCTGTCACGAGAAAAGTTGATATCGTACAGTAAAAATGTTTATACCATGAGAAAGCTCATCTTATTTCCTATTCATCCACATACTTACAATGTCTTTTTAATGAATGGATAACAATATAATTGGGTTTGTTAATACAAAAATGTTGTCCGAAGGTACGTCTGTTACCCGTGTTTTGTCCCCGATCTACTATCTCACAATAATCAAACACAACTCTTCAAAGACTTGATTCAGTCCTATAACATTCATACTACTATCGATGCACCAACCCGGATTCAAGGAAACGCTAGATCTCTGATAGACAACATACTTAGGCCTACATCTTTTGACAACCAGGTCATCACAGCATACTCAATTGACCCACATTTCTCTGACCAATGTGCTATAATTTTACAACTATCCACCTTAAGTCTGGATAAGGTTCAGAGTAAAACAACTCTATCAAGAAAGTTCAGTGCCGAAAACATTGGTCACTTTTATGATTTATTAATCCCAATTGACTGGAACCTTTTGCTAGCCACTTCTGATTCCAATCATATGTTTGAGCTCTTTATATCAAAATTTGCATACTTATTTAATGTAGCATTCCCTTGGAGGACAAACAAAGTAAACAAAACCTTAAAATCGAGTCCATGGATAAAAGCAAAACACCAATCACACGCGTGCCAACTCCGCAACTTGCATTATCGGTGCAAACAATCACCAACAGATACTATACAAAAACAAAGATATTTACAACTAAAGAAAGCTCATATGCATAGCATTAAAGAAGGTAAACGTCTTAATTACAAACAGAAAATATTAATGTCCGGTAATATGAGTAAGGTAATTTGGCAGGTAGTCAAATCGCAATCAATAGCACCCCAGCAGAAAAGTAACCTAACATTGAAAAAAACGGCAATGTTATATCGGAACCTAAAATCGTCGCGGAACGTTTTAATGAGTTTTTCATAGAACTAGGAATGAATTCTCGACCAACACAAAAAGCTGGGTTATCAACACCAAATCCCGATGAAAGACACAAACCTCACTCAATCTTTCTCTACCCCACTTCCCCTGACGAAGTTTCTAATATTATTAAGAGCTTTGGTAAGAAACATTCTTTGGGACTAGATGGCATACCAGGCTCAATTCTAGCAAAATGTCACAACCTACATTTATTTAAACATTTATTTACATATATTTAAATACAAACTACAATTTTTTAATACAACAGCCTTATTTTCATGCTTGTGATGCTTTTGAGATTTACCGTACAATTCTGCGTTGCGACGGATGGTTTTCTTTAAATGAACACAGAATCTACAGTTTGTATCATAGGCCTAATGTACTAACTATTAATTCTTTTTGTGTTAGAATCACAGCTTAAAATGCTTTGTTTCCAATTACCCTACTTTAGTTTCCTTATGGGTCTATGAGTGGTACCATGGCTGTTTCCATTTACCCCAATATCCGGGGTAATTGGAATCAAATTTGAGTTTTAAAAAAAAAGCAATAAAAATACCATAGGCCTACAATATTCTTCCAAGAAATTCTTGTTGGTGTCATGATTAAGCGAGCGAAGCGAGCGTTTCTATTTGACTCTGTCGGAAAAAATAGTCACTGTTTTTTTTTTTTTTTTTTTTTTTGTTTTTGTTTTTTTTTGTTTGTATGTCTCGCGATAACGTTCGAACGGAGGCTCGGATCGAGTTGAAATTTTCACCATCCGCAAGCTTTGTTCTCGATTGAATGCCATTAGTTTTGTGGCAAAATCGTGCAAAAAGTTAAAAAGTTACATTAAAGTTAATCGAAAGTTTTTTTTTCAAACTAACCGGCGACAAAATCTGAGATAGCCAAATCATTTAGAATGTCCGTCCGGTCACGAATATGTTAATTTTAGTTTGATCCGATAAGTAGTGTAGATGGAAATTACATTATAACAAAAGTAACGTTGCCATGGCAACGAAAAGACGCGCGAAGTTTCTAATGCACTGCCACCTAGAAGTAATCAAAATACTTTCGAGGAAGTAGTCTATTATTTGTCAACAAAGAGTTTAAATAGTTTTCCCAAGGAGTCAAGATCCTCTAGATGGCGGTGGATTTTAAAGTAAAGATTTAAACACGGGTTTACCCAAATACCTTGGCAATAATAAATAATACTGGAAACGCGAACGTCGTAAATTTTTAAAATTTTAAAAAATGTGTAATGTGGGTCTAGCTATAGCACGTGCTCGCTTATCAACGCGTCCAACTGAGCGTTTCCTAGTTTAGTTACCATCCCAATGCGCAATTTTGCTCATTAGCCTACATTTTTTCTCTCCTATCAATACCCTGGTAGCCTACAAATAAGGTCAAAGTTTAAAAACACTAAAAGTGTTTCCAATTGGCAATTACCTACATTAGGCCTACCCCTACATTGCTTTTATTTGTAATTGTTGTGTAATTTTGGTTTAATGTGACATATTGTTACTAAATAGGCTAGGTATATTATTTATTGACGATGCCCATACAGTCTAGTTGGTCTAGTTGGTTAACAATAATCTGAATCTGAATGAGTTTAGTGTTTCTTTTCGGGTGTCCGGTTACTTGGTCCTTGACCCTTGGCCTAGGCAAATTATTTAAATTGTTTCGGGTCAATCCTAAGCCTACTTATGGATAGTAGGGATGACTTCGGGTACTCCGGGTTCCCCTTTTTCGGAACCGGTTCTATTTTTAACCTAAAAGTTGCCAAGGGCCTAGGCACAGACGAGAATAAATGAGCCAGAAACACCCGTGGTTGCTAAATTCTTAGGCCTACGCCTAGGCCTTATGAATGTTGCGTCACAATTTTGACCTAGGCTTAGCCTAGGCCCATGTGTTGTGTTATAATAACATTGCAGAACTTGTTAATAACATTTTTAATCATATACTAATTCTATTTTTCACGTTTTGATCACATAATCTAAACTTTATGAACGAAAACGAAAGCAAACAATCTTGTAGGCCATTGTTTGTTCAACTGTTCTCACTAAGCAGTTCCTACAATGTCTGGGACACGGCTCCGCCCCCTATCGAAATTCGAATCGATTATCGCCCCGCCCATGTTTTCAATCAAAATTAACCCGCGCAGATTCAAATTTACAAAAATTGAGAAAGAAAAATATGTGTAGGAACCGGTTCCGAACCGGATCCGGCGAGGGTGGATCCGGTTCCGGATTTTTCGACCCGAAGTCATCCCTAATGGATAGCTGACAACATTAAAATACATTTGGTGTTTGCCTTTCACATTCATAGGTTATTGAAAAATCTAACAAGATTTCACTATTTAAGCCATTTCACAGCTACTAAGTAACATGCCATGCTTAGTAGGCCTAGGTAGGAAGGTAATAATCTTTATTGTAATTCGTGTAGCCCTAGCGTCTATAGGGAACCTAAGTGGGCGTTGTCTGGTTCTCTCCGGTCAGCGTGGTATAGGCGATTAACCCGTGCTAAATGTTTTGTAAGCGATAGCGCGAGAACCCGACCACGGACCGGAATTATATTCATACTGTAAGAAACTATAATCTTTCCTCTTTGCGTGGATATACATAACTCTGCTCTATCACAAATATTAATGACATTTGTTTTGAGTCAAAGTGAACTCTACATTTACACGTTGCCAAACCTTCCAAACTGCTCATGATAAAGCACGTAAAAACATTTTGTCCGTGGCATCAGCATAACATTTGGTATCCGACTTGCTTTGTGGCTACTGTGAGGTCACTGGGTTGTACTAGATTATACATTACTAATAAAATATCCTTTAATGTGCCAACAAAATCTTGAATGAAAAGTACATTTAGCAACCCTGGACAGGCGCGTGGTATGCAAGGATGCCACAGCTGCACACAACGTGGCTGCGTCTCGCTTGGGTTTTGCCGCTCAGTCAGAGTACATTTGCGACAGCGCGCAAACATGGGTCCATTAAACTCATAATAGTTTGAATTTAGGAAGCGTCATCGAGCAAAGTAGAATGCCATCATCTTCTCCACAAAATTATGCATCTTGTGATGTTATTGGTTTAGATTTCTTTTGCGCGAGTCAAAAGATACGGCGAGTTACATTTTCGTACCATGCTAATTCTTATGGGCGCTGAGACCAGAGAAACCATTTCCTTCCCCCCAAAAACTTGGGTTCCCCTATGGCCCCTAGGCCTACCTACAATTACAAAAGGTGATAGTGATAGGGCTATTCATTTGTTTACTAGGGCTCTGTACAGTATCAATGAGATATTAAAACCCTTCTAATGTTAACAAATTTTTAATTGATTTTTAAACATTTCTTTGTTCTTTATTTTTTATTGTTTTTTAAATTTAAATCATTTATTGCCTACTGTCTTTTTTGTTTGTTTTTTGGTTCTGTACTGGTCCTGGGTGTCATTTATCCTTGTAGGCCTACAAAGGGTTTTTTTCCCTTTTTGTAGATTTTTTTGAAAACTCATGTTTTACTTGTAGGCCCTATTGACTAGGGCCTACTTTTGTACCTGAGCATACATTTTTGTACATTATTTGTTATTTGTTGTGTAAAAGAAAAGAGGAAGAAGGAAGAGGAAGGCTAGACCCTAGGTCTATCAAAGAAATAAACCTAGGCCCTAGGCCTTTGTGTATAAAACATGCACATAAAAGAATTTTCAGATAGGTAGGCCTAGCCCGGGTCTACAAAACCCAGGGCATAGGCTAGGGCCTACTAGGGCCTAGGCCTAGGCCCCTCCTAGGCTAGGTAGGCCCTAGACCTAACTTACGGCCTAAATTGCGAGAGGTTTGCAATCCTAGTAACGTTGTAATGAATATGTCTAGGCCTAGGGCCAGGGCTAGGCAAGGAAGATTTAAAAGTTAAAACTTTGAACAAAAATTCACTTACAAAGGGATGCACCGCGAATTGCAGCACAGTTCGGACAGTGGTATTTTTCAAGGTCATGTATTTGAAGCTCTTGGAGGCCAACGCAGCTGGAATAAAAAGGTATATACACTCGTTAAAGGTATTAGTATAAGGAATAATAGAGAGCAAAAGAAAACAATATGTTTAGGGTTATGTCCACCAAAACAAAACATGGGGTGTTCCTTTTGGCAGGATTAACTATTTACTATGCTTGCTTACATAATACGGGAAGACTGTGGCGTAATAAGGACTACTTCTGAAGAAAATTAAGCATTTTACCTCGGATGAAACCAATCCTCACAGTAATCACACTCTATCATATTTCTTTTAATATCATTGGGCTGTCGACACAAACAATAAACTTTTTCAGCCTCCATTTTGGAACAAGTTGATTCGGCGTAGCGTTGATTTCATAAGACAGTAGTGTAACAATGCTTTTAACTGAGCTCAACAGGCCGTGGAATCACATTGGGATTACCACTGACAGAATGAACCACCATCGAGCTAATGTCCTGGCTCCTGATTGGTCCAGGAGGTTTTGGACTACCAATGAGTACACCGCCACAACAACAACCACTACCTTTGACTCTTCGGGAATTTTCAAGGGGAATTTTATTACTTAGATAGTTGGCCCTTAGACCATCTATACCCGATATAATATGGTCTAAGAGTTAGCCTAGCCCATTGATTAAAGAAGCCTAGCCGCTTGAGAGAGGTAGTTATTGTTGTTGTTCGTTGCTGTCAACGCGTCAACGCACTCTGTCGTCCACAAACTTCACTTCGACTCACTTTGTACACATTGCAGTAAGTTGCACACCGCTGACCAAAGATACTACTATTCGCTAGCCGTACAAGCTAGCCCCTAGTCATCTCCTTTTGAAACTATTTTGTTTTGACGGTAAGATAAGATAAATTAATTTTATTGATCATTTTACAATCAGTCGGATATCTAAGGAGATGAAAGAAAAATTGTGGTATTGATTAGGTCTAGGCCCTAGGGGCTAGGCCTAGCTATTCCTGACGCATAAGTAGGCCTAGGCCTAGCCTAGGCCTAGCTAGGCCCTAGCCCTTTCAGTTTCACATAGGCCTAGGCCTAGGCCCTATGCCTTGGCCCTAAGTAGGGGAGCCTTTAAAAAGCCTTGGGCTCTACGAGGCTTGGCCTAATAGGCCTAGGCCAGGCCTACACAAAGTGAAATATAATTTTTGGGGATATAGGCCAGGGCCTAGGCCTAGGCCCTACTCTAGGTCCCCTTTGGGGGCACTTCTTTGGTTGGGGGATGGGGCCCAAAAATTTTTGGGGAAAAATAGGTTTGGGGAAAAAGGCGCGAAAACCCCAGCCCAGGCCCTACTATTTTTTTAAAGCATGGATATTTGTAGGACAAAAGTTACCCAACTAGTGAAAATTAATTTTTACGGCAGCCGTACGATACCACCTAAATAGGCCCCTAGCATCAAAAATCACAGTGCATTGTGGCAGAGTGGTAGGCCTAGCGCGTCCGAATTCTAAGCAAAAGGTGGGCGGTTCAAATTTTCGTTTGGTCGTTTTTTTTTACCATTCTATTTGGGTCCATTGTTTTTTCTACAAATGATTTCACTACATTCGCCCCGTCGCAAACACGATTCTAGATGATAAAAGCGTTTAAAAAGTGCTACGCCTAGGCCTATTTTAAGGAAAAGCCTTATCTCTACACCTCGACGTGTAGGTAGGCAGCCTAAAAAGGACTTTTGTTTAAAATAGAAACGTTAAAGGTCTTGGAAGGTTTTTTGTTGTTAATAAAACAGCAAAAAAGGCCCGACGACACCGAAAAAGGACTTTCTTTTAAAATAGCAACGTTAAAGGTCTTGATGTTTTTTTTTGTTGTCACTAAAACAGCAAAAAAGGACGACGGAAGGACGACACTTTTATTACGGCGCGCCTTTATCCAATCAGATCATTGACCGTACGTAGGAATAATTTTGCACTGGTCGTACGGCTGATCGTACGAATATCCACAGCCTATTTTTAACGCTGTGGATATTCGTACAGTCAGCCGGAAAAATAGTGCAAAATTATTCGTAGGTAGGGCTACAGTCAATGATCTGATTGGATAAAGGCGCGCCGTAATAAAAGTGTCGTCCTTCCGTCGTACTTTTTTGATGTTTTAGTAACAACAAAAAAAACTCAAGACCTTTAACGTCGCTATTTTAAACGAGAGTCCTTTTTGGTACTAGCCTAGCCTAGGCCTAAATGTCGTCGTGGTCCTTTTTGCTGTTATAGTAACAAAAAAAAACTTCCAAGACCTTTAAAGGGGCTAAAAACCCCAAAAATGATTTTTTACCACATGATCTATAGCACAATACTACACTAAACTGACCGTTCAAAAAATTATATCTTGTAGGCCTAACTGTGATTTGACACGAATTTTTTAATTTTTTTGATCCAGAAATTTGCGAAAATTGGTGTTTTGGGAAATTTCCTTAATCAGCTTTAACCGGCTTCTTTTTTGGTCCACATAGATACTAGAGCGTAGTATCAATCTAAAATGCCCCTTTATAACATCGTGTCTTGAAACTGTGCCCAAATATACCCTCAAGCACGCAAAAATATGCATTCCAAAATCACACCCCATCTTGGTCAGCATATTTTGACCAAACTACTTGCTCAAATTACAAAACAAAATATAGGCCTAGAGAATTTACAGAAAAGGCTGTAGAGTACGTCAATAATGGCCAATATTTTTTTGGATCAAAATCCTCCAAGGTCACGGGGCATAAAGATCGTCCCCATGTTATTTCTTATGGGAGATTTTTGCCGATGGGACCTAGCTCAAAAAATGTCATGTTTGAAAATTTTTTGGGAGGTCATGGTGGCCCCAATAATTTTTCTGTTAATTGCTAAATTCATTACTAGTTAGCCTGAATGAAATAGGCCTATATTTTTTTAGTTTAGCGGTTCAATACCCCTTTAACGTTGCTATTTTAAACAATAAGTCCTTTTTCGGTTGTCGTCGTCCTTTTTTTGCTGTTTTTTTAGCAACAAAAAACCTTCCGAGACCTTTACGTTGCTATTTTAAACAAAAGTCCTTTGTAGGCTGCCTACACATCGAGTCGAGAAATAATTATAAAAAATGAAACTATGTAACAGGTAGTAACGTTATAAATATAAATCATTGGACTTTTTCACTGTTAGTTAACAAAATATTTATTTGAATGTGATTTTTCGTTTTCTTTCCAGAAATCTTTATCAAACAAAATTAACAATTAAAAAACCACAACAGACAGGACAAAAACATTTTACAAATTATTATAAATATTGGTATTAATATTGGTATTTCATCTCCTACAATTGACTATTAGTCGGTTGTAGGTTTGTTTCCTCCTCCTTCCTTCCTTCCTTCCTTCCTTCCATCTTATCATCGTCCCTCTAGCACGTTGTACGTTCATTTAATTAATGATCTTTCATTCCATTTCTACTTTTTCTTTCCAACTGTCTTGTTCTCTGTTTCCCTCTTTTCTTCTTCACTCACTATTTCATTTGTAGGCCTATTTTTCTTTATTTTACTTTATCCCGTTTCTTGTTTCCCTTTATCTTGTCCTTACTTGTTTCATCTAATCTTCACCTCATGAGCATGTTTTAGACTTTCCTGCACACTCACCCCCCCTGATCAGGATTTACCTTCGGCAGCAGCTTCATACGCTTTTTAAAGCCCTTAACAGTCTTCTCCTCCACTACTCCACCTGGTAGACCATTCCACTCAACCACCGTCCTGGCCAAGAAAGAGTTTCTGCCTACGTCCGTTGCCCATGCTCCCCTCTCATACTTCCACGTATGATCCCCTCTGGCAACATAGTTCGCCCTCCTTAGCTGTCTATTCATCTCTCCCCATCCTTCATGTGCCCTAGTCACCATATACATTTTCCCTAGTCTGTCATTCCTTCTCCTATCCTCCAGCTTCTCCCATCCTAGATTCTGCACCATTGTTGTAACACTTTCATACGTCCTTTACTAGTTGCCCATTTATCACTTCCTCAATCCACCTATTCCCTTTCCTTAATACGTACCCTTCTTGCAGGTCTCTTCTGCACTGCCTCGATTTCCTCAATCTCCCCTTTCCTATACGGATCCCATACAGCCCCAGCATATTCCACTACAGGTCTCACCAGCGTTTTATATGCGTGCCCTTTTAATTCACTACTGGCCCCTTTTAATGTTCGCATAACAAAGTTTAGGCACCTAAAACCCTTTTTGGAGGTTGCACTCACCTGTTCCTCCCAGCTTAGCTTGCTCTGTAGCCATACTCCTAGGTATTTGAATTTCTCTACCTTCTCCAGATCTTTCCCCATTATTGCGTACCCATCCCCTAACCCTTGATCCTTCCTCTTCCTTGTGAATCTTATCCATTTGCATTTGTTTACATTTAGACTCATCTTATTACCCTCTACCCATACCCCCAGCCTAACCAGGTCCTGTTTAAGGTCATCAACATCCCCTCCTTTTCTGATTATCCTGTAAATCACGCAGTCATCTGCAAAGAGTCTTACCTTCGCTCCCATTCCTTCCGCTATGTCATTGATGTAAATTGCAAATAGCAGAGGCCCTAGAACACTCCCCTGAGGCACCCCTGATGTCACATCTACCTCATCGGATAGGTCCTCCCCCACCTTCACCCTCTGTCTTCTGTCGTTGAGGAATTCCTTGACCCACCTATTTACCCAATGGTCCTTTATTACCCCTTCCAGTTTCCCTAATAGTTTACCATGTGGTACTTTATCAAAAGCCTTCTCGAAGTCTATGAATACAGCATCCACCGTTTCACCTTTATCCATTGGCTGTGCATTAGTACCAAATTATTAACAAAAAAGTTTATTACCATATTATGAACTCATTACGGTACTTGAAAACCTGGTACCGGTACTACTATATTTTGTGTGGTCTTAGTGGGAGTTGCGATCAAAAGCGACGTTACGTTATCAATTTTACTGTTCCCTAGATAAAAAGTATCCTGCTTTGATTTGCTCTCTACCAGTCAATGGACTACAAAATAATCAATATATGTTATTTTCATGGAACCATCGAAATATCTAAACTAACCCTGTAAGTGCCAGGCTTATTAGCCCTGTAGTGCCAGGCTAAAAACATATATTTTGTAGTCTTTATTGAAAAGTGACATAAAGCCAAAGTTATGGTCTGATTATAAAGTTTCATACATTAAAATCTGTGGCATGAACTGAACAATGCAATGACTTAAGAAGAAAAAAATTGATTAAGAATATTTAAAATTAAAATTGTTTGCAAAAAAATTTTAATTTTTTTTTCAATTTCACCCTCAATTTGCCATGAAATTACCTATCTGGACCATTAATTTTATACCTCATAAACTATTGTCCTGTATGACAACATTTTCACACAAAAATTGTCAATGAAATTCAGTAAATATTAAATAACAAAAGAACTGTGAATTTTATAATATACCTACTAGCTGACCCGTCGCGCTTTGCTGCGACGTTGTTGTGTGTTATGCCAGAACCCTTTGCGGGAGAGTGTACTCTGTTATCTGTGGCGGGAGTGTACTTCTCCATAAAAAAATACGTATATGTGTCAACTTTCATGGTGATATGTCCAACGGTGTCGAAGTCAATTCATTGGTGAGTCCTCTTTGCAGGCACCGATCACCACATGGAGGAGTTACAACAAAATGGATAGCATAGAATACTTCACCGTGAAAAAATACATATGTGCCAGTGCCAAGTTTCATGGAGATCGGATGAAAAAAAACGATTATATCCTCTTTGCAGGCACCGATCACCTCGTGGAGGAGTTAGAACAAAATAGATAGCATAGAAACCTTCCCCGTGAAAAAATACATATATGTGCCAAGTTTCATGGTGATTAAGCGAGCGAAGCGAGCGTTTCCATTTGACTCTGCCGAAAAAATTAGTCACTGGTTTTGTTTTTGTTTTTTTTGTTTTTTTTGTATGTCTCGCCATAACGTTCGAACGGAGGATCGGATCGATTTGAAATTTTGACCATCAGCAAGCTTTGTTCTCGATTGAATGCCATTAGTTTTGTGGCAAAATCGTTCAAAAAGTTAAAACGTTACATTAAAGTTAATCGAAAGTTTTTTTTTCAAACTAAACGGGGACAAAATCTGAGGTGGCCAAATCATTTAGAATGTCCGTCCGGTCACGAATATGCTAATTTTATTTTGATCCGATAAGTAGTGTAGATGGAAATTACATTATAACAAAAGTAACGTTGCCATGGCAACAAAAAGACGCGCAAACTTCTAATGCACTGCCACCTAGAAGTAATCAAAATACTTTCGAGGAAGCAGTCTATTATTTGTCACCAAAGTGTTTAAATAGTTTTCCCAAGGAGTCAAGGTCCTCTAGATGGCGGTGGATTTTAACCACAAAGTAAAGGTTTACACACGGGTTTACCCAAATACCTTGGCAATAATAAATAATTGGAAACGAGGCCCGTGACAGCGAGCGTTTTCATTTGATTGCGGAAAAATTAGTCGCTGGTTTTGTTTTTTTGTTTTTTTTTTTTTTTTGTTTTTTTTTTGTATGTCTCGCCATAACGTTCGAACGGAGGCTCGGATCGAGTTGAAATTTTGACCATCCGCAAACTTCGTTCTCGATTGAATGCCATTAGTTTTGTGGCAAAATCGTTCAAAAAGTTAAAAAGTTACATTAAAGTTGATCGAAAGTTTTTTTCTAAAAATTAACGGGGACAAAATCTGAGAGAGCCAAATCATTTAGAATGTCCGTCCGGTCACGAATATGTTAATTTTATTTTGATCCGATAAGTAGTGTAGATGGAAATTACATTATAACAAAAATAACGTTGCCATGGCAACGAAAAGACGCGCGAAGTTTCTAATGCACTGCCACCTAGAAGTAATCAAAATACTTTCGAGGAAGCAGTCTATTATTTGTCACAAAGAGTTTAAATAGTTTTCCCAAGGAGTCAAGGTCCTCTAGATGGCGGTGGATTTTATCCACAAAGTAAGGTTTACACACGGGTTTACCCAAATACCTTGGCAATAATAAATAATATTGAAACATGGCCCTGTTTTAAATTTAAAAAAATGTGCAATGTGGGTTGGCCCGGCAGCGAACGTCGCAAATTTTAAAATTTTAAAAAATGTGCAATGTGGGTCTAGCTATAGCACGTGCTCGCTTATCAACGCGTCCAACTGAGCGTTTCCTAGTATGTCCAACGGTGTCGAAGTTAATTCATTGTTGTTGTTTTTTGTTTTTTTTGTCTTTTTCTTTCTTTTTTTCCTTTTGTTTTTTTCCCTTTCTTTTCTTTTCTTTTCATTCTACACCCTTTTTTATATTTGATTCATTCATTAAATGCATATAATTTATTTTTTTATTTGTTACCAAAATTGTTGTGTTTAAATGCATTGTTGTTGTAATGCTACTATTTCAAATATTTACGAAAATGTAGTTTATTGTTGTTTCTGCATCTATGTAATTAGATTTATTTAGTTGTCCTCCTTTGTAAATCAGTTTTTATAACTGAATAGGATAGACGTTAAATAAATAAATAAAAAAATAAAATAAATAAAGTCCTCTTTGCAGGCACCGATCACCACGTGGAAGAGTTACAATAAAATGAATAGCATAGAAACCTTCCCCGTGAAAAAATACATATATGTGCCAAGTTTCATGGAGATCGGATGAATGGTGTAGTCAGGTTTCGATAACGACGCTTTGCAAATAATATTCTACACGTTGCGTCGAAAATATGTGTAGAATGTGTCAAATATGTAGAATATGTAGAAAATTTGCGTCAAAAATTAAATAAGGAATATTATTGTTGTCTTCTGTATGATCCTGGGCTGTTTCGTCGTGTCGATGATGAGGCACTGCTCGACGTTTCGCCACCATGTTGGTGGCTTCTTCAAGAATGCCAGCCCAGGGATCATACAGAAGACATCTACGGTCGTGAAAGCCTACAACATCTCATCAAGGAATATTATTGTTTATAATTCAAATTCCAGCCTTATTTTCATCAAACCTCAAAACAAATGAACTCAATATTATATTTTGACCTTTTAAGCAAGTGTTTGTACTTATTACAAGGCAAGCTGTGTAGGCCTAGATGAAAGTGCCTGAGGAAACTAACCAACTGACTGCCGCTAAAAAATGACCTTTAACTGTCCCCCGAAAGCACTTGCGGAAATTGTGCACATGCATTATCTCACTAATTTCCTACAATGAATCAATAATTCATAGTATCCTTATAAAGAACTTGAAGCAAAGAAAACCGGCACCTTCACAAGATACCAAGGTCACCTGCTTTCCTGATTTCTGTAAATAAATGGACAAAGCCAAACGCCTCCCCAGATCTTTTTCCTTACGTATCATTAACCAAAATCATCCCTAATCGTAAACTTATTTAGTAGTAACACTAACATTTCTAGTTACTTAAAAAACGCTTAAGTCCCGCCGCGTTGATGGATGAGCTTTTTTGTAAGTTTTTAGTTTGCGTAGGACCACTTTTCCTTTGCAAGTGCTTTTTGAATGCATTGTAGGTGATTGTTATCAATTTTCTATTGTTACTTGTTAATTGTTATTATAAACCTAAAAAACTCATATTAAAACCTTTCTTTTATGGATTCTGGCTAACTTTTTCAACTTTTTCTTTCTGAAAGCAATACATAACCATAAACTTAATGTCCATGTGAAATTGGACGTTGTAGCCCCACCCGTTTGGTCAGAATCGGCCCAAATATCACGAAAATATCGCATTAAAAATCGAAAAAATCTTAAAAGTACGATATTCATGAGAAATATTTCTTCGATTGTACCCAAAAACGTGGCAGGTCTAAGTTCAGAGATTTCGAAGGTCCCCTCAAATTTTCATCATGATCGCATATGCCATTTGTCCGGTAGCGTGCGAACAAACAGACAGGAAAAAAAACAAAAAAACATTGGAGCTAAATTTTTTGAGGGGTCGGTGAAATTGAAGTCTTCGCTTTGCTCATCCAATAATTTACTTATTACCAATGTATTAGGCTAAGATAACTATTAACTAGATACTATATGCAAAGAAAAAGAAAAAAAAAATATACTTATTTTGCTCAAAGTAACAATACACCATAGAGCTAACAAAGCTCCTCCCAGTAATTTTCGACGTGTCATTAATGTCAGAAAGTGCAATTTACGACGTGTATATTCGACGTATATATACTAGGTATTTCCATGTTTTTGACGTCGAGTATTATACCTACCCAACCCTGGGTGTAGGCCTAGTCTATATATATATATAAACGAATGTATCCTCTCTGCAGGAACCGATCACCACGTGGAGGAGTTACAACAAAATGGATAGCATAGAAACCTTCCCCGTGAAAAAATACATATATGTGCCAAGTTTCATGGAGATCGGATGAATGGTGTAGTCTATTAGGGATGTGCGGTTCCAGGTTTTGGTTCCGGTTCCGGGTAGTAAAGTACCCGATTTTTCGGTTCCGGTTCCATCAAAATATGAATAAAGGCTAAACATTAATTTATGGATTACTGAGATTGACAACTTAACAAGCCTATGAAAAACATACAAATATCTATAAAATTAACAGATGGCAAAGAAATGATGTGAGATCTATCTCTGCCGTTGACAGAACCGTAGTGAAGTGACGGCTGTAATGGCAGACCGACTCGGTTGGGTCTTTCCAGTCACATGATACGTATGTGCCAAGTTTCATCTAGCTTACCCGTCGCGTGTGACTGCTTACGTAATGCAGCTGAGGGAGCCACGCTATAAGAACGATATTCCTTATCTCTGTGACTTCTTACGAAATGAAACTTAATTTCTCATCAGTAGGCCTGCCATTACGTCATCAATAACATCTCTGTGACCGCACTTCACTACATTCGAAAAACATTGTTGTTTTTTCACTTTATGTGTTGCAGGCACCGATCACCACGTGTTACAACAAAATGGATAGCATAGAAACCTTCCCCGTGAAAAAATACATATATGTGCCAAGTTTCAATGAGATCGCATGAATGGTGTAGTATGCATAAAGGACAATCATACAGACAGACATACATTTGTTTTTATGTATATAATAATAGAAGACGATGTCAGGCTCAACAATGAATTTTTGTTATTTTGAAGTCCAAAAGTGCCAACGTCGATCGACGTTGGCTTCATTGTTGAGCCTGACACATATCTATATGTTAAGTTTTAGATTTTCGCGGGACATAGGCCTATGTAATGTTATAATTCACGTTGTTCTGGGTTATGTCACACGATAATAATTGAGTAGGTGGTTTGCACTTACCCCACCTCACCCGACGTTTCAAGGGAATAATATCTCCCATCATCTAGGTCATCGCGACGAGTCTGAACGGTTCTTCTCTTTCGACGATACATACTACTAGGAAAACGCTAAAGTCCCGTCGCGTTGTTGAGCGATTACCGGTACGTGCAACACGACCCGAGTACGGCATTCCCATAATGTTACATACCAATAAGTCTTAAGGTCTTGACCGATTTAGCTGAAAATTTGTAAAATAGGAGAGAATGGATAAAATCATCCGCCATCTAGAGGATCTTGACATCATTTCTTTGGGAAAACGTTACAAATAATACACTGCTTCCTCGATAGTATTTTGATTACTTCTAGGTGGCAGTGCATAGTGTGAACCTCGTGCGAGTTTTCGTTGTCATGGCAACGTTACTTTTGTTATAATGTAATTTCCATCTACACTACTTATCGGATCAAAATAAAATTAACATATTCGTGACCGGACGGACATTCTAAATGATTTGGCTACCTCAGATTTTGTCGCCGTTTAGTTTTTTAAAAAAACTTAAATTAACTTTAATGTAACTTTATAACTTTTTGAACGATTTTGCCACAAAACTAATGGCATTCAATCGGGAACGAAGCTTGCGGATGGTCAAAATTTCAACTCGATCCGAGCCTCCGTTCGACCGCTATCATGAGCCAAAAAAGCTGCGCGACTGTCCGTTGCCATGGTAACGGTACTTTGTTATAATGTAATTTCCATCTACACTACTTATCGGATCAAAATAAAATTAACATATTCGTGACCGGACGGACATTCTAAATGATTTGGCCACCTCAGATATTGTCGCCGTTTAGTTTGAAAAAAAAACTTTCGATTAACTTTAATGTAACTTTTTCCTTTTTGAACGATTTTGCCACAAAACTATACAGCAACCCGCATAGGTGGTATGTACATGTGTGCAAAATTTCAGGTCGATCAGAGAAACGGTGCGACCTGTACCGAAGCAGTAACAGAAAAAAAAAAGACATTCGAGCCACAATAGTCAAGTGGAGACGCTCGCTCGCTCGCTCAATAAAATTCACAGTTCTTTTGTTATTTACTGAATTTTTATTGAATTTTTTTTCTCACACGTATTTTGATTGACGTTTGCACTTCTCGGGTTAAACTATGCCACGGTTTTGAGTTCAACCAAATTAATATTTTCAATAGAATGCACTTTAACGCAATTTCAAGTCTTTTTAGATTTTCTTCACTATATTCTGAAAATAAGGTTAAATTTCAGGGAAACTTGCACATTTGTAATGAAGACCGGCTACGGTTTTTAGGGCATTAAAAGTAAATTGATATTTTGTCTTGAAAATTGCACTTTAAGTAGGCTATATTTTGTAATGCTCCACATGCACACTGATGTAGAAGTTTAAAAGTAGAAAAATGTTTAATGTCCCCCAATGAAAATCAGTTTGGTGACTGAGAGGGTACCTATAGTCTCTAAATACGAATGTATTGATTTATTTCAGAGTCATAATCTGCTATTGCTGTTTGACAGGTTTAGGCCTAGGAAATCCCTAGAAAATTTCATCCCTATTGCAGTATATTCATTGGTTCAGCAGAGAGCTAACGAACAAATAAAATTGAATACTAAAGTGAATAGGCCTACAATAATTATTATAAGTGCGATTTTGATCAGAAATGTTTATTTGATTGTACCCAAGTTCATGGCATATCTACCCCAAGAAAGGTCCACTTATATTTTTTATCAAGATCAGTTTAGCCATTTTCCCAAAAGAGAGCAAAAAAGAAGACAAAAAATTATAATCAAAATCGAGAAAAAATGTGAATGTACAATTTTGAAACATTGCAAATTTGTTTATAGGCCAAACAAGGTAGGCCTACCGGTAGCCTAAGGGGGATCCATGGACACAATTAAAATTTTCCTAAATATTTTAACAAAACGTCGGACATAGTTCATCAATTATGATCATCTGACATTGCCAAAACTATTTTTGATTTATTTTTCGGTTGAGCCCAATACGTACGCCCAATATAGACGATTATAGTGAAATTTGTGACGTATATACGGCACAGATTTCTGCTCATAATGTTTGTGTTAGAAGGCTAATTTTAATTTCTATTTGTAACATATACTTCTGTCTATAAACTCAAGGCTAATTGGAATTTGTTTCCCGTTAATATCTTGCAAGGTACGATTTTTTTCTTCCGACCGTACAAAGTTAGTATTTGTACTGCGGAAGAACAAAATCGTACCTTGCAAGATATTAACGGGAAACAAATTCCAATTATATGAGTTTATAGACAGGAGTATGTGTTACAAACAGAAACAAAAATTTGCCTTCTAACCCAAAAATTATGCGTCACAAATTTCACTATAATCGTCTATATTGGGCGTAGCGCTCAACCGAAAATAAATCAAAAAAAGTTTTGTAATGTCAGATGATCATAATTGATGAACTATGTCCGATGTTTTGTTTAACTAATTGGATGAGCGTAGCGAGCGAAGCCAAGACTCCATTTCACTACACTGGAGAAAAAAATCCGGAATGTTTTTCTTTTTTTCTGTTTGTATTATTGTGTGTTTGTTAACACGATTCCGGCTAAACCGATACTCCAATTACGATGAAATTTTATGGAGGCCTTCAAAATCTCTGAACTTAGAACTGCCACATTTTTTAGCGTAATCGAAAAATTATTTCTCATTAAAATCGCCATTTTACGATTTTTTTCAATTTTTAAAAAATTTCTTCGACTTTATAACAACTACATTTTTTATTCGATTGTAATGATTTTTTCACAGAACCTTAATTTTATGAATTAATATATTCGTGTGAAATTTGAGCGCAATCAAAAAATGTTTTATTATGAAAATCACAATTTTACGATTTTTTCAATTTTTAAAACATTTCTTCGACTTGTAACACCTACATGCATTATCCGATTCTAATTATTTTTTCACAGAACCTTAATTTTATAAATTCATATAGGTATTGGGGTGATATTTGAACGCAATCGAAATATAATTTTTTGTGAAAATAGCAATTTTACGCTTTTTTCATTAAAAAACAATTCTTCGACTCATAACACCTTGCTTTATCCGATTGTAACGATTTTTTTACAGAACCTTAATTTTATGATTTAATATATTGGTGTGAATTTTGAGCGCAATCGAAAAATAATTTCTGATGAAAATCGCAATTTTACGCTTTTGTTTGTTTAAAAAAAATACGCTCATCCAACAACGCGCCTAAAAAAGGGTTTGCGAAGCTTCCTAGTATTTAGGAAAATGTTAATTGCCCATGGATCCCCCTTAAGTGCACTGCATGAAATCTGATTTGACAGATCATTGGTTTAATAATCAACTTTGGCAAAATGCTATCCTCACTGAATGTTATCATAGGCGCATGGGCGCCCAGAGCCCCCCCCCCCCCCCCCCCCCAATACGGGCGCCCGTGCATGGGGGACATGAAATACAAATTTTAGTATTTAGGCCTATAGCCTATATCAATCAGTTCAAACTAAAATTTAAAAATGAAAGGTAAAATATTTTGAAGGTTTCCTTTAAGATTCCTTTTGGTGGTTTTCTAGTTTTGAGTATCAACTGCACAAAAATGACATAATTTTGGTTTGGTATTGTATTCAGCCCACTCCTTTTTTCTAAAACCCACCAAATGCATTCTAAAAACCTGATTTTCAACATTTTCACCTAAGGCGCTATTATTGAGCCCCCCAAACCCCCCTGTGCTTGCCAAACGAAAGTACATAGCCTATTGTAATTTTTGCTCCCCCCTGCCAAAATTCCTTCTGGCACCCATGCATAGACGCCACTTTTAGTGCCCGTGGACTCTAGAAAATACCCTCAAGCCAGGCCTGTTGCTACACTACTTTACTTCATTTTCAAAAGTAGCGCGCTATCGTACCCTCCTCACTACTAAAAAAAGTAACGTTTCAAGTAGTCCACTTCTACTAGTGTGCTACTTACCTAGGAAGCTTCGCAAACACTTTTTCAGGCGCGTTGTTGGATGAGCGTAATTGTTTAAAAACGAAAAAAAGAATAAAATTGCTATTTCCAAAACAAATTCTTTTTTGTTTACGCTCAAATTTCACATGAATATACTAATTCATAAAATTAAGATTCTGTGAAAAAATCATTACAATCGGATAAATCATGTAGGTGTTATAAGTCGAAGAAATGTTTTAAAAATAAATAAAAATTCGTAAAATTGCGATTTTTATGAGAAATAATTTTTCGATTGCGCTCAAAAGTGTGGCAGTTCTAAGTTCAGAGATTTCGAAGGTCTCCATAAAATTTCATCGCAATCGGAGTATCGGTTTAGCCGGAATCGTGTTAACAAACAGACAAAAATACAAAAAGAAAAAAAAAAAAAAACATTCCGGATTTTTTTCTCCAGTGTAGTGAAATGGAATCTTCGCTATGCTCATCCAACAACACTACATCAAAAATGGAGATGGTTGTCAAAGACATGTTCATCCAGTTTAGAGTAGGCCTATTGACACAATTTGTTCATGTTACCTTTGTGTTACTTCTTTTACTCAAATCTCTGGTCTTCTGGTTGATATCGAGTTCTTGGTTGACCAAGTTGTATTGTTCGGCTTTGTTAGCCATATCCTTTACCTTTAGGCCTACCTATCATTATCAATATCATAGTTGTGTAATAACACTCATTTTGCCTTTGCTACTATTGATAGGCCTAGGTAGATTGTTTAATATTGATTTTGCCCCTTGCCTTTCATTTACAACATTAACTTGTTTTTTGTTTGTTTTTTTTTACCCAAGAGTAGTCGCACCCATTTGTTACATTAGTTGTTGCGGGTGTTAATTTAGATTGACACATCTAGGCCTAATACTATCAAATAAGTCGATGTTTTGATCAGGCCCTATTAATTTAACTTTAATTTTATCATTTGTATGATATTGTCATATATTGGGATAGTTTATCCAAATATCTGTGGTATTATTCGGTTAAGACACTCAAGTTGCAGCAAGATGTGTTGACAAGTTGGAAGTAATAACATGGGCATTACCTAATGTATTGACGTCATTTGTAATGTGCTAAGGCTAGCTGTTTCGTCACTTCAATTAGGTCAGGTTATTATAACTATTGTACTGAGTTTGGAGACGAGTATGCTGACTGGGCGAGGGGAAGACATTTGCCTGTGTTGAGGGGAGTGGTCCCCACTCCATTGATGACGAGTAGAGAGCAGAGAGGCCCGAGGCTTAGGATTGGTGGACAGGACGTGGAAGTCATGAGAAGTGGCGCTTAAGCCTCTTTGGCGGGCTGACCAGGACCCTGGAGGGGACCGGGCTGAGTGACATCATCGAAGGTGTCGTGGTGGCAGGACAACTATGATTCGGGGAGTGTAATTCTGGACATCGAGATAGAAAGTTACTGAAGTGGTAATTAAGCCTCTGTGTACTCCCGCGCCACAAGGCGGGAGTGCACAGGACACAGTGCCCTGGACACAGTGAGATGGGAGTGCTGAGGAAGGCACGTAGCAAGAAGGAAGACTAAAGGAACGAGAGCGACAGTCAAGGAGTTCAGCCGGGAAACTGGAAGAAGCAAGCTGGAAGCTAGAAGAGGCAAGAACGGACGAAGAACGGAGTACCAAGGTGTCGCCGGATCGAGTCCCACATCACGCCAAGGAGCAGCTGAGATCAGGGTTGGATACCAGACAGAGGGATAATTGGTGGTGAGCGATGTACTTCTATTAATGATCAGGTTATGGGTTTAACAAGGTTCGAACCCACGCACGCCAGACCACAATGCAGAGACTTAACTGAAGGCCAGAGTAGGGTACAATTCATAAGATAATACAGAAGTCCCCCTTGGTTTGAATCTGAATCTTTCATTGTGCTAACCAGTTTTGTTACCAAATCCCGTATTTCCCAAACACATTCGATCTCGGTCTGGTTAGGTTGTAGGCTAGTTGGTATGAATTAAGAGCTACGCCCACTAAGACTCACTGGAGAGTCACTATTACCTGGGCCTACAGCCTATTCCATGACATGGTGGAGGTGCCGTGTTTGTACGTATTCATTTTTTCGTACATTAAAAAATGTGTTTCTGGAAAATTTCTGGGAAATTTTGGTTTCGAGATTTTAAGAAAATCTTTGTGTTATTGCATAGATAGAAGGTAATCTATGACATGAGATTATTCCTAGTTGGTTTCGTTGCTGTAAAGTTGAAATTAATTGGTACGTACGTACGTCGTGGTACGTATGTGTCCGCGTGAGAAGTTAGCGGCCGTGGAGCTGTCTCTCCTCCCGAGCCAGCAGTCCACTCGCGTCGGCGAAAGTCGAGTCGGCCGGGCTATGCGAGTTGCAGACGCAGCATGAATCTTTCTCATGCGTGTATTGGTTTTCGCGCGCGAGCTACAAGTTTGAGTACGAGAGTGTTTGTTGTAGGAATACTCGACGTAATGCACGCATGGGCGACAGGAATGAGGTGTCGCTGGATTGTATTGGAAACTGGAATTGGTCACATTTTGTGGGATGGTTCCAGGTTGAAGTAGAGGAACATCGTTCGTTCTTTGAATGTCACAGGAGACCAACCTCATCATACACGATGTGTGACCTGTATTCTTTGTCTAAACGTTCTGTTGTTGCCGTCGTCCTGTATATTTTGTCAGTTTGGTTTTGTAGCAGTGTGTACTGTTATTGATAGTTTTAAGTCGGTTGTATAGTATAGGAACAGACGAGAGCGTAGGCCTATATTTAGTAATAATTTGAGAAGTAATTACTGTTGTAATTGTATTTATGGTTAGAATATTAAGTAATTCGTCTTAGGTATAGTGAGGATAGGGATTGGCTCACGGTTGGAGCGCCCATCTCGTGTAAAAAGCTAGTTTGTTGTACATATTGGAGTGTATTATATTGCACAGTGTAGTTTTGTCGTTAGGGCAAGTGGCGTCTCTGTTGGATCGATATACTGCTGATATTTTGTGGTGTACGCTTTGTTATGTTTTTCTCAAAACATAATTAAGTATGAAAGACTGGCTAATGGTCAGTTAGATGGCTCAGTGTGGGCGTGGGCTTGTGTGTAGGCTACATTCTGAGTGTAGAATGAGCTGGTCAGCAATAATGTGTTTAATTCTTTGATCGGTGTCCGGGGGTCCGGTGCAATGAGGATCATTGTGACGATTAATAGAATTGCTATGTGAATTTATATTCATATAGCCGTGGTAATAAGTGGCTTTATTTCGAGGGGGGATATTGTACATATATCTGGCCTGGAATTAATGTAGCTTGCCACCCGTGTTTTGTGCTACATCTAGGTGTTCTGTTATGCTAGGTGCATAAAAGTGTTTGTTGTTTGGTAACAATCGACAATATAATATATATTCTAGGTGAATATAATGGGTTCATATCTGTGGATCCATATGTGTTTGGATACAAGTAGCTATTTCACTAGTGGTCTTGGGTTCGATTCTCTCACACAGCATTTCGTTTTGAGATGTTGTTTGTGCTTGGTTGTTTGTTGATTTACCTGGGCAGTGTTTCTAGGTAAAAGGTGTGGTATTTGGTTGGGATATTTTATATCTGGTACAAATACTGACGATCGAAGGGCATAAGTCCATCGTACTGGCCGCTGGGATGTCAAATTTTTGGTGATTCAACTTGAATCTTAGGTTTTGATCATACGTGGAGTTTCGGTAACACACGTGTGACTTGGGTGACCCGGTGCGTGTGTCCATCTAAGACACCGGGTGTCGGGTAATGCACTGTGTGCTGACGTCGGGTTTTCGTTTCGGTGACCGGCGTGTGGCCGTAGGCGTAGGTGATTGACACTCTGGGGGGTCGCTACCCCTGGTTTTGTCGGTGAGTGGCACGGGGTGGTTTCTTCGTGGTGGTTAGTGATAGGGGTGTCCCGATGGTTAGATTTACGGTATAGGTTTATTTCACTTTAATATAGGTTCGGCCTTCAGCTCACAAGAGTACTCATTGGAAATTAGGTTTATTATCGTACTGCTAGTACACTTAGGCTAAGGTTTAGGTTAATGAGGGGATGGACACCCTTATTTATGATTGTCTTTGATGGTCATAGGTTGAGTTGCTGGGTGTGGTTGAATAGGAGTAGGCAACGTACGTGAAAGAATAGTTTGTTGAATTCGATCTATCTACTGGGAATTGAATTTATGGTTTGATGTAAAATGTAATAAACATTTAAAATGTTTTGAAATGAAGATAAAATCATTTTTCTTTCTTTTCATATTTTGGACATTTTGGATATTGAAATAATGAGGCAGTAAATGAGATTATGTTATGAATTTGGATAATACTACATTATGCTGTATAAAATAAATTGTTCCATTGTTTGTTGAATTGTTTTCTGAACAGATAAATGGTTAATGTATATTTTAGATTAAATTAAATTTAAAAAAAATTAGAGTTAGAGTGTCGTTTCGTTTCATTAGTTTGGTTCATTGAATAACTTAAATCAATAAATTGGATTTAAAAATGCTTTCTTGACTTGTTGACGACGTTCTATCAATGTATAAATAATAAATGAATACGTCAGCTGTTTGTAATTGTGGTGCTTTGAGACCATGAGTTGTTGCCGTTTCTGGTGTTTGTTTACGTTACAGTGACACGGCACGAGTCTGACTCACGGTATGAAAAATGCTGATGCGGGGATTGTCCGTGGCAACTCGAGGAGACAAGGACGACTGCTGGGAATTGTCAGCTGGGCGTTCAACTGTATGCGGGGACAACTGTTTACTGGACTTCAAATTAAATGGAAATTTCACAGGAGGTTTCAAATCAATTTATTTAGTTTTTTTGTAATGGCAGTGACTCTTTAATAATATTTGTTGTTTTTTTGGTTTAATTTACACAAACAAGTAAGTTTCTGTTAGTATTTGTGTTTTCTTTAGATTTGCTCTTGTTTGTGCTAGAATAGGTTTGATTTCTCAGAGGCCTATTGCGCGGGCAGATAGGTTCTGGTCCTTCAGGTTGGATTTAAATTAGGATGGGTCACTGTTTTTAAAAAATAGGGCATTTTGTGTAGATCCTGAGTATGTCTGAGGTGGGTTAATGCATTGTGGATGGTTTTGCGTGCGGTATTTATACTTCATATTAGGTAGGTTTGGTACGAAACCCTGATCTTGGTAAGCTTTGGAAGGACCATGGTCAAGATGGAGGTATGGATTCATCTGGAAGACGATGGCATCGGAACATTGGAAGAAGACACCTGGGGGATAACCGGATGAAGATGGAGCAGACTGTGTGTACTGAAATGGCATGCTGATTGCTGATCGGAGTAAGGGCGTCAAGCAATCGGTTCTGAAAACGTCTGGAGACGAGGCCAGCATGACATGGAGGTATATAGAAAGTTCATCGTCGTCAAGGTTGTTTTTGGCAAGAGGATTTCCACGAAAACACGAGGACGTGTTTAATCTGGGGGGAGCGGTTGTCATATATTGGGATAGTTTATCCAAATATCTGTGGTATTATTCGGTTAAGACACTCAAGTTGCAGCAAGATGTGTTGACAAGTTGGAAGTAATAACATGGGCATTACCTAATGTATTGACGTCATTTGTAATGTGCTAAGGCTAGCTGTTTCGTCACTTCAATTAGGTCAGGTTATTATAACTATTGTACTGAGTTTGGAGACGAGTATGCTGACTGGGCGAGGGGAAGACATTTGCCTGTGTTGAGGGGAGTGGTCCCCACTCCATTGATGACGAGTAGAGAGCAGAGAGGCCCGAGGCTTAGGATTGGTGGACAGGACGTGGAAGTCATGAGAAGTGGCGCTTAAGCCTCTTTGGCGGGCTGACCAGGACCCTGGAGGGGACCGGGCTGAGTGACATCATCGAAGGTGTCGTGGTGGCAGGACAACTATGATTCGGGGAGTGTAATTCTGGACATCGAGATAGAAAGTTACTGAAGTGGTAATTAAGCCTCTGTGTACTCCCGCGCCACAAGGCGGGAGTGCACAGGACACAGTGCCCTGGACACAGTGAGATGGGAGTGCTGAGGAAGGCACGTAGCAAGAAGGAAGACTAAAGGAACGAGAGCGACAGTCAAGGAGTTCAGCCGGGAAACTGGAAGAAGCAAGCTGGAAGCTAGAAGAGGCAAGAACGGACGAAGAACGGAGTACCAAGGTGTCGCCGGATCGAGTCCCACATCACGCCAAGGAGCAGCTGAGATCAGGGTTGGATACCAGACAGAGGGATAATTGGTGGTGAGCGATGTACTTCTATTAATGATCAGGTTATGGGTTTAACAAGGTTCGAACCCACGAACGCCAGACCACAATGCAGAGACTTAACTGAAGGCCAGAGTAGGGTACAATTCATAAGATAATACAGAAGTCCCCCTTGGTTTGAATCTGAATCTTTCATTGTGCTAACCAGTTTTGTTACCAAATCCCGTATTTCCCAAACACATTCGATCTCGGTCTGGTTAGGTTGTAGGCTAGTTGGTATGAATTAAGAGCTACGCCCACTAAGACTCACTGGAGAGTCACTATTACCTGGGCCTACAGCCTATTCCATGACAATATCCTAAAGGGTAATAATGAATTGGGTATAAGTATGATCATGTTTATTGGTCAATATAAAATATAAATGCATATTAGGCCTACATCAAAGAGAACATTTAAGGTTTGACGACCGTAAATTTAGTCATGAACAGCCTTCAAAAGATGTCTCTTTGTACCGGTACACCGTTCTTAAGTTTCAGGATAATGATGGAGCACAGCACAATCATGTTTTTGTTTACCTTAGTAGGGCCTAGTCGCACAGCGGTCAAAATGACCGGGTGTCTGAACTTTGAACACAGGTATTTTCTTGCTGAAGTTTTTCCGCACACACTGACTCGTTTTACTGCCAGTCACTGGTGATGTAGTTTAAGAAGGTACCGGTAGCTTAGGTGGGGCTAGGGTCCGTGCATGCGTAGGCCCTACTGTACAGATGCCAACTGTTGAATAAAAAAGTTGGTCTAAATGACCGCGCGCGACTATTCCTGGGTTAAATAATAATGATACACACACCTATAGCTATGGTTGTTTTTGTCAGAATGTTGCCTTATTGTAAATCGTTATGCAACCAAGCCATTCAAAAGAAGGGGAACCTTCCGAAATATTTATTGAATAGATTTCTTGCAGAACAGTGAATAGCAAACAACAAATTTTAAGTTGTCAGTAATTTTATTCAGATTTAATTTGTGTTTTGTTGGTTTTTCTTTTTTGGTGGTCGTGAATCTTTTTCACCAATGAGTTTCTTAGGCTATACCTTTGTAATAATTTAATAATTTTTTTTAATAATTTGTGCAAGAAAATAATATTCTAGGGCCTATAGGCTATGTTTTAGATCTTTAAGGCCCACTACGAAACGTTATGACTTTTTTCTAGTGGAGAATAGAATATGGAATCAGCATTGGCATTGAACTAATCCAAAGATTGGACACATGGATTTAAACTAGACCTGCGCTTGGCATACTGTAATTATTTTCTTCTTCTTCTTCTCTTATGCCCACATTGACATATCTATGTCATCATGTGTCTTGACAACCAGTAAAGATAGGACTCCTGTTCCCTCCTGTCCATACCCCCTGGCATTTCCCCATAGTGTCCTTTCAATGTAGCGCATCTAAATAGATGTTGTCTGTCCTGTGTTCCATCACCACAGAGTTTACACATGCTGCTCTCCATCACACCTATTCTATGTAAGTGCTTTGCTAGCAAGTCATGGCCGGTATCTAGTCTAAACTGTGCTGTTGTAGTTCTTCTCCTATAATGGTTTGTCCTATCATTTCTTCCTTTCCTTGTGTTAACTAGCTCACTCCACATTTTATTCTTGCCTTTCTCCTTCCACGCTTTCTTTACCTCCGAGTTGCTGGCTGATTTCAGATGTGATTTAGCTGATCTGTATAAAATGTTGTTTATGAATTGCTTGGTTTTACTTCCCATTTTAGCGAGGAAATCAGCCTTCTCGTTTCCGTTTATGCCGTTTATTATTTTGGGTAGGCCTGAAAATCATCTGTAGGCCTACCTTGCATATTCTTAACCTTGCTTTGTAGTCTATGAAAATAGTGCTGACTTTTTATATTCTAAAACAGGTTAAAATCAACGATTTCAAGTCCAAGAACACAATGATTCGACGTAACCCCACTCGCATTGAGCTTAAACTGGACGATTTGCAAGATTACGATAATGTAAGACAATTTCAAGAACAACGACGAGAGGAGCGCGCCAATGACCATACCTTTTCTAATGAAAAGGCAACTGAGACAAAAGCTCCCAATGCTGACTTTGCTTTACAAGCACGTAATGAGCGTATTGGCTTTCTCCAGGGATCCAAGCAACCTCAACCGAAACCATCAGTGTCTCGTATTTTGTAAAACATTTAGGGGTATACATAACTCATCTCATATCATTCTAAAAAGTTATAAGCTAAAAACGTTTTATCAAATTTTGTTTACCCTTTGTACTCAAAGTTGTACTGGAGCTGCACAGTTTGTTCTGCACAGCTTTAATCCTTGTCGAGGGCTTTTGTAAGTAAAATCTAACCACTTATGCTGCATGGGGACAACCCTGCATGTTATTTAACATATGCTTAGTAGGCCTATGAATAATTTCTCTTTCTACAACCTAGGCCTATTTGGTGACAACGTGCGTGCCAAGTTTACTTTAAGTGAGTTTTGGTTATGTGATATTGGATTGAAATCCTGAGCTTCTTCGATCTATTCATGGCAAAACATATCCGCACATCATTGGAAGCGGTTACTCTTGGCTAGTTAAAGGCCTACTGGCAACATCCATCATGTAGCTGCTATTGATAACTCTTCAATTCAAACCAGACAGTCTTGATAGCACTTGCCTGCATATTGGCCCACTCACAGTTTCCAACACAATATGACAAGTTCTAGCCTCTCATTCCGGTCTGAATACTGTAACGTCATCTTCATCATTATCCATTGCCGCTTCCTACTTCTGGCAGGGTCAGCTTGGGTTTTGCAACCAAATTTTTCCACTTCTTTCTATCCTCCCACGATTGTGTCTCTTCTACTACTCCCAGCTCTTCCTTGGTCTCTCCCGTCTTCTTCTTCCTTCAATCCTTTTCTCATACATTCTCCTGGGCATCCTCTCTTCTGTCATTCGTTTCATATGCCCAAACCATCTCAGCCATGCCCTTCTCATCCTTTCACCTAACTTCTCCACCCCAAGCATCTCTCTGATGTTCGTATTTCTAATTCTATCTCTTCTTGTCTTGCCCACTGTGCTCCTCAGGAATCTCGCTCCGCCGCCTGTATTTGGCTTTCTTATCTATCACCCATAGTCCAGGTTTCTGCCG
Organism: Sweltsa coloradensis; assembly: GCA_024449915.1. Classification (NCBI taxonomy): domain Eukaryota; kingdom Metazoa; phylum Arthropoda; class Insecta; order Plecoptera; family Chloroperlidae; genus Sweltsa; species Sweltsa coloradensis. Next base: position 174,071 of record JAMZAV010000260.1, read on the forward strand.
CATATGTGACGATCGGTATGAAGAAGGTCTTCTATAGTGTCATCTTGCACTTTATGGGTGTTTCCCTATCCCACGCCAGGCCTTTTACACACTGGTAGAAGTTACTGGCCTTTTGTATTCTGTTGGTTATTTCCTTTTTTATCTTCCCGCTTGCCATTATTTCACTTCCTAGGTAGCCAAAACTCTCCACCACCTCCAGGATTTATTTTCCAATCTTGATCTCTGCATGACAGTTCCTTACTTCTCCTTCTCCTGGCATAGCAACAACCTTGCTCTTGCTCACGCTTATCTTCATGCCGACCTCTTCAATGTGCCTCTTCTAGAGGTCCGTGTACCTCTGGAGTACCTCCTCGTACTCCGACCATGGCACGAAATCATCGGTAAACAGCATAACCTCTACCTCCTCCGTTTTTCTCCATCTTTACCTTGTTGTGGATGTCATCCATCACTATTAAAAATAGCAGTGGTGACAGCACACTTCCCTGCCTCAGCCCTTGTGTTATTTGGAACCACCCTGACAGCCCAAACTGTGTTTTTACACAGCTTTGACATACTATATACATACTTCTATTCTAACCCTGTCTATCAGTCCTTTGTCCACTTCTTTTATTTCCAAACTTTCTGACACTATATTCCTTGGCACACTATCATGCCTTTTCGATGTCTAGGAAGACCATACTCTTTTTTCTACTCAGCTCCCAACTCTTTTCCACAGCTTGTCGAAGTACAAATAAATTATAATGTAATCTTGTCAAATCGGCCTAGTTGCTCAAAGAGTGTTTCGTGAAGTAATGGGCTTTATATCTGGATACTTAATTTAGTTTGACATGTTTTGTTCTGCCAACAGTGGACATTGTTTTGAGTAGTTCCTTTTAAAAATAAAATATTCAATCTTATGCAATTGAATTGTTTATTGTACTACACCTGTAGGGGGTAAGTAGGAACACTTGGTAACTAGGAACATCGCTTGTAGCGCTTACAAATATGTTGGTTAAAATTAATCGTTAGCAAATCATTCAAGGTCAATACTTGCCCTACTTGGGGACATAGTTAGAAATCAAAAATATTGTAGCAGGCACAGAATAGTTTATTGTCAATGACACCTTGTAAAAAAAACTGTTTGCAAAGTAGCAATTCTTCCCCATTTTGATTTGTTTATGAATAGTGTGGAATTTATTGAGCATATATTTGCATTATGGCATTTTGTGGGCTTGACCTGTATCTTTCAAGATCAATTTTTGACTAAACACCCATGGTCATAATTACCACGTTTGCATTGGTTGTTCCCACTTACCCCGAAAAGCACATTGTTGGTGTTAACTAGGAACACTTATGTGGGGTAAGTAGAAACAAGCCATACAAATACTGTCTTATTCCATGTGGTAATGGAGAAGAAATGAACCAAATAGGGAAATTTGACTTTACAAGCTTTTATGTTGGCTAGCCTGTCAAGACAAGAAGAAGAATGTCAAAGTTTAAAAAAAGTCAAGAATCATTTTTTATATTATCTTCCAAACTTGAATTAGGCCTAATTATTACATTGTTCTTAGTGAATTGATTGATTGAACCGATCGTAAAGAATCAAAGTAAAACTTAGGCCTACTCTATTGGGATTTTTTTTAACTTGATCATCTAAAATAGCAAAGGTGTAATATTAGGCCTAATGTGTTTGAAATAATCAAAAAGCCCCATTGCAGGTGTTAAAAAGTGAAGCTAATAAGTATAGGCTAATAAGCCTTATTGTACTTTTATTTAATGCTCAAATTTTTAACTCATTTGTACATAAATCCTGTAAAATTTTACTTGGAAGAAAAGTAAAATATACTTACCATATGTTCACTGAGATGATCTCTTTGTTCCTACTTGCCTCACATATTTGTCTACACACCCAGTGCAGAGGCATGGGCATTGTTCCTACTTACCCCCTAATCTATCAGAGGACCTAGCGCACATTTTTTTACTTATTTTTTTAAAATGTGTTTTGATACAGATTTGTCAAAAACTTATTTATGTGGTTTAAAAGACAACATTTCAAAGAAAAATATGATTTAGGATGTAAGGTCCTAACTTTTCAAGAAAACCCCCTGTGATTTTTTAAAGTGAAAACTTGATAAAGTGTTCCTACTTACCCCACTTACCCCAAGGTAGCTACAGAAAAAATATATCTTACTTTTACTTCCCTACAAACGGCCGTTTGTCTCACCGTGAGATTTTTATTTGCATCTTAAGTTGTGTCGAGTCGTTTGAAGGTTGTTATTTACGACCACTTAAGACCCATCAAATTTCTAGGAAATAAAGTCTAGGCCTATATATTAACATTGTCTTTCTCCAAATCTTATTAGGCCCTAAATGTTTTTTACTTCAGATTATTAATTAATGTTTTGTCTTTGTCCCTGATAATTAGCCATATGGGTAGAGAAATGCCAATGAAACATTCAAAAGATACTTGGCCAGTTGGCCCACTTAAAATTTTTTACACTCCAAAAGTATATTGTCATATCAGTCATTTTATGAGAAAGGTAGTCATAAATAAACAAACATAAAATGGTCAGATGTACCTTTACTGGTCCTTTAGTTGCTCCTATTTTGTGTATTGTTATTGTTTGTGTAATTGTTGGGCACTCACCACTAATGCAAGCATTATTTCTTCCACATCAACTCCTTCCGCTAGAATGATAGAATATTGAGCAAAAACTGTTCCAATGTTTATAACTAAGCCTAGCAAAATTTGTTAATCTTTGTTTTTTGTTGTTATCAGTAGACCTATAGTGTAGGCTATAACATAACATAGATAGGCCTACTAAGAATATGTAAGTTGCAGTTTATTATGAATTAAATAGTAAGCCTAGGCCTATTTAATTCATAATAAGAAAGTACAATGCATGATTTGTCTATGTGTGTGGGCATAGGCCTATGTGTACTGATACAATGATCGGTATTGGCGTTATTTCACTTATTTTGCATGCAAACTTCAAGTTAAAGATATCTAAGTGGTGTTGGATGTGGCAGTATGCTGCATAGTCTACATATTTACTGAATATCTTTCCGTGTAGCCCAATTCTACTATCTAATATATGTACGCCTATACTTGTGCCCTTAACCCACGTACCAGTGGCTCATTATGACTTAACTATGACTTCACTATGGGTTATTCTATTCATCATAATGTTATGTAGGTACCCTACCGTTCACCGTATAGGCCCCTAGAACCTAACCAATAACTTATGTTTTATTGCTTACCCTGTCATATTTGTACATGTGTTGGAACAAACCAGTGGTGCATATACGTGTGTATACGCTGTATTGTTACTGCTCGCGTTAGAAATTCTTGTATACACACTGGTTTTACTTATGACACGCAATGCTACGGTCGTATCCATCGTACCCACTAACAAGCATCGAGTGAGAATCACATCTTTACTAGACCCCGTGGATACTGTTGTTCGTGTGAGTGAACCATCTGTCTCTCTTGGTCTTCACTCACAACAGACTGATTATACAACACCTCTCTCAGCTCTTGTTTTTTCTCTCTTTTTTTATTTATCTTCTTCTTTTCATATGTCCCCAATGGGTTGTCGTGTTATCCAATAGAGACAGGATTCCCTTTGTACATGCATCATGCCATCTGACATCGCGTCAAGTTCAGACTTAGTCCTTTCACAACTGAAAAGATGTTCTCGATTCTGTTCTTCCTTATTACCGCACAAGCTGCATAGGCTTGAATCTGCCATTCCAACTTTGTGTAAATGTTGACCCAACAGGTCGTGCCCTGTGTCAAGTCTGAACTGGGCAGATGAGACCTTTCTGTTCTTATATCTGGGTGTTTTTTCTTTCTTGATACTATACTTTGCCATGGCTTGTCCTTTGCATCCTCCTCCTACTTCCTCTGCACCGAATTCTTAGCATCAGATGTTAGATGGGACTTAACTGCCTTATAAGATAAGACATTGCTTTCTCAGTTTGTGGCATCTTGCTGCCCCTCTTTTCCAAGAAGTCTGCCTTCTCATTACCATGTAGATTGCAGTGTGCAGGCACCCACTGCAGTACAACTTCTTTTCTCTCATTATTCAGTCTCAGAATAACTTGACCTCGCTGTCCACCTCAACCTTGCTCGCAACTGCCTGTATTGACGCCATTGAGTCAAAAAGTATCGCAATTTTATTTTTTGGGTGACCTGCTACCAGCTTTAGTGCTTCCAATATTGCCTTTAGTTCCCCATCATAGTTACTGCCATTTCTTACTGCAGGCCTTTTCAAATTCTCTACAGCAGTGGTTCCCAAACTTTTTCAACTCAAGGCACCCCATTGCTACATTTAATAATTTTGCGGCACCCCCTTCAGCCAAGTAGTAATTTAGCAGGTCTGGTAAACAAAATATTACAAAATTCAGCAATTTAAAATCAATTGTTGACTATGTTAAGTAAAAATAAATTATGTTTCAATTTGCTAGGAACCATAGCTTGATTTGCTAACTTTTCACCACAGACAATGCACCCAGTGCTAGGCCTTTCTTCACCACCGCACCATGTGAATACCATAGCTAAGTAGCTATCCTCATACAACCGTGTTTTCACAAATTCTTAATAGTATCATTGCTGGCGCATTTAACTTATTTATGCGATAGTTTTGAACATTAGTTTTTACACGTCGCTTCAATCCATACACTATCGCCCAATTTGGAGTGGGGGGGGGGTGGCAGTGGCAGATATCTTAGAAATCGAGATCAGCATCGTTGCTGCGTGATTACGCAATATCCATTTTTCAATTGGGACCATTTTGAATAAAAACTGTTGTAATGAGTCGATTAGTAGCCTATATTTATTTTTCTTGGTGTAAAATTCATTATTTACTGTATTTTTTTATATTTCAAAAACTGCTTGTTTTTAGGTTTTACTTAATGTACAAGGATTTCGCGGCACCCCTACATAAGGCCGCTGCACTCTGGTTGGGAGCCACTGCTCTACAGTATATTCCTGCTCCAGGTTTTGCCGATCCGTCTGTATACATGTGCAGCCACTCAATTTTTTTCAATTCAATTCAATATAAGCTTATTCATTTCATTTTACAGCAAAACATTACTATATATAAGGAAAACATATTTAGCACATAAGAAAATACAATAATATGTACCAAAAAAAAATAAGAATTCTAAGAAAATTAATCCTCACGTGGACCTTGCGGCGGCTTCTTACTTTAAATAATTAGAAAAACAACAAACAGCTTAGATGGCAAAAGGTACTAGAGATAATGATTTTACAAAGTATAATAATAAATAAGGCACACAATAATATACGATTAAATAACAAGAAATTTATAAGATAATTTCGAAAAATTGGTAATTTTCTAATGTAATTTTTAGGATATCTGCCATGTATATGTTATCAGAGTTACTTGTCTCAGCTCTTTTTCATTGTAATCTTTCTTTCGTCCACATATCCCCTCCACCTCCAGTTCATGTTGAACATCTAAAACAGCCACCCTGATGTTAGGTTTTGGCAGCTTCATTCTGTTTTCTAGATAAACATCTCCCATAAGCTCATTTCTTAATTCACTGGCTATAGTTATGAAAGTTTTATGAGTTTTTAGTCTCTCATATGGCTCTCTGCTCCAATGTTATTCATCCAGCCTCATCATCTTTTCATGTAGACACACTGCAGCCACATTTCTTTGAGACTCAAGTGGTGGGATGTTTGTTCTGGCCTGCAGAGCTATGATTGGAGTGGACTTCACTGCTCCTGTGGAGATTCTCATAGCTTGTTTTTGCACCGTGTCTAGCTTCTGCAATTTACTTTTAGGTGCTGTGACAAGCAACGCACTTGTGCATTCTAGTAGTGGTCTGATGTAAGTCCTGTATGTTGTGGTTAGAACTTCCGTGTTGGCTCCCCAGGTAACTCCTGCCACCATCTTCAGCAAGTTCATTCTTCTTTTACTTAAAGATACCATCCTATCAATTTGCTTCTCTCCTGTCATCTTACGGTCACTTGCCATGCCTAGGTACACGGCATTTTCATATTTCTCAATTGTTTCTGCTCCATACTTAATGTTGAAATCTGGTTCTACTTCTACCTTGCTTGTTGAGTGATAATCATTTTTGTTTTATTGACTACCATACCATTTATCTCATTTGTCCTGACCTGGACCCCGTCACTGCCAGTCATAACGTTGAGGGACAAATTAAGTTATCTTATTTTCCTGAACAGACAAGTTTACGGCCTTCAATCTGGAAAGTCGTGGAATTTGTTATCCCAAAATAATTAGACACGCTGAGGTGAGGGGGGAGAGAACACGTGGAACAAACAAACCATGCACATATCCAATGGCGTACTTGGGAATCAGCGGGCCCCCGGGCTATCGGGTCTATTTGATCTGGTTGGCGGGCCCCCGTCGATATATTACAATCGTAATTTGGTATGATAGGTTTGTGTGACCCAGTATAGCTGCAGTGTAAGAGGTATCTATAAAAATAGACAATGAATTTAATGAAATGAATGATGAAATAATGAATTCAATGAATTTGTGAGGGACATTACAATAATTTAACCAGTTTAAAATTCAAATTCAGCACAGGCTACTACTAGTTTGCTAATTTTTAGTTCTTTGTAACAAAACAAAGCTTACTAAATGAAAAATAATTTTCTCTTCTTACCCCCATAGCAATATTTTTTGGCCATTGGTACAAAACTGGTGAAGAACACGTAAAAGTTTGTGCATCAAAAGTTATCCTTATAGATAATACGTTCGTAAAATTCCCATACATGTTCACTAAGATTAACAAACCAACTCAAAAGTAAAGTTGAAGGGTTCAACTAAAATATTCAGTCTATGCCATTCCGTGCGCAATTGTGGTGTGACCTATTTTGGAGAATCAAAGAGACCATTAAACAATTGAACGCAAGAACAGAAAACAAAATTAATGTAAATCAGCCATTTCATTGCTAGCTAAACATTATGAAAATCAAGAACACCATTCAATAAAATGGCATGAAATCACAATTATTTAAAAGAGGAAGATGTATGTTGAGAGGAAAATCAAAGAAGCCGTTGTAATAAATAATTATCCAAAGTCAATCAGTCAACCAAGCTATGACTTCCCAGTGCTTTGGAAAGTTTAAATAAAGAAGTTTCTATGGCTAAAAACAGAAAAAATAACAGAAAACCCGATAAAGAAGCAGGAGTAGCCTAGAAATATTGTTCTAATATATATAAAATAAAATATAACCTTGGGTAAGTTTAAAAAAATTAAGCCTATATTTATTTTTTTTTAAATTAAAAAGTTATTCAGTAATTTTTTTATAATATATAAAGTATATTTTATATAATAAATAAAGATAAACCTTTAAATACTATAAAATATTACTGAATAATTTTTTGCATTTTTAATGTTGTCCGGGGCCCGCTCGGGCCCCTTTAGGACCTCGGCCGCACTTTACGCCCCTGCACATATCCTAGGAGGCAACAATTTTGTTTTAAAGGTTTCCTATTTAAAATTTAAAATTCAATTTCTTGTCACACTAGCAACTTGGCCAACACCTAAACAAAGAAAATACAATTTTTTTATATAAATTTTTCAACTGTTTGAAAATGTTCATAAAAATTCCCCTCAGTATCTATAACCTTCAATATTGATACTGTAAGACCTTGATTATCAAAGCTCTATCCCATAATCTGTGTTATCCAAGACTTAAATGGTTATTTTTTAAAAGAAATTTAATTGGATGAGTGCAGCAAAGACTTGCATACCCTGAGAAAAATATCTCTGGTGTTTTTGTTTTCTGTTCGCTCTCTACCCGGACACACGGAATAATTATGCGATCTTGATGAAAATTGGAAAGAACCTTCAAAATCTCTCAACTGAGATCTGCCATGTTTTGGGGTACAATCGAAGAAATATTTCTCATGAATATCGTACTTCTACAATCTTTTTCGATTTTCAATGTGATATTTTCGTGATATTTTGCCTGCGACCAAGCAAATGATTACTCCGATCTTGATGAAACTGTATGGGAACGTTTGAAACTTAAATATGTTACGATTTTCGGTACAATCGAAGAAATATTTCTCTTAAAAATTTTACTTTTAAGGCAACGATTGGTCAATATGACATTGCTGCCCCGCACCTCGCGGCTGATTCAATGAGGCGTATGTCGGTTCTCGGTCTCTCTCGAACTCGCAGGATAGCAGTATTTTTTTTTAGGCATAGGCTACATGGTTCACTCTTGCTCTAATGACGACACAAAACAGTAACCATTGGACAGAAATAATCAACCATAAAAGCTCATCCATCAACGTGATTGGAAAAAGCGTTCGCAAAGCGGACTAATTTTTTTATATTTCCTTTTCCAATTCTCTGCATAGGCATAAACTGTTAAGGTATAGACCATATAGTACATCCTAAAGTTCTGGATGACATTTGAATGATTTTATGTTCCCTTGCCATGTTCATTACACTCTTGGCTAGTTATAAAAATAAACAGCAAATGTCGTTCATTCCAGTTATTCAAGAGGCTGAGCAGAGTCATACTCTTGTCTTATTCACCATATGGATAATTGAGGTCTAACTGTAAACAAATTAATTAGAAAGGTAAGGTATTCACAAAAACACATACAGTGAAACATACATCAAATATCAAAGTACTCAGGGAAGAAACTTTGTGTCTCAAAGTAGTGATATCTAAATGTTGGCCAAGTTTAATGATTTGGTTGAAATTAAGTTATATCACTCAAATTAATTGAAATTAAGTTATATCACTCAAATTAAATTATGATATTGGCTATTACATAGGAATAAAAGTAATTTGAAGAATTTCATCTCTTGCTATTTTAATTGCATACTTTTGGATCATGCTTGCTCATTGTCCTTAGTTAAGGAACATGGAACATGTAAAACACCCTAATATGTGTTATTCCAACAATTGTTCCTTATTGCCAATGTAACCAGGTGATAGTGTATAGCCTAACAATCATTTAAAATCAAATATACCTACCGCAGTGTTTCCCAGTTGATAAAATCGGGAAATAACGTTTCACAAAATATAATTTAGTGAACTGCAATAAAATAATTTATTCTTTAATCAAAACTCATTGGACATGTAATTTTAAATTAAACAGGACTACACTGCATTATTAATTTAAATTACTATCTTTGAACTATCAATACAGCATATTGTAATTGTATGCACCTAATAAAAACAATTCCCAGACTTATTGACATGTTTGCAATTGTATTTGTCAATTGAGATCCACACTGAGTCTTTGATACCAATTAGATATCAATAGCCTATTCTATTACTATTAGTTGTTAACATGGGCAAGTATTTCTGGTGAAAATAAAATGCCATTTTTGTATTCTTTTTTTTGGACAAAAGCTGTGAATGGTCAATGAAAATGATCCAAGTTTAGTTGAAGGTGGTGCACTTTTGCCCTGATCTGATATTATTTTGGTTCATTTTTAGACTGAGGTATTGTAAAGGATTTGAAGACTACAATTGAAATGTATGTATGAGGATTCACGAACATGCATGTATTGTGGTGAAACTGAATTTGTTTTATCCTAAGGCGGTGAATTGGTCGTGAAAATTATAGTACGTTTTCTTCTTTGACATGTGTAAATTTCTTTTTTACCATAAATATCGGTAGGCCTATCTGGTTATTACATTAATACCACTAATATATTGCACTTTATCAATTATCCTAATAGTATGTCTAGTTCAGTGGCATAACTATCGGGTTGTAATATTAAATGCTTTGCTACCAATTTCTACGCTCACAATACCCAACATAAGAAGGGTGCCCCGTTTTTAGTTCACAGGCAGGAAGGGATCTAGCCTTGACTCGAGGGGGGGGGAGGGGCAAGCTTTTTAAGTAAGGAATTGATATCGAGAAGTGTAGGGGGAGAGGTTAGTCTTGCAAAACTCGAGTCTAACCATTTGCGGGTAAAGCTTGAGGTGGCAGAGCTCCTTATTGCCAAAGGCGATTGTTTTGAAAATTTGTAGCTTTGTTAAGCCTAAAACACGTTTAAAAATATAAATTTACATTAAAAGGTTATAGTGATATTTGACAGTGATATTGTGTAATGTTATGCTGTTACTTGGTGATCATTATTCTCGATCAAAGCTGAGGTGGGAAGGCCCCAATCACCGTAGGCTAAATTATTTGCAAATTTGCAACTGTGAAAGACCTAAAAACACGTTAAAAAATCTGAAATTAGATAAAGATGTCATAGTGATAATTGGCTATGAAATGAAAATCGGAACGACCTAGGTTCATGGTATCGGTTGATCTGTATCCGCCCCTGCACACGGGCCTGTAAAGATGTAGTTACACTTTATGTTTCAGTCGGTGACCTGAGCGTACGATGATTACAGTTGATACTAAGGAAAGCTGTTCATTTCACTACTGGTATCGTATGTTCACTGATTTAGTTGATGATTCGGTTGTAATTCCCATCCCAGAAGATGTTCTTGAATATTTGCGTGGAGAGGAAATAGTTTTACCCCGAGAAGCTGTTGTGGAAAGGTGGTCAGAGCAGCGCTCAAGTGGGGATAACGACTCGAGCTGGGATGAATCTGAAGTGGATGCACATGAGATAGAGGTCAGTGACAGTTTATTTTTCCATCATGATCTATTATTAATGTGTCACTAATTATTAATTACATAATGCTCTAATAATGTATTCATGCTGTAGACCTAATTTGTGTCAGGATAATGAATATTTAAAAATATGTTATTTTAAAGAAAATTGTTAATTACTGTGAAAAATTACATAACATGCTAAAATGCATATCAGAACCACTTAAATACTTTCCCAAGTGGACTAATTTAAACCTAAACACAGAATCTGAGTGTACCGTTACCTATCTGTATAATTAATGTAGGCCTATAGCTAGTGCCTATCTTACAACTTGGAACTAAAAATGATTTAAAGAAGGTGTTCAGCACTGCATTCCTTGGCATACACGTGAATGAAAACCTAAAATGGGGTACACATGTTGAAAACCTAGATAAAAAACTATCATCAGCTGTGTATGGTATTCGAGTTCTATGCAAAGTAGCCAGTGAATATACCGTAAAATCAATGTACTGGAGATATTTTCATTCTTTGATGAGGTATGGTGTTATCTTCTGGGGAAACTTGCCTCAAGCAAAGCATATTTTCATTGTGCAGAAACAAGTAATTAGGATAATGGCAAATGTAAGTAAATCCCCGAACTCACTGCCAAGAACTATTTAAGAAACTTCAAATTCTGCCTCTACCTTCTCAATACATTTTTGAATCAGTGCTCTTCTTTGTAAAAAATCAAAATAAATTCATCACCAATGAGCAAATTCATAGCCACAACACGAGGCTCCGTTCAAATGTACATTTAAAAACCCACAACACAACTCTTTTCCTAAAGGGGCCATATTATTCGTGCTCAACACTCTTCAATGCCCTTCCTCCAAAAATTAAGTCTTTTAAGAATCTGCTCCACTTCAAAAAAGCAGTGAAGCAACTTCTTCTCAATGAATGTTTTTACTCCGTTCAAGATTTCCCAAATCATAAATTTTAAGTAATACAACAACGTTAGAAATAGTTTATTGACTTTATATTTGTATTATTTATTAAACCATATATTTTAATTCTGGTTGATTGATTGTATGAAGGCAGAGACTTATGTATGTATTGATTCCATTGATTTTATTGACTTCAGATTTGTATTATTTACTAAATTATAATAAAAAACCTCAAAAACGTTGAAAACTGAAGGCTGAAATTGAGCTTAAAATTAAAACTGATTCTCACTCTCATGTGCTTGTTTTTCTTTTAACTTAATCATAAATTGTACTGAATTTGTACTGTAATTCTGATTGATTGTTTGGTTTGGTTGGTTGTATGAAGGCAGAGGCTTATGGACTAGTCTCATATAATCTCAACAGTAATTTCATGTATGTTTATGTTTATGATAATGATATTGTGTATGTTTTTATGTATTGACAAGTCCCACAGTGGTAATTGTGCGATTTTTCTTCTTACAATGTACTGCTCAGATGGACGCAAAAAAACTTATTAGGGTATTTGCTATTAGTGATGACATCGAGTATCCGGAAACCGGTTCCAAACCGGTTCCAACTTTTCAAACCGGTCCCCCCCCCTCAAATTTTTTTTTTTTTTTTTTTACAAAGTGATGTTAAAAATTTGCAATAAATAATTGATAATTTAAATTCGAATTTGTATTTCTTTTTTGTACGTAACTACGTAACAGCACCTTCTTTTCTCACAGATTGTGAAGTTATTCAGCTATGCGAGGCCCATCCCACTCCAGATTGCACAATAGGCTATGGGTGTTCATAGGACGCGCGCGTTGTTTGAACTTTGAAGAATGCTTTTTAAGGGCTCTTTTTGACCTGCTGATTGTAAATTGGAACTGGTTCCGGGGCGGAGGAACCGGTTTGGACTTTTTGGACTCGATGTCATCACTATTTGCTATCGATGACTTATGAATGATGACTTGCATGACATAAGTCTACCTAGGGCATATTTTATTTTTATTACTTATTTCAATAGAAGATTGGATTGGATATTGCTTAACGTCTCATATCTCTAAATATGAGACGTTAAGCAATATCCAATCCAATCTTTTAGATCTTATTTCTCAATTTTAATCTAAGTTTCAAATTAATCATTTATTTCTCTTTTTAACAATGCTCAGATTTCTTTTAGTAATTGATACCAACATTTAAATTTTCCACCAAGTAAATAATACGTGAATTAGTGAAATTATGAGAGCCGATAATGAGGTTTCCCCGTGAAGGTCAGTTGACTTGTAAGTCAAACAAGAACTACTGTTTCTAGTACTGTGGGGGGTTTAAATGTGGTGCTATTAAAGACAGCACACACTAAAGAGGTTCAGTTGATGCATTGATGCTACAATGATCAGATGACAGACAAAATGCTAAATTACAATGTTATTTCAATTCTAAAAGGCCGTGACCCTAGACTCTTCAAAAAATTATTTCCTATTGCCTTGCCATCCTACTTCACTGTGTCGTGCAGCAGGCGTCAATGCCTTGTTTTGAGATTGACAGACGTAAATGTACGGTACTCTAGACGAGTGCTTCCCAAACTTTTTTAGAAAGCCAAACATTTGTGACCCACCTAGGATAATTATATGGAGTTATGAGGGGTGGGGCTATGTATTTTTAAAGTAATTACTTTTTTACTAACTTAATATAGGTATTCACAAATCACAATTCATACAATTTTACACACACAACTTGTCTATTTCTCTTAATGAGGAGTGTTGGAACTGTTCACAAGTTTTTGGGTTCTGTTAATGACGGCATTTACGTCGAAGTCAATGTGAGCGATTTCCAGGCGCAAGTTGTTCAACAATTTGGAGCTTTTGTTTTGTAATTTAGTTTTTATTCCTCTCATGGTTGAAAGTTCAACTTCACAATAATACAATATGTTTACATTATATACATGCCTAATGCAAATGGTTACATATCACAAGACGAGTTTACACACTTAATATTCTTGCCTACATTGGAATATACCTACTAGTACACAGTACACACTACTGACAAACTACTAGCAACCAAGTTTCAGCTAATAAATCAATGAATCACGCAATATATTAGCCGGGTCTAACGGGAATCGGGATCTCACAAACTCATGTGCATTCCTCAATTGTGTGGCACGAGCATCAATGGCGAACCAATGGTGAAAGCTATTTTAATGCTTAGTGTAAACATTGTTAGTATTTTCTTAATATTTTTAATAATTTATTTTGCTTCATTGTGTACTCTTGTTCTCTTTCAGCAACCAACTTTTCCACATTTCAGTAAGCTTCTTGGCAATGCAATAAATGAATTAGGAGGATCTGTTTTCATTAAACTCAACTGGAGTGCTCCACTTGATGCCGCGTGGATCACTGCAGACAAAACACTGAGGTGCACAACAATCGAGGACATCTATCTCTTACTCAAGAGTTCAGAAAGAATCGACAAGGACGTTTCTTACAACTTTAAGTCGGCCAACAAACATGTCATTGTCCTTAAACGCTGGCTTGATGTGGACCCTGGCAATGAATTCAGGTGTTTTGTGTATAAAAACGAACTAGTTGGTGAGTATTAACACTTTTTTCATTTTATTGTAGGAGGCCCAAAGTACAAAATTCCATTGACATAATGCCATTTGAACTCCTCTGGAATGTGTAACCGCTTAGTGTCTGCATCTAGCTTCTCTATTATATTGGCTATAAAAATATGAATGTACACTAATATAAATTACCAATTTTATACAAATTGAATTAACCTTGCATTTGAAACAAATTATTACATTTGGCCTGAGGAAGGCTATTGTATTGCCCCTTAACAGATATTTTAAAAGTCAAAGAAAGATCACTAAAATATAGCTCAATGAAAGGGGGTATTCAATATAATAAGAAAATAATATTTTTACAGTTTTTGGGGAGCAAGACGTAACGTCCCTATCGGCTATTGTGCTAAATTTGGAACAACCGTGTAAACCCTGAGCAAGTGCTAAACTTAATTTTTTATATTGTTTCTACGCACCATTTGCCCTCTGTTTAAGGAAAAACAATTTTCTCTGAAATTACGTTTTTTAGTCCACTGGAAATGGTTCAAATGGTGTATCAAACGGTGGCAACTCGTGCTGTGTGCTCTCTACCACCACCTTGAACTTTCCACTCTCCAACTTTCATTTTTGCATTGGCCCTCATACAACAGAGCTTTAATGGGTTTACTATACATCCAGTGTAGAGAGGTCCGAGTTATTTGAACTAGCGTAGTACACGGATTTTCAATGCATTGGATGGACCCAGTGCTGAGGCTTCTCGGCCGAACAACCCTAGCGTTGATAATATTTTGTTCAAAGTTCAATAAAATGGGAACAGTAGGGTCATACAAATTGAGCCATATGTCTCTAATGCTTCGGATCAAGTTGCCCAATTATTTCAACTGTTAGATAGACATTGTTATCTCATTGATTAATTGATTGTAATGACGACTGAATTGTACCCGCTCCTGAGTCACGAGGAACATGGGGAATTGTGCGTATAAACTCATTTGCAAAGTGAAGCCTGCTGCACGGCGCAAATTTATCACGCTCTAACTTTATCTATCATTATGGACGTAGTTAAATGAATAATATAGCAAATATATCATTTTTGTAATAGCGATTTTTGGATTTTGACACAGTCGTTAGCTGTTACAACTTTGTACGCATATTCATGTGAAAATTATCAAAACTAAAGTGTCTCAATAATTTTTTGACAAAATACTGATCGGATTTCGACAGACCTTTTAAATTGCCCAGACTTTTTAGAAAGAAATAAACAACTTTCTCTAGAAAATGCACTGAACGAATTTGCAGCATAGAGTAAATGCAGGGTATGTGTTTATCTAAATCGCACTCTAATGCGGTGGCCGTGAAAATGCACGCTGCATATACCTATGCCTGTAATTTCGTTCAGTGCACTTTCTATCTAAAGTTTAGTTATTTCTTGTCTAAACAGATTTGAATGATTTTACAAAGAATCCTTGTCAAAACGGATCAGAGTTTTTTGTCAAATTAATAATGGATAATTAAGTCATTGGGATAATTTTCCACTGTGTGATGCGTACATTTTATAACAGAACGACTTGGTAAAAATCGAATAACCGCTATACAGAAATGATATTTTGCTAATATTATTCTTTAAGTGTTGTCTAAAATAATGAATAGAAAAAGTTACAGCGTGATAATGATGCCGTCAGCAGGCCCAACTTGCGAATAAGGATTTATACCCAATATTGTCACGTGACTATCGACGTTTTAAGCTCCGCCCATTTCGAGTCGTCAATTGCGTGTATTTTGACAATACTTGGAGCTACACTTGCTTGGAGCTTTGAGATAATGACCACTTTAAATTAAAATAATGTCCATTTAAAAGGAAACATTGATATGAAACGAGATTGTGATGTTGAGCGTAGGCCTAAACCTGTCAACTAATGGATTATCATGTGTGTGTGTGGGAGTGGGTTATTTTATTATTTTATAATTTTATATTATTTATACTTCCGCATTTTGTTTAACCGTTTAAATGTGTGCGAAAAAGGATAAAAGTAATCGATCGTAAACCATAGCATTAGCATGCATCATTTATGCATACAAATGAAGTGCAAAAGCGGGCACAGAAATTAGGGAAAAAATATTTTATTTTACAATATGAAAAACAATTTAAATTACACTGCGAGAATATTCAGGTTGTTCATTATAACGGTAGTATATTTTTGAAGGCTGCAAAGTTATTTTGTCGTCTTGAAATACTGTTGATTTTCTTACCTCGGCGCGTAGTAAACAGCCGCTGTACCTCGTTTCTCCGGCCGTATTGCAAGAATCCGCACAACGGTGGCACAATCTCTTGTTACATTTAATGTTGAATTCAGGAGGTACTTTACAGTTTTAATGCTGCTTACTTGGCTAAGAAAATAAAAATTTGATTATTTTAGGTAAGACGTATTTTTGTGTGACTTATTTGTTATTTATGAATTGGCCACATAGGCCTAAAGCATTTTTGCCATTTTAGAGTGACCGGTATAATAACTGATGATTACCAACTATGCATGATGATAAAGAACTGAGGAGGGGAAACCCGGTGCTGGCGCATAACCTACTCCTGCCGAAAAGTACCAAGGGGACCAACGGCTTTACGTCCCATCCGAAAGGACGGTGTAACCTTGACAGTTATATAGGTTCCTCCACTAACCCAAACTGACAAACAGACGTCAAGGAGAACGAAGCCATTACACTAGCTCTCGAACCCTCCATCTGCTCTAACCAGTGGTATATGTGTGCTTCAGGGCAGAGCGGTCACCCACTCTCCCCCTGACCACTCCCAAGGTTGCTTAACTTCGGTGTTCGAGTGTGAACCAGCTAAGCGACCGCGGCTAAACCGCTGGATATATTACTGCTATTTGCTAATACATTTGTTTTTGTTGTCTTTGCTCTAGCAATTTCCCAGAGAGATATAAGAAGATCATACATATATATCTCTGATGCCAAATTTGGTATCATAGAAGATATCAAAGCATTCTACAAAGAACATCTCAAGGAGAATTTCCACCTAACAGATTGTGAGTAGCCCGGGCATTGTAAAAAATAAACCTAATCTGTATTTTTGACAAGATTGCTATCTAAGGGATTATAGAACTTTTGTCAAGTGTTAGCAGCCATACTGTGGTTTATGTGATGAAGAATTATGAAATGTCACAAGAGTTCTTGGCATAGTTACATAATTTGTTCTTTTGGTCGACTGTCATCATGGAAATTCATGGCCAAGAGAAGTTTGGCGGGCATCACTCGTCATTTAAATTCTATGGGTTAAATCAACTTGATTGTCCTACTAATTTTTTGTAAATCATAAGTTAAATTATTTAAGGCTAGGTATTGTATTGCCCTAACTAGGGATACAAGAATTTCACATTGATCTATAAAACACAATTCTGTAATTTTGTATAATTTTGTTTTTAATTTTAGAAATGTCCATTTTTAATTCCATAAAGAACTCAAATGCAAATTGCACAATAAAACAACATTTTGCAATTTTGTTATGTATGTAATGTTAGCTAAATGAAAGAGGGTCTTGAATACCGTACTATAATAGAAAAACATTTTAATACAAATTTTTGGTATGTAACTTCCCTGTTGGCCATTGTATGCAAACTTTGGGACAATTGTAAACACTGAGCTAGGTGCTAAACTTAATTTAAAGCAACAATTTTTAAATATTGTTTCTACACATCATTGACTTCCACCTCCCTATAAGGAAAAACGATTTTCTTAGATAACGTTTGATATACGATTTTTTGTCAGACCATACAAATAAGAGTTTTGTACCTCTGAACAAAAAAAATTTGCACATCAAATGTTATCGTAAAAAAATGTTTTTTCTTATAGGGAAGTGGAAGGCAATAATGTTTAGAAACAATGTTTAAAAAATTGTTGCTTAAAATTAAGTTTAGCACCTAGCTCAGTGTTAATTGTCCCAAAGTTTGCATACAATGGCTGACAAAGACGTTGTGTCCCGCGGCTCCCACACACATTTTCTTGTTATATTCAAGACTGTCTTTCATTTAACTAACATTTTACTGATCTTATCGACTTTTAAAATATCGGTTAGAGGGCGGTACAATAACCTTGAAGGTGTATGTTTTTTAATCATTATTAAATTCTCTGATAATTGCACGTGCTGCTCATCTCCAGACCTTCTACATCCCCTTGTAATGGCAACCCCATAATTATTGGATTAGTGTCAAGTCAGTGACAACATATCTATTTGCAAGGTTCTTCATGTCCACTTCCCAGGAAAATAACTAAGGTTTTGAAAGATATTTGAGCGCCGTACACAAGAAGGCAAACGAAATGCACAATTCTGTACCCCGTTCCCATTGTCAACAACTCGTTGCCCTACCAAATAAGGTATGAGTTGAATTTGTTACAGGGAAAATGGATCACTTTCTTTTACAATTTTTGCAATTTTTAGACTTTGTGATCCGAAACTGCTCTCGACCAAAATAAACTGAAAATTCCAAATTTTGGTTTTTGGCACTCTCTCATAACGGTTTTTGGTTCGGGAAAAACTCGGTACTCGGTTCAAACCGGTTCAATTTCCTGGTTATAATTAAATGCTAATTAAAAACTGGTGGCTCAATGGCCGCACCCCAATCTTTTAACTTGATTATTTAAAATATTCTTGCTGCCTATTTGCATTAGTAACTGTTTAGCTGCTATCATCTGAGGTCTTTGCGCATTTCTTTTCCCGCACAAGCCTCAGCAAGTCCTTGTCAATATATTAATTATTACTTATGGTTATCTACACTGTTTTTCTGCTTAATTTTAGATGTTTTTGATGTCATTTGGAAAAAGGATGAAATGGAAATCATCGACATAAGCCCACTTGACAGTGGAATAAACCTTCTTTTATTTAAATGGGAAGAGTTTGAAAGGTTGCTAGAAAGTTCCGAGCCTTCTACGAGCATTCCTGAGTTCCGCTACCTCGCAGAGAATCCAGGGCATCAGCCCGTTTATTACGGACTGCCACTCGATTTTAATCCTCGATTCATAGAGAAGCAAACGTCTCTCCTCAACGGAGCAGAATCGGTAAGCCAATGTAATGTTTGGTTCCTCGGGCTGTCATTGTTTTCATTGTCTATTTTAAGGCTTTGTGGTTAGAGTAGGGGTGCCAGAAGTCTAATTTTTCAAGTGCCTTATTATTATATAGGTCTGTGTCTTTGGCATATACTTTTTTACCCGATGAAGCCCGAATTGGATTTTATTTGCAAAATAAGATTATGAAGTGACCGACAACAGTGACCATTCAGATGTCTTGCTTTTGCCAATGAGAGCCATATGTGTGACACGTTATATTAATTCCTTGTAATAAGATTCATGACTCACACAAAACTTGAATTAAAGTCATTTTTAATACTCTTGACTTAATTCTGACAACAATTTAAAGTGACTACTTCATTTATTCTGAATACCATTGATAAAAGTTTTTCTTTTTTTCAGAACGGATACATGCAATCAGTTTCCGACTTTCTCAGTCATGGGGACAACACCAATACGTAATAATTATGGGCGCATGAATAGCATCAAATGGAATAACGCCCGATTGATCTTGCTATGCGTACTGTAGCCTACGTACAACAATACTCCTAACCCCAAAATATCTAAACAAACATTTTCAACAAATGCCCTACTGACATCAAACTCTTATTCACTTATTACACTATAAATATAAATTGTAAACCCTTGTTCTAATAAAAGAGACTCAAGAAAACACCTTGATCATTTTACAATTTTTATTGCTGTCTTCACACCTATATCCATTTTTTCCTCATTCCTTCACTTTCATCTGGTTAACCCATTGGAGTACCATTTATTTCAGAAATTCAGGTTCTTAGGGAACAATATGAAATTGTATTTTTTTCTGATAATTTTAATACTTTTTTTTCGGGGCAATATTTCAAAAATTTAGCAAATTTTGGACTTGATGTAGCCCATTAATTTTAAATAAAACAGTTATTTTCAATGTTTGGCTGGAAAGATGTTTTTTTCTGATTTTTTTGATAAGTGTAACATTTTTGTAGTTAAAAAATTGAGCGTGTTAGCCTTTTTTGAAATTACAGAGATTTTTAAAATTTCTCTATTTTGTTCTTTTCCACCCATTTGGATCATAAATAGAATTCATACTAGCTATGCAATTCTCAAGATTTTAAAAACAAATTTTAAATGACAATTTTTTTCAAAATCTTTTGACTTTTTTTCAAAATTTTGAATTTTGGTATTTTTGCGCCCCTTTAAAGTTTCCCTGAAAAATGGACGAGTAGGACTTGTCAAAGTACTCCAATGGGTTAACAAAAATGTTTTTATATACCCATATTGCTCGACCGGGATTGATTAATACATATTAGGAGGCGCAACGGATAGTGATCGCAGCACCGTCGCCAAGTTTGGTTGATCAACTCGGGCCACGTGCGTTTTTACGTTTGCTTTACATGCGCGCAGTGGCTCTCAAAAACTAATATATTTCCCAGTAAAAGTGGCGTGAAACCAAGACACACGAGAAAGATTAAGGACTAATGTACAATAAATTAAAGTTTATTTTGCCATATTTCATAGGTGGAACGCTAAACTAATCGGTTTAGTTCTTGGTGCGCGGAGTGGCCACTCGAGGTGCAGTGATTCATAGTCTCATTCCTTGGCATGTCATGGCAATGATTTTTATTTCGTCCATTATCAGAAATAAATAATTTTTGTAATCACTGAAATTACTATACATGTTTGAATATAACTTCACTGCTCGTTTATAGGATATAAATTTTATGACAACAGCAAAGAACAATAAAACGTGAAGTGATATCCATGCCTTTTATGGCTCTTATGCCTACGAGCTCTTATCGTAAAAGTTCAAATAAATGGTACAATTTGAATGGTTTGAAGACAACATGGGAAACTAGCTAGGGCGTGTCATTCAGATAGGTCACAGTGTGCCGCCTGTAATATTGTTATAAAATAAATAGAATATGTAGATTGTTATGTTGAGTTTTAAATTATAAAATAAAATGTTAAATATTATGACAGTAAAATCCAAAATATTTAAATGAAAAATTAAATAGTCTGAAAGTAGGGCATAGGTCAATTCAAGCCAATATGTTGCGTGAGCCTATATCGTTTTCCTCTTAGAAAACTACTTTAGTAGCACATGATTTAATTGATATCACAGAAATGTAATGTTGAGATTTGAGAATTGTTTAAAATGCCAAAATACACATTCCAAATATAATTAATATTTTGCCTAACGCGTGTTTCTTCCTTTGGATCGAACGAAACACTTACGAAATACAAAAAAGTGCATGCCATCTATATAATTTGATGAATTGAAAGCATACCAAGTTGAAAATAGCAATACACTTGATTTGTTTATTATTAACTAAGTCCATCTTTCATGCATCCAACTTCAATGTATATTTCAATGATATCATGCACTTATTCACCTTGTCTATTTGAATTTTAATTTGGTGGGTTATGAACATGAATTTGTACATAAACCAGAAAATGCCAAAATTGAATCACCGCCTTACACCGAAATAGGTGTAAATTACATCCCGAACACTGAAATTCACTAAAATCATTATTTTAATGACGAAGAGCACAAAAAATGGAATTCTTGTTAACTTACGGTGTAATTGGAATATTGCATCAAAGTCTTTAAAAATTAAGTTCAGAAAAAGTTATGAATTTAATCTTAATAAATAAAACCATTCTGAACATAAGTACATTCAGACTTGTTTGATAATTGGCTGTGGCTAATAGGAAAGTCGTGAACGAAAAATTGCATGCATATAAATTGGTAAATATTGTCATGATAAAACCAATGAACACAGATTTAAAAACTAAAACACCAAAATCTCCAATTTGAAAAATGAAATTTGTTACAAAAAAAAACACTTTCGTGGACCTCTACCCATTGGGCATATCAAGTTTCAAATATGTTATGCATTTTTTCTCATTCTTACATTGTTCTTGGTTTGTTTATTAGATTAGCAAAGTGAATATAGTAAGCTGATAGCAGGCAAAGCAAATACACTGCTATTTCACTACCCCCAGGATAATAAGCTTGTATGTTTTTTGTGTACAGATTGTTTCTGTATTTATTGTAAATGCTTCCCATGTAGAAACATTTTTTTTACTAACACCAGCACTTGTTTTAACATTGTGCTCTGCGAGCGGCTAAGGGTGACAATGCAGGATAGTTTTATATCGGGGCACACTTTGGCGATTCGTATCACCCCACTTGCCAACGACACGTGGTGTTCCCAAGTGGTCACCCACCCACCCACGCCCAATTTTGCAATCGGGAACCGGTGTATTCAACATGGCAAGGCCGTTGGCATTGATTTGCATATTTTAATTGATTTACATCATTTCTACCAGTGATGTTTTGTCAACCAAGTGCATAAAACACAGCATTCAAAACCATTCACTTTCAAAAAGATAAAAAATGTATTTGTCTGCAAAAAAAATAATATGAGTGATGGAATACACAAAAAAATTTGTTAAATAAATTTAAATTACAATTTTTACTAAGGGCTTCTCATAAATAAGCTACCATTCATTGATGACTATGTGCACCCCATTCATAATATGCTGAACTGCTAAATACGTAACCGCAATGCAAATGTAGTCATATTATATGTTTTAATTTTGGATAGGTATCATATTATCATGCAACTTCCAAGAGGTGCGTGCTTTTGCTTTAGAGCACCCATGGAGTCGGTATCAATGGTTCTGACATAATCAATGATCATCTGACAAAGCATTGGACACCCTGATATGTGTTCAACTGTTTCGCATTTATAGGGTACTTAATAATTCCTACATGTATCTGTTGTTTACTTCTGCTTACTTTATCATGTATTCTTTATTGTTTACTCTTTCTTTAGTAGCCATCATAAAACCATACGTTTCTCTTATAAATTCTGCATTATTTTACCATTCATGAGTTTCCACCATATCTATGTGTGTGTTACATAATGCACACTCTTTGTATGAAAGTATCCCCATAACATATCAAGTTTTTTTTCCAAAATATAAGTTGTTCAAATAGCAGCACTAACTCCAAGTATAAGATAGTAAAATAAGAGATGCATCATAATGTTCAAATGCCAGGGTAACTTTGCCCATCTGATGCAATGTCAAGGGCTGTGTATAGAGTGTAGAGTGTAGAGTACTTTCAGTCAGCATTACTGGTGGCGGGATTTGAACTCGTGACCATTCGAATCGGAGCCACAGCCTCCACTGCCGGTAGCATTATTTATTTGAACTATATTTTTAGTCATGTTATTTATTTATTTATTTTTTCGAGATATTTTCGTGATATTTGGCCCGCGCCCGGGCAAACTGCTACTCCGATCTCGATGAAACTTTATGGGAACGTTTAAAATCACTGAAATTATATATATTATAATGATTTTAGAGACATTTGAAGAAATATTTCTCATAGAAATCGTACTTTAAAAAAAGTTCATCCATCAACGCGACTAAAAAAAGCGTTCGCGAAGCGGCCTAGTTTTAAGTTATATATTGAACTCCGAAGTTTTGCGTTTTCTTTTTCCCTCTTTTTACTGGAAATTATTTTTTGTCTTTTGTTGCTCATCGTCTCTATTAGACTATTAATGCAACAATACTATTCAAGACAGTGAGGGTAAAAACCCCATGCCTTATGCGGGATTCGAGCCCACGGGGGCCCCAATCGTATGAGCCACCATGGACGGCACTTTTACTGATGGCGTCATAGAGAGGTGAACATTTTGATCGCACAGCGCAGTGAAATAAAATGTACTACTGGGCCGGTGTTAGTTCCTTCAAGAAACAAAGGTTGATTGTTGAAGATTTCTGCTAACATGTTGGTTCAAACAAAGTGTTTTCCACAATATCTATTATGACAACGTACAGGCCATATTTTGTTAATTTGACATAATTAATTACTCTGTATGAATAAGTTAAAAACTTAAAGCAATATTTAGGGTTTAATATGTCCGTTAGTAAAATAATAGACAAAAACTGTTAAATTTTTAATTTTACTGTATTATATTTGAATGATTTAGCTATATGTTTCCATGAAGGATTCAATTCTGCAATGGTATTGGATTGGATTCTGAGGTGAGCGTTTACATGTCATGAATTTGAACAAAGGATTCGATCCGTTTTCAATACCAAACTAATGCGATCTAGCGGTATCAAAGATCATGCGGGCATTGGCGGCAGCTTTGAAAACTGCTGTGCTGTGTGTATGCTGTGCACTCGATCCAATACTCAAAACTGTTTATACATGCTTGTTTTCGATCCGATATTTCAATCCGATCCCAACTTTTGGGGGATTGGATCCAACCGATCCGATCCTAGTTCCAAGTGGTTACATGGATGTTTGAGAGGTAGGATCGTATTTAATACCGTATTGATTCATCCATGTCGTTCGCCACTTTCTGTTTCCCGCCAAAATGATGAGACAAATTTGCTACGAACTTTTATGAATGAAAATCTACTCCAAAGTATGGAAATTTATATTCCTTGTAGTCATAAAGTGATCTCTATTAACTAGGGTGGAAAACAAAAATCAGTACAGCTGTTCTCTTAGAGGAGCTGGCTCTGGCTGGGGAGTTTCTCATGCATACGAAATACTGGAGTGGGCATGGGGTCATTATTTGTAAACGGCCTCAACAAGTATTATTTATTCATCACTGTTAGCTTACTAGAGCCAAAGGAAATTTTGTAATAGAGGGAATATACTTATACGTTACGTGACTTAATTTTATCATTCTGCAATAAGGACTTGTTTCTGAAAGCGTCAATAGATTTCTCTTTGTATTTATTGGATGAGCGAAGCGAAGACTTCAATTTCACCGACCCCCAAAAAAATTTAGCTCGGGTGTTTTTTTGTTTGTTTGTATTTTTTCATTGTTTTTTTTTGTTTGTTTTTCTGTCTATTTGTTCGCTCTCTACCGGGCAAACGGCATATGCGATCTGGATGAAAATTGGAGGGGACCTTCGAAATCTCTAAACTTAGACTTGCTACGTTTTTGGGTACAATCGAAGAAATATTTCTCATGAATATCGTACTTTTACGATTTTTTTCGATTTTTAGTGCGATATTTTCGTGACATTTGGGCCGATTCTGACCAAACGGGTTGAGCTACAACGTTCATATTTTACATGGACATTAAGGTAATGGTGATGTATTGCTTTTTGAAAGAAAAAGTTAAAAAAAGTTAGCCAGAATCCATAGAAATAAAGCTTTTAATATAAGTTTTTTTAGGATTATAATGACAATTTACAGGTAACAATAGAAATTTGACAACAATCACCAACAATGCGTTCAAAAGGCACTTGATAAGTAAATAGATCCCACGCAAACTAAAAACTTACAAAAAAGCTCATCCATCAACGCGACGGGACTTAAGCGTTTTCCTAGTAATATTTCAATTCATAAAAGTTAGCTGAAAGTTGCTCCGAAAATTTTAGCGGGTAAAAGGGGCGAATACGTCATAATCTGGTATGAACAATCGACCAATCACGTAAAGAATAATCACAAAAAAAAGGAAGTGACATCAACAATAATTGTTGGTATATCTAGATAGGACGTCACAGTCACATGCAGTTTGAAATAAACGCGGTAAATAATTGGATGAGAGAAGCGAAGACTTCAATTTCACTGACCCCCCCAAAAAATACGCTCGGATGTTTTTGGTTGTTGTTGTTTTTTTTTTTTTTTTTTTATTTCTGTCTGTTTGTTCGCGCTCTATCGGTCAAACGGCATATGCGATCTTGATGAAAATGTGCGGGGACCTTTGAAATCTCTGAACTTAGACTTGCTACATTTTTGGGTACAATCGATCAAATATTTTTTATGACTATCGTACTTTTACGATTTTTTCGATTATTTATTAGATATTTTCGTGATATTTGGCAAACGGATACTCCGATCTTGATAAAACTTTACGGGAACGTTTAAAATCACTGAAATCATTTATGTTCTGATTGGATGAGCGAAGCAAAGACTTCAATTTCACTGACCACCCAAAAAATAAGCTCGTTTTTATTTTTTTAAATTTTTTTGTTCGCTCTCTACCGGGCAAACGGCATACACGATCTTGGTGAAAATTGGAGGGGGCCTTCGAAATCTCCGAACTTAGACCTGCCACGTTTTTAGGTACAATCAAAGAAATATTTCTCATGAATATCGTACCCTTACGATTTTTTCCAATTTTTAGTGCGATATTTTCGTGACATTTGGGCCGATTCTGACCAAACGGGTGGAGCTACAACGTTCATATTTTACATTGAAAATGTTATGGTGATGTAGTCTTTTGGAAGAAAAAGTTGAAAAAGTTAGCCAGAATTCATAGAAATAATGGTTTTAATATAAGTTTCCTGAGGTATATAATAATAATTATTAACAAGTAACTACAGAAACTTGACAACAATCACCTACAATGAGTACAAAAAGCAAGTCTTCGAACCTCCAGATATTTTACATTCTAATTCACCATGGCAATTAGTACTACTTTAAGGGGCTAGAAACCCAAAAAATTATTTTTTACCACGTGATCTATAGAACAATACTACACTTAAATGACCGTTTAAAAAATTATATCTTGTAACTGTGATTTAACACGAATTTTTCAATTTTTTTTATCCGGAAATTTGCGAAAATTGGTGTTTTGGGAAATTTTGGGAAACCTGCTTCTTTTTTGGTCTACATAGATACTAGAGCATAGTACCAATCTAAAATGCCCCTTTATAACATTGTGTCTTGAAACTGTGCCCAAATATACCCTCAAACACGCAAAAATATGCATTCCAAAATCACACCCCATCTTGGTAATCAGCATATTTTGATCGAACTACTTGCCTAAATTACAAAACAAAATATAGAGAATTTACAGAAAAGGCTGTAGAGTACGTCAATAATGGCCAATATTTTTTTGGATCAAAATCCTCCAAGGTCACGGGGCATAAAGATCGTCCCCATGTTATTTCTTATGGGAGATTTTTGCCGATGGGACCTAGCTCGAAAAATGTCATATTTGACAATTTTTTGGGAGGTCATGGTGGCCCCAATAATTTTTCTGTTGATTGCTAAATTCATTATTAGTTAGCCTGAATGAAATATATTTTTTGAGTATAGCGCTTAAATACCCCTTTTGTATAAAAATTAACCTAATTTAACAAAAATGATTTTGCAATGGAACTTGAAAAAGTAAAGAGATCCCACGCATACTAAAATCTTAAAAAAAGCTCATCCATCAACGTGACTAAAAGTAGTGTTCGCGAAGATGGCCTAGTTTTAGAGACATTTGAAGAAATATTTCTCTGAAATCGTACTTTTACGATTTTTTCGTGATATTTGGGCTGATAATCAAGCATAAAAGCTCATCCATCAACGCGACTGGAAAAAGCGTTAACGAAGCGGCCTAGTAAACGTACAACTTTATACCTCAATAAAATTGAAATGGTTTACTTTGTATGGTTTACATTGCGGCAATGGTGTTGTTAAATGGTTGTCTGTATATTTGGACTTGGTGATGTTCCCTATTGGATGAAGATCCAATATCCACTAGCCAAAAGTTGACTTGTATGATTGGATGAGCGAAGCGAAGACTTCAATTTCACTGACCCCCCAAAAAAATTTAGCTCGGCTGTTTTTTTTTGTTTGTTTGTTTGTTTGTTTGTCTGTTTGTTCGCGCTCCACCGCGGGCAAACGGCATATGCGATATTGATGAAAATTGGAGGGGACCTTCGAAATCTCTGCACTTAGACTTTCTACGTTTTTGGGTACAATCGATCAAATATTTTTTTTGATTATCGTACTTTCCCGATTTTTTTATTTTTAATGAGATATTTTCGTGATATTTGGCCCGCAACCGGGCAAACGGCTACTCCGATCTTGATAAAACTTTATAGGAACATTTAAAATCACTGAAATTATATGTTATGATTTTAGAGATATTTGAAGAAATATTTCTCATAGAAATCGTACTTTTACGATTTTTTCCCCGATTTTTAATACGATATTTTCGTGATATTTGGGCCGATTCTGACGTAATCATTGGACAAAAATAGTTTTAAAAAGGCTCATCCATCAACGCGACTGGAAAAAACGTTCGCGAAGCGGCCTAGTTTATTGCCATGACTGTTATTCTTGTGCTATGTTATTGAATTATTTTTCTGTTGTCAATTATAAGAATATGTAGGTCTACACTTAAATTAAAAGACTTTTTTATTAAAAGAATTAAAAGACTAGGTACTAGCAGATTGAATGCTATCACGAAATAAACCACGACTACTACTACTACTACTACTACTACTACTACCATGGTTATATACTCAAAGCTACTACTACTACTACTACTACTACTACTACTACTACTACTACTACTACTACTACTACTACTACTACTACTACTACTACTACTACTACTACTACTACTACTACTACTACTACTACTACTACTACTACTACTACTACTACGACAAAATGAGAGTCAGAGATATTGTTTATATATGTTTTGTTGTTAAAGAGACTCTGCAGACAAGCTACGTAAGTAGTTTTGCGGAGTCTGAAATTGCTGTATTTTGTATTTTTTCCAAATAAAGAACAATTCAAAAAAAAAAAAAAAAAAAAAAAAAAACTACTACTACTACTACTACTACTACTACTACTACTACTACTATACCTACTACTACTACTACTACTACTACTACTATACTACTACTACTACTACTACTACTACTACTACTACTACTACTACTACTACTACTACTACTACTACTACTACTACTACTACTACTACTACTACTACTACTACTACTACTACTATATCACACTAGTAGAAAAAGTAATTGGTAGTGTAGCTCTCATGTATATCACATCATTTTTCGTAGCCTTTCAACCAGGTCCATCTTACCCATGAGGCAAACGAGGCAAATGCTTTGGGCCCCCGGAATATACGGGTCCTCAATTTCTGCCAAGTCAAAGCCTCCGTGTGTAATCTTTGGCTAAGCTAACCACTGTAAATAAATTAAATTAAACTGCTTTCATTATATTCGATATGCCACCAGCATAAAATATACACAATTCGATCGGAGTCGGACCTAGTTATTAAGCCGTCAGTTCGCCAACACATTGACAATAATACTACGAAAACGCTTAAGTCCCGCCGCGTTTATGGATGAGCGTAATTTTTTTTAAACGAAAAAAGCGTAAAATTGTGATTTTTTAATAGATCATTTTTCGATTACGCTCAAATTTCACACGAATATATTAACTCATAAAATTAAAGTACTGTGAAAAAATAATTACAATCGGATAAAGCATGTAGGTTTTATTCGTCGAAGAAATGTTAAAAATTGAAAAAAATCGTAAAATTGCGATTATCATGAGAAATGATTTTCCGATTGCGCTCAAATTTCACACAAATATATTAATTCATAAAATTAAGGTTCTGTGAAAAAATCATTACAATGGGATAAAGCATGTAGGTGTTATAAGACGAAGAATTGTTTTTTTAAATCGAAAAAAATCGTAAAATTGCGATTTTCATGAGAAATAATTTTTTGATCGATTTTTCCCCCCGTGCAGTTCTTCGTTCAGAGATTTTATAGACCTCCATAAAATTTCATCGCAATTGGAGTATTGGTTTAGCCGGAATCGTGTTCACAGACACACAAAAATACAAAAAAGAAAGAAAAAAAAAACATTCCGGATTTTTTTCTTCAGTGTAGTGAAATGGAATCTTCGCTTCGCTCGCTACGCTCATCCAATAATTCAATTCAATTCAATTTAGTCTTTATTTAGCGACTCTGCGCTAGTAGCCAACCAGACATATTTAAACGAGGGAGCGGAGCGACCGAGTGTCTCCATTCAACTCGAACGGTTCTCATTCTGTGATTCTGTCTGTCTGTCTGTCTGTCTGTCTGTATGTACGTCGAAAATCAGCCGAACCACTGAACAGATTTCGCTGAAATTTTAAACAGACATCCGGCACGAGTTTACTGAGAACTGTTAACAAAATCAGCTAGATCCATTGCGATTTAAGCCAACAATAAATAAAAATGTGATTTTTTAAATTATCGATAGCATTTGTTTATTAGCAGCTAGCGGGAAGAGATCTGCGTGACTGACATGGCACAGTGGTAAGCATTTAGCCTACCGCACGGAGGGTCGGGTTTCGATACCCGTTAGTTCGAACTTTTTTATATTTTTACATCCACATATTATTTTTGAGGGGTGTTAAATGGGAAATAAAAATTCGGTGATTTTGTTTCATACGCTAATACGTTTTGAAAACGATTCGCATTTTAAATGTTCAATTTAAATAACTAGGGAAACGCCAAAGTCGTTGTTAAACGAGTGAGTGAGCCATGTGTTGAGTACCCGGTATCATTCCTCATACTGGGCTAGATCCTTAGGTATAGGGGAGGAAAGGGGATGTTACCGGGTACTCAACACTTGGCTCACTCACTCACTCGTTTAACAACGACTTTGGCGTTTCCCTAGTACTAGGAAAACGCTTAAGTCCCGCCGCGTTGATGGATGAGCGTAATTTTTTTAAACGAAAAAAGCGTAAAATTGCGATTTTTTTAATAGATAATTTTTTGATTACGCTCAAATTTCACACGAATATATTAATTCATAAAATTAAAGTTCTGTGAAAAAATCATTACAATCGGATAAAGCATGTAGGTTTTATTCGTCGAAGAAATGTTAAAAATTGAAAAAAAATCGTAAAATTGCGATTATCATGAGAAATAATTCTTCGATTGCGCTCAAATTTCACACGAATATATTAATCCATAAAATTAAGGTTCTGTGAAAAAATCATTACAATGGGATAAAGCATGTAGGTGTTATAAGTCGAAGAATTTTTTTAAAAATCGAAAAAAATCGTAAAATTGCGATTTTCATGAGAAATAATTTTTCGATCGATTTTTCCCCCCGTGCAGTTCTTTGTTCAGAGATTTTATAGACCTCCATAAAATTTCATCGCAATTGGAGTATTGGTTTAGCCGGAATCGTGTTCACAGACATACAAAAATACAAAAAAAGAAAGAAAGAAAAAACATTCCGGATTTTTTTCTCCAGTGTAGTGAAATGGAATCTTCGCTTCGCTCGCTACGCTCATCCAAATATTTCATTCAATATACAGTATACACACAATAAAATACATATAGGCCTACAATTAATAAAACTCAACCAAAATAAAAACTAAAATTAGACTTAAAATTAAAAATTAATTAATTTACATAAAAAGCAGTTACCAGTACATTAATATTGCAAGCCTGAGTATAGATGGATCACAGTAATAACATTAATAGGTAGGCCTATCATTTCTGTACATTTCTACTCTTTATAAACAATATAACCTTGTACTTAAAATCTTTTACATCTTTACTCAATCTAATTTCCATTGGTAACATGTTATATTTGCGTCTACATAAAATAAAGATTTGAATTTCAGTTGCCTATTACATGAGTCCAAATAAATATTAGGTTCTCCCCCTCTCGTTTTATATCCATGAACATCGGTTATTTTTACTATTTTCTCAGACATATATTTAGGCATTGATTAAAGAAGGCTATTTCTTTAATCAATGATTTAGGTAACAATCCGTTCTCCGCTTTAAATAGATATACCATTCCACTTACTTCTACATCTTCTTCTACAGTAATCCAATCAAGGCAGCCTAGCATCTTTCTTATTTCAACATATTTATTGCACTTTAGAATAGTCCTCATTCCTATATTTTGTAGAATTTGGAGTCTACATACACCTGTTACATAGGCCTGATATAAAACAGTTATACAGTATTTAAAATGAGGCTTAATTATGGTGTTGTAAATTAATAATCTTATATAAAAGGTCACATAACTACTTATCCTGCTTAATAAACATTGACAATTAAAATACTTGATTAATAATAAAGGCACCTGACCGAAAAACAGAATACCTGAGTTCGAGTTCAAGCAGGTGTGTACAGTTTTTACCATATGAGATTTACATATTCCGTCTTTCTTCTACACGCACACATACATGTTGCACTAATCTGTATGAAAGTTAAATAATAACTTAATTTACACAATTTATCATATCTTAATTATTTCAGTACCGGTAATATTTATAAATGAACCAGGCTATATACACTAGTCGGCGGAGGGGGGTGGGGGGGTGGGGGGTAGGGTAGCAGCGATTATATAGAAATTATTTTTATTTTTTATCGTGGGAAACCTGTTCTGTTATAGGGTGCAATTAGCCCCTCTTCAGGTGAACTAGGTATGTGCGGATAGGAAATTGTGAAAGGATGTCCGAGGGCTGTTTAAGAGGACTCAATCCCTTGCATTCGCCTTCACGACTGAGGAAAACCTCGGAAAAACCTTCAGTCAGGATTGCCGGTCTCGACGGGATTCGAACCCGGGTCCTCCCGAATCAGAGTCGAGCGCTTAGCGCCCGAGCCAACACTGTCGGTGATTACATAGAAAGTAGGAACTTCGACTAGTAGGCCTAGTAGGGGCCCCCAAAAAGGTGTTTGCCTCAGGCCCCCAAATATGTATTGACGGCCCTGCCATCAACAGCGCTCTTTAAACAGTACGCCGTTTTGAAAACAATAAAATAGCCAATCACAGCTCTACATTTCTCGTCGTATGAACTGCGCTGCGCCGGTGTGAGAGTGACATGTTCTTTGGACATGTTCTTTCAAAGCACTCAAAAGTTTGTAGTCCAATCACAAATGGCGCTACTGCGTGACTTCGGCTTGGTGAAATATGGCGTTAGTGAAAGGTTCTGAACTGGATGACATTATTGCAGCTTGCATCCCGTTGAGAGGAAACCATCTCCCTGAATTTTGCAAGGTAATTTTTTGGGATATTACATTTCATTTCGTCAATCCTCCCTTTACGTTTTCAATTAGGATGTTTATTATTTCCTCGTTTTCTTACGACTACAGTGTATTAGGCCTAACTTCATCCGCCATGTTACTCCTGTGACGGATGGTGTAATATTTTGTCTTGTTTTGCTTCAATTAAAGCATTACCCTGTGTAAGAGGAAGTTGTTGTATGTTCACTTTTTAAGTATAATTTTTGGATTAAGTTATTTATCTGGTGTTGATCAGTATGCTCAATAATTTGCCACAAACAAATGTATATAAATAAGGCCTAGGGCTAGGCCTAGCCTAGCCTAGGCCCTAGGCGTTACGAGTGACCTAGGTCTTTGCTTAAAACTAATACTGAGAGTTTTAGGGTTGATTTTTTTCTTAAGGCTAGGCCTAGCACTATTTGTTATTAAGCTTGCCTTGGGGCTTACCACCAAGTTACACTAGGTAGTATCCTACACTACCTATCTAGGCTAGGCCTACGTATAAGCCTAGGCCTAGGCCTAGGAAGGTTTCAAAGGTAGCTAGGCCTAGGCTAGGCCTAGGGCATATTCTATTTCTTAGGCTCTAGGGTAGACCTAGGCCTAAGTTTTTATGCTAATAGGCCCTAGGCCTATCCTAGGTCTAGGGCTGGAAGTGTGTTCCCACTCTCCACTCACTAGGGCTATTGATCACAGCCTTGGATTAGGGCTAGGCCTAGTCTTGGCATAGGGCCCTAGGCTATCATAGAGAGACCTAGGCCCTAGGCATATCTTGGTCTAGAGGCCTACTCTGGATTGAATGTCACGGTAATTGTGAAGAATCGCCTCAGCGATAGTGGAATGATTTGGTTGTGCTTTGGTTTGTTTTGTTGTTGGGGTCCAGGGGCAGAGCCCCGGTGGGTGTTGGGGGTTTAGTTGTGCAGCAAATTTCATTTTGGAATCGGTGTAGCTGGTTGCACGGATTTGCGTTCCAAGATCCGAGTGTGGAGGCGATAGTGGTTGTTTGTTGGACGTGTTGTTAGTGTCTGTTGCTTTTGTGTTTTATTTTGTGAACACTTGTGTGCACCTGTGTAAATATCATTTACAATTAGTGGCCTACTGCATTAAGTTTTTTTTATGGAGTTTTCTTTCAATGAAAAAATTGTTAAAACATCGCTGAGTAGGCCTAACCCGTCACTTTTACCTCATAGGCCTTTCTTTAACTTAGAACATTGACAAGTTTGTGCTATGACCGAATTTTTTGTTTTTTAGCCAATGGATTTGCTCAGATGAACAGGTCCCAATGCTATGTGGACCATTTGTTGGTCCCACTTTTCACAACTAATGAATAGTTTGTGGCACCATATTTGATTTGATTTTATTCAAGAGGTCAAGGAAATGTAGGCCTAACTAGATAGGTATTCAAGGCTGAGTATATTCTTATGTTTCGTAAGAGTACGGTAATTAGATTACAGTTTTCTGTGAAAAAGGGGCTAAAACTTTCTCAACTTGTAAATATAGGTGTAATTAATGTTTCTTGATTAATTTTTAGGTGGCGCATTCTAAACTTTCAACTATAATTGATGTTATTGGTGTAATTACCAACAACGGAGGTAGTGTAGTCGCGATGTCAACGCCATATTGGCAATGATGGTAGTGACATATGCCAGCGTGACGTCTTATTAATAAATTAAAAACCTACAAAACCTTTAGAGTTTAGCGTCTCTTGTTTTTGGTGTAGGGTAACTCCTTTTCGGTTGAAAGCTCTTTATATTTGAAATAGAAACGTTAAGGGTTTTGTAGGTATTTTTTGTTTTGTATTTTGGAGTATTTTAGTGAAACACATAGGCCCTAAATGATTTTATTTTGGACCCCCCCAACCAAAGAAGTTCCGGCGTAGTTCGTTGTGCGCCACCTAAAAATTAATCGAGAAACATTTATTACACATATATTTAGGCCTACAAGTTGAGAAAGTTTTAGGCCCTTTTTCACGGAAAACTGTAATCTAAAAATTACCTTCGCAAGAATTAGGCCTACCATACTTTTGGTTAAGGTAGGCCTAATCTTACCTTCAGTATTCGGTTTGGTCCTCCCGTCTGGTGACAACTAGCTAAATGTAAAAATTGAAAACACCCTATTGTTTTGTTCAAAATGAAGATGACCACAATATTAGGCCTACTACCAATCTAAACTAAAGAATAGTTATACCAATCTCGCTTTTAGCCTAACAAACTTCGACCTTGGCTTCCCTATAGTAGTAGTAGTGTAGTTATAGTTGTTTATTAGCATATTTTGATATTGTACAGAGGTTACATTCATGTTTACATTTATGATTCACATTTATGATAGGTAGGTCTACGGTAAGCCCTAGTAGGTGGGTACTCAAGATAGAAACACATAATTAATATCTTTCACAGTTTATTTTATTGTTTATCCTTGTTGTTATTACAACAAGAAAAGGCGTCGACACTAGTAAATATTTTACTAAAACACTTGATATCTTTGTAGAAATCTTGTGCCGCGAAGAGCCTTGTAAAGCACGTGAAACCAAAGATTAACATGGCACTTGTAGTTGGTTCTCCCATAAGTACTCCTTACACATGGAAGGATTTACCATACATTAAACTATTTTATCAAGGTTTAAATTAGGCCTACTTATAAGATATGATAATAATTAATAACAATACAAGATGCATAACAATTATACATGATTGATAGGCCTACCTAAAATTAAAAACAAATCAAAGTAAATACTGCCCATACTAGACTGAAGTTCATGGCATGATTCACGTAAGGCACTGAAAATAACTGTCATCTAAGACACTTTTTTGTATTGTAGACTCATTATACAATAAGCCTACTAAGGAAAAGATAAAATATAAAATAATAGAGAATAATACTAAACTATCATATAAAAAAATACTACGGTAGGCCTACCGGTACATACATATAAATATACACTGATATGATGTCAGCATATAATATAATAATACAAAATATGGTAGGCCTAGGCCTATACATTTGGTTTGGAATGAATTTCCAGTTAATAGGACTCGTGGTAGGCCTACCGGAATTAAGTTATAAATACCTATCCTAGAAATAGTATTACAATTAGTGTAGAAAAGGCCTCTACCGGCTGGTTTAGTTTAGATTGGAGAAGGGTTGTAAGGTTGGGAAAGCATAGAGTACATAAAGCCAAGCCTGAACGGCTGACCCGTTTGTTTTGTCCATGGTGGCCACTAAAGAGCAGCTAACTACATAGGCTACAAACAAAACTCACAACACATAACCAAACCTGTGGTAGGGCATGCAAGAAGTAAATTCTGCATGCATGTTGTCATCATCAGCAAGGTTACTTCACACACCATTCATACTGATACACATCTAGTAATAAATACATTAGGCATAGATAGGCCTTCTTAAATACCAGAATGTAATCTTTGTCTAATTATCCCAGAATCATTGTTTTTCATGGGGAAGAGGGATTGCATTCATTTTTCAACTTACAGCAGGCTCTTCTAATTTGTTTGGGCACGAGTAATTTCTTATTTCAGATGGAATTCTATTATAAATTCTTGTGCCTATGCCTTTGCCAAAGATTATGTTGTCCTCTAATTTAGTAGAAGCTCTATCAATTATGATTTTTTTGTAGATCTCGTAAAGTACAAATGAGGCATATCACACTTATTTATCTCCCTAACCAAATAATCTGGTACAAGTCCTTTAGGCCTATGTAGGGGCTACTTAAAAAAATATATAATGAAACGATTAAGTTACGCGTATTATTACGTTCAAAACTGTAGGCCTACTGTCAGACATAAGAGTTTGGCCTAGGCCTATGTTTATCCAAACATAACAATAGGCACAAAATTACTTCTTTGGAACTTCGGATTTAAAAAATGGGCCTCAAGGCCTATTAGTCTAGCATTATTCAGAATTTTAAAAATCGTGGTCAATCTTGTAGACGGTCTTACTTATCGGAAGCAAAGTTAACGCAAATCAATGCAATAGCATGGAGATAACCTTCATCGCATACCGGTAGGTCAACATTATGGTCTAGGGTAGGCCAGGCAACTAACAACAACATACACAAACAACACACAAACGTTGTAACTTATTGAGGGAATTAGTAAAAGCTATAATTATAAGGGTAGCTAAGCACCATATTTATTTTAGGCCTACATTGCACTCGAATTGGGAAATCTGTTATCATCAAACACAAAAATTTTACCAATCGGTAAAACTAGCACCCATTAGGCCTCCACAACTCCCACTTTCTTCCTTATCACACTAGGTGTCACCTGCCACACTGCATATGAACTTCATCTCAGGCCAGAAAGTAGGCCTATGCTCGTAATGCTATTTTGGTCCACTTCATGTAGGTACCTTTTTTTAGCCACATCTTTAAAGATACAAAAATAAGATTTTGGGTGAACATATTTGATGGTATTGTTAAGCTTGTGAAGCAGCTTCACAATTTTCTAAAAATATTTTGTAGGCCTATATTAAAAAAAAAGGCCTAGGCCTATATAGGTAGGGTCTATCTAAAAAAAAAAAATCTACTCATTTCAGCATTTTTTTTTTTTTTTATGTAAATATGACATACCCTATAACATTCAAGTTAGAGGTTCTCATAATTAGGGACATGTTTTTTTGGCACTTCTATACCTGGGGGGGTCCAACTTATATTAACAACTATTTTCGCTAGGTTAGCCGAACTTTTCGCTGGCTACAGTGCGCCGCGCTAGTTCAAGGATACAATCGATAAGAGCGCACCCGAAATCCTTTCCCTTCCACGTCTATACGTCCGCCAGGATGGCGGACGTAAAGGCCTAGCTTGTAAAAAGTTGGACCCCCCCAGGTATAGAAGTAGGCTACCGTTTTTTTTATATCCACAAAAAATTTGGGCTCCATAGCTTGATTAGTTTCTGAGAAAAAGGAACATGAAGTTGAAAATTTCAAGTTTTGAGAAAAACAGCTTCAAACATTATGCAACCAAATTCTGACTACTAGGAAAACGCTTAAGTCCCGCCGCGTTGATGGATGAGCGTTTTTGTCAGTTTTTAGTTTGCGTAGTTACCACTTTTTCTTTGCAAGTGCTTTTTAAATGCATTGTAGGTGATTGTTGTCAAGTTTCTATTGTTACTTGATAATTGTTATTACAAACCTAAAAAAACTCATATTAAAAATTAAAACCTTTATTCCATGGATTCTAGCTAACTTTTTTAAATTTTTCTTTCAGAAAGCAATACATCACCATAACCTTAATGTTCATGTAAAATATTAACCTTGTAGCCCCACCCGTCTGGTCAGAATCGGCCCAAATGTCACGAAAATATTGCACTAAAATTTTTAAAAAATCGTAAAAGTAAAATATTCATGAGAAATATTTCTTCGATTGTACCCAAAAACGTGGCAGGTTTAAGTTCAAAGATTTCAAAGGCCTCCATAAAATTTCATCGCAATTGGAGTATCGGTTTAGGCGGAATCGTGTTAACAAACACACAAAAATACAAATAAAAACAAAAAATAAAAACTAAAAAAATCGTAAAATTGCGATTTTCATGAGAAATAAGTTTTCGATCGCGCCCAAAAAGGTGACAGTTCTA
Source organism: Sweltsa coloradensis (assembly GCA_024449915.1). NCBI lineage: Eukaryota > Metazoa > Arthropoda > Insecta > Plecoptera > Chloroperlidae > Sweltsa > Sweltsa coloradensis. Next base: position 212,617 of record JAMZAV010000260.1, read on the forward strand.
AGTACAGAGATTTTAAAGGCCTCCAGAAAATTTCATCACGATTGGAGTATCGGTTTAGCCGGAATAGTGTTAACAAACACACAAAAATACAAACAGAAAAAAACAAGAAAATCGAAAAAATCGTAAAATTGCAATTTTCATGAGAAATAATTTGTCGATCAATTTTTTGTCCCGTGCAGTTCTAAGTTCAGAGATTTAAAAGGTCTCCATAAAATTTCATCGCAAATGGAGTATCGGTTTAGCCGGAATCGTGTTAACAAACACACAAAAATACAAACAAAAATAAAAAATAAAAACAAAAAAAATCGTAAAATTGCGTTTTTCATGAGAAATAAGTTTTCGATCGCGCCCAAAAAGGTGACAGTTTTAAGTCCAAAGATTTTCAAGACCTCCAGAAAATTTCATCACAATTAGAGTATTGGTTTAGCCGGAATCGTGTTAACAAACACACAAAAATACAAACAGAAAAAAACAAGAAAATCGAAAAAAATCGTAAAATTGCAATTTTTATGAGAAATAATTTTTCTATCAATTTTTCGTCCCGTGCAGTTCTAAGTTCAGAGATTTAAAAGGTCTCCAGAAAATTTCATTGAAATTGGAGTATCGGTTTAGCCGGAATCGTGTGGACAAACACACAAAAATACAAAAAGAAAAAAAAAACATTCCGGATTTTTTTCTCCAGTGTAGTGAAATGGAATCTTCGCTTCGCTCGCTACGCTCATCCAAAAAGTTAGAATTTTCACTTTCACTACACTTCTCAAAGGTTTTGATCATATTTGATCAGAACTTCGAGGACCACAATCACATTGCCACACGTTAGGTCTTTATTATTTAGAGTAGGAACATTAAAACTATCATTTGGAGACATTCCTATCTTGATTTTTAAAGCACTTGGTCTAGGCCTAGGGGAATTGTTATCATTTTGTAGGCTAGGAATCTCTATCACAGCTGGCTGTTCAATGTTATTGTCAAATATTACACGTTTACCACAGTTACGTTTAGAATATACACGATTTGATCTCGGCATGGTAAACTACAAAGAAAGTATTTCATTAGCTGTTAAATTGCAATTCAACCTATGTCAACACCAGGCCTAGCCGCCTAGGCCTATGTCCCTAGCTGAGAGCTGACATCGGCTGCAAAGCTGCAGTTAGGCCTACCTAGTAGCCTAAATTAAAGAACTGAGCCCTGTGTAGTAAGTAGTAACTCAAAAGAAATTGATTGTCCTATGTTTTTCTTCATTTCACGTCAAGGCGTATATTAGATTTTGTTGTCATTTGGATGAGATTTTTCACTTATTCCCTCGAGCGGTAGCATCTCATTTGCAAGCACGTACAGCAAGCTTGAGCTTTGAGATAGTGCCACCATCATCTTTCCGTGGGTCTACTATGTTCAGTCCCATCCTTCCCTGTCGGGCCAACATTGGGTTGTAGTGGCAATATGGCACAATACATTACTGAGGTCACCAGGGGTCAAATATTGGTGACCCTTTATCCAAAAGATAGCTACCATATAAATGTAAAACAATACGTCTACATAGGCTAGGGTACTTTCTAAATTTTGTTTAAAGCACCTGTTCAATCTATGTAGGTGTTAAATTTCAAGCAAATCATAAATGGTAGGTACCGGTAGTTAAAAAGAATCATACATTTGTTGATTTCACATGGAATGACTCGAAAGTCGCTGTGTTTTTATTTTGTGGTCTGGCTGATTGATTCATTTGACCCAGCTGACTGGAAGGCTATCCCCAGATAAACGGCACAAAGATCTGTGTAATGAATGGTATTGGTGCCAAAAGGGAAAAGGCTAAGGCTGTTATTTAATATTTACCTTTATTTTTAATTTTTATCCCTCTCAGCTCCTGTTTCAAGGTCTCATTTAATTTAAAACTCTGTATTTTGGAATCACTTACGGTAAGCCTAAGCTACTATTTAAGGTCCGTCAGAGTCCCATATTGCACACGCTGCCCCAGTGTTAACACGTTCCCCTGTTGCTGAGATGCTTTTACCCTGTAAATTGACCTTCGTACACCTCTGCTGTTAGTGTACGGCCTGTACAAAGGAATGGACTTATAGTTAGTTGTTTTTGTCAGGAGTTCAGGCAGGTGAAAGGAAGAGATAGGCCATCCCCAAAGTAGATTTATTGATCAAGGACAGACCAATTAAGTTAAATAGGCCTACTACCTACATTTGACGTTTAAGCTACTGTACCTTAATAAACGTATCGAAATGCTTACCCTTCTCCAAATAGTAGCCTAACCTCTTGCAAACCATTCTTGTCATCATGTCACCTCTTGAGTCGTTAACCTTGATGTATGGATTAAAGGATTTTAAATTAAACATGTACCTCGAATGGAGCAAATATCACTTAATGCCAATGGGTCTCTTTGTTGGGTCTCTTTGTTGGTTCCCTTTGAATGACAGTTGTGGTTTGGTCTCAAGGATGTAAGGGGAAATCTTTAGTGGCCACTTGTCAAGGCATAGGTCTACGACTATTTCAAGTAAAACTGGTTAAACATTTAATTTTGTCAGTCCTGCCTGATATGAAGTTTCAAAGTTGCCGGCTATGTTTGGAAGACTGTTACGCGTACCAGATATGGATCATTTCGGGAAATTTAATGTAGGCCTCAGTCCAGTCATTGTATTGAATAGGCCTAGATGTGGATAATTTCTGGAAATTTATTAGGGCCTACATCGATCATTGTATTGATTAGGCCTAGGTAGGCCTATACTGTCAAAATGGCACGGCAACCTTAAGACTAAATAGTTTGGTTGAAAATTGTCGTCAAAGTTAAACGGTTCCCAACAACCTGAAAAGTCAGGGAAATGATCAAGCTTACTTCAATCAATTAAATTTTATTTCATTCTTTTCGTATGCCTAATTTTACTGTGGCTGAACATGACGAGGCCCTAGATATTTTCATAAAATCACACTCTTTAATGAATTGACTGCTCGTAAATCTTTTTGCTAGTTGCTGTACAGAAGAACATTTTTTTAGCAAAATGATTCAATTAAAAAACACCTGTCGGAAATCGGTAGTAGGCCTATGTCTACTAGGCCTACATACATTGATTTAATATTCAATGCCCATTGCCCAGCCATTATGCCTATTGAAGGATAGGCTTAGCGGAGCCTATTTCTTCTGTTGTGTGTACTCGAGCTGGTTTACTTTACGGTGTTATAATACCTAATAATCTTATGCTGCAATGTAGGTTTAGGTTTGAAGATAGCACTGCTGTGGTGTGTAAATGTTGTCCCTGCTTGCATGTGTGCACAGTTATTGGCTCACAATCATGCATTTTTATCTCCGGCATTTGGCTACCGGTACCTTGTTGTAAGGTGATTTGTGTGGCATGTGCATGCAATGCACCAATGTTTTTATGCTTGGTAGGTAGGCCTACTGGACAAGGAAAATTTATTTTGTACATTCTTAAATCCAGCAGAATGTTAATGTATGGTAGGCTACTACGATGGCGCGGTGTCCATACGATTTTTGGCGTTCACCCTTGTTTCTAGCCTACTGATTCTCTTGTAAATAAACTCCCAGTATTTTTACCATTCGAAAACGGTACAATATAGTTGAATATTGTTGTGAACGACCTTTAAGCGACGGATAGCATCACCCAACCGACAATGAAGAAGGTGCGTCAGCTTGCAGCACCCTTTCTGAATGAGGTAGAGTAGAGTAGAGTAGTTTATTTACCAATTTATTTATTTTTTATTTATTTACGTACTGACAACATCTAGGTCAAGTACAGTTCTATTATTTTGGCTTTGACGGGATGTTATGGATTATCAGATTCAGATTCAAAATAATGTTTATTCTCAAGAAAAAAACATGAATTGACTTGATACATGGTTTAGTTTAGAAATTAAAATTACATGATTAATAGTTTTTTACACAAAAAGAGCATCACCGAGAGAAGCCCACATAAGCACAGTGCTCGTGTGTGGGCAGTTACTTATAAGACATTAAATGCATCAATAATAACAAGATGTCGGCAAAGTTATTGTTTAAATTAATAGGCCTATGTAGCATGTAGGCTACTATATGAAATATGCAAAGAAGCAATTTATATGGTAAAATTCTTGATTTCGATTTGGTTTTTGTGACCTGGATCCAGTTAGGTACCTACCTAAAGCTAGAGACTTATAACTAAACTATGGTTTTGGCGATGGTCCATTTGTATTTTTTTGTATTTTTTTAAACCACTTATATAGTTAGCAGTAGCCAGGTTATATTTTAGATGTTTGTTAAATGTTAATTTTTAATTTTAATATATTTTTATCAATTGATTGCTATTCTGTGTAGTAAGGCAACAGCGCTGGCTGCAGAGAGGTTCATTATAGGCCTATTACACTTAAAAATAAAACTAGACTTACAACTAGGTTACAAGTAATAGGCTAGAACTGATTGGGCACTATGATTGTTGTTGATGATTGACTAGTATCACATTTACTTGACCCGGGCAGAGGTTCTAGATATAGATAGTTTGTGGACGGTTATGAAAATGTTATGGTTCACCATCATGCAAACATATTGGATAAGAAGACATGTGTGCCTGTCACCGTAGATTGTAGTCTAGGCCTAGGGTACATTGTTTAGTATGTTTGTAATGCATATTTACTCTCTAGGGGTAGGTGTATTCACTCTCTAAAATAAACAAAAAATAATGTATTTCATACATGCTAGGATATTTTATCAACTGACAACAAATGAAACCTGGGTGAAAATTTTCAAACTGTTAAATTTTTTAGCTCTAGGTCCCATCGGCAAACAACATTGCGACATTCTTTATTCCCTGTGATCTTGGAAGTTAATAGTTGGAAAATATATTAGATAGGCCTAGGCCTAATGTTGAAATAGCCTAATCGTCTTATCTTTTCTGTACAAAGGGGCTAGGCTTACTAGGTTTACACTACATTTTATTTTTGTTAATTAAGGCACATTGTTCCACAAAATATGCTTAAACCAAGAAAGGGTGTGATTTTGAGCCGCATATTTTTGCGTGTTGATGTGGATTTTTTGTAGGTTTTACTCAGAATTTTTAAAGGGTAATTTAAATTAGTAGGGCCTATGCTCCAATATCTATGTGAATATAACAATAAGCTGGTTAAAAAGCTGACTTAAGAAATTCATCAAAACACCAATTTTCAGGTTCATTTACATTCATTTAAATCACAGTTTTGAGATTAGGGCTGCCGAATTTTGTTTAAACAACTCGACTAACCGCTTTTAAAGGACCCTTCTCCAAATACGATTCATACATACCCTCGCCCTCAGGTGGATGACCTTGAGTTCAAGTCTAGTGAAGAATATAAGAGGTCACAAGCACACTGAATGGGTCAAAATAGCACTGGACAGCAATTTTTTTGTGGTTTTACAGATTGGTTTGATCTTGACGGTGGAAGGACAACTCTCAAGTTAATTTGCAAATGTCTTGGAAAAGTGGACATTTAATTTTAGGCTTAAATTTCTTAACGTTTAAAGGTCTTAACGGCATTTAAACATGTTAACCCTGTTTGAAGTATAATATTTTAACTGGTACTGTATACCCATTTTTATTAGTTTCGTATTAGTATACAGGCCTAGAATATGCACAAAAAAATTAATTTTTGGGGTAGGGCCTAAGGTCTATTTATTTCAGAGGTGTTTATTTAAATGTTGTGTAATTATGAGCTGCTGAGTAGGCCTACTACTGAGTGATAGCCTACCTACTTTGTTGTTGCCTAGCATGTTAATTTATTTATTCTATTTTCATGTTTCATATCCGATTGACTGTTGTTGTTTAATTTGTGTACGGTAGGCCTACATATAATTTCATCTTGGTGTGATTATTTTATTTTTTATGTCCAATGTCCAATAGTTATTTTTTATTATTTGTGTACATATGTTTCCATTTTGTGTGATCAGCACTGCTTCAAGAAACCTTTATAGCTCAAGACATGTTTCCAACAAATCATGCCTCAATTATACTTGAGCATTTGCACGCACCACTCACTGCTATAAAGATTGGGACTGTGCTATCCGCTTACATAGCGGTACGCGCTCTACCTTCGAGTCATAGCATTTAGCTCTCACTGTCTACCTACATATAACTTAACTTGTTACTTGCCTTTTAGTAGGCCTATCATCATAGCCAGCACTTCAACCATTCATGTACCGGTAGGCCTATGTACATTAATGCCTGAGCTGGGTATCCTGGTTGCTAATTTTCCCCAATATTTAAATTAAATGGTTACTGGGTAAAGTGTATGAAAGTCAAATCCAGGTCGGCCCGCTTACGTTAAGGTTGCTTGGTGATAATTGAAATCTAACATTCCTTCTCCACAACCATGATGTTTTTAAATGGAAATCATCTTAGACATAGGCAGTAAAACATTCTTAGTTTTTCATTTTGTATTATATTTTGATAGGTAGTTAATGTGTTACGACTTACATTGCAATGTATTGTAAGACATTCACTTGGCATGTCTGTCTGTCGGTGCAAACAAAGTAGGGTCTACACAATTTGACATGTTATTAAATTATAAGTAGGATATTACCGGATGTAGAGAGTAGGCCCTAGTTCACGATTGCGGTATAGTTTAGCAGATCCTAATTGTAGGCTTGGGTATTCGTTTTAAAATGTTAATGTTTTAGCAACTTTTATTTATTCGGTAGATCATTGCTCTTGAGCAATTAGTTTTCAGAGTATAAAAGTTATGTCATTATTTGTAACAATTTTGGTCCTAGGCTAACATATTCTTCTTGATTTATATTTTTTAGCATATTGCAATGGGATAACCAAATCACTTAGTAATAGTATGCCTAGGCCTAGTTAATAAAATGGCTTTGTACAATTACATTGTCATTGTTGGCTGTTGCCTGTTGGCATATGCTGCTTTAACTGACACTGCCGAAATAATATTATAATATCATTTTGATGTAGGCCCTAACTTATTTCTTAATTATTTCTTGGATTATTGCTTAGGCCTATGTTAAATTGTTTTGTGTAGCTTCAGTAATAGTATTTGTTAAGTCCTTGAAGTCACACAATAATCCAAATTACTACGGTATTTAATTGTTGGAAGCGTTTATAATTTAGACTTTTTAGTTTTTACATTAATTGAATGTTATTTCAACTCGAGTAAAAAGTACGCTGTTCTCTTACATTTTTCTTTATTTTGTTAATTTAAAGTGAGGCGATATCGCCTGCTCGAGGAGCCTTGAAAATGGACGAAGAAGCTTGTGGTAGCAGGACCCAATTCCCTAATGGGAGTTCAGTTATACGATCTTGTGAGAGCTCACAACGAGTTGAGGCCCCCACTGCCAGTGGAAGTTCCAGTTCACAAGCTCAAAAGTTGCAGGCTGCATTAATGATGGTAAACATTCTAACATTTATTTTAGTTCTCCCATGTCAGCGTACCTTTTCCATCCTATACCCGCAGTCTGTTGGCTCAACTATGCATGAGTGTTGCTTTCTTGCATGTGGTTACAGTACCCTACCTATATCCTAATACTTGCTAATAGGCGTACCTGCTAGGCCTATATGTTTTTATGTGCTGCGTTTATCAATTTAACATGATTTCACTCGCATTGCATGGAAGTACTCACAGAATCGCAGTGGAAGTTATTTGATAATCAAAACTGTTGTTATAATTCAAGCATTTTAAAGCAAATTCCATTGTACCATGAAATTTAGTTTAAAAAATTGTGGTACCAATTTTTCTATTTCATTTGTAGCCTTGGGGAGACAAACTAGGCCTACATGGAAAATTTCTTACAGTCATTCAACTGTAGGCCTACAATATTATTATTTATAGGGCTGTGTGAACCGGTTCAAAATTCAAACCGAACTCGAACTTTCATGAAGGTTTGAGTTCGAAAAAATGTGTTGAAAAAATGCGAACCTCCCGCCATTTGGAAATAAAAATTTGAATGTTGGTCACTGGTTTAAACTGACGACTTTTGAGAGTGAAATCGATAGTTCAATATTTATTGCACGCCGAAACGCCAATGCCAAACCGACGGCATTATGAATGATGTGACGTAAATTGTATGTTTTTGTTTTATGTATTGTAATCTAATAATTCAGTTCAGTTTATTTAGCAGTTTCATTACATGGCATATATTTCTTACATTTTCTTTTTTTTTTATTAAAAAAAAAATCTATATAACAGCCATAACTAGACTTAATAAACGTAGCGTAATATATAATAAATTAAAATGAAGCGTCGCAAATGTATTGAGATGACGAGCCTTCGCAGTTATTTCGTAAATCTGGCTGCCGAAGAACTGGAAGTCCAGTCAACTTCGACGGCGACTGAGCTGACGCCGACTAGGCCTAGGCCTACTATTAGCGAGTTTAATCTGTTTATAAGAGAATCTATCCCTTTCCCTGATATGCGTAGCCCTACTCCTAGTTCATCTAGCGAACCAGGTCAGGATCACACTCTAGGCCTAGGCTTACTAGGTCTATTATCGCATCGAGTGAAGGCGAACTAGAAGATCCTGTGCGGGTGCCTAAGCATAGGCCTACAATGCGTGACAGCTCTAGGGATACACTGGGCCTAGGTCTTCCAGCTCCTTCTAACAACAACGTTGAGAATGAGGAACCTCAACCTGATCTACAGTTAGGCCTAGGCCTGTTAAACCATTTTTCACGAAATAGCAACAAATCATTTTTTTAAACGTGTTCGAAATCGAGGTTTGAGTTTAAGTTTTTTCGTAAGGTTCTGTTCAAGAAGAAAATCAAGGTTCGCACAGCCCTAATTATTTATTAACACCAACCAATTGCAGGGGATTATTGGGATTATTATTATTTATTGGACTGTAAAAACATGTTGTACGGACATAAATGTCGAGTACTTCCATGTATATTATTATTACATTATAAATTGTCTTAATTCTAGCTAAAAACATGTCTTTAAAGAATTTTGTAAAAATTTCCTGACTACAGAAATATGATATTTTTTCTGTTGAGTGCGGTTGTGACCGATTTCTCGCCGTTACTGTTGCATTCACTCTTTGGACTGGGAAACCAGGAATATCAGTTAACTATCTTACAAACTATTTTAGGCTAGGCCTACATGTGTGAAGGAATCACCTTTTTGCATCTCAAAGTACATGTTGGGTTGAAGATCTGGTTGTTTAATGCTGTCTTGGTGCTTAGAATAATGCGGCTTTCCAAAAAATCAGTCTTGGGGCGTAGCGCTCTACTTGTAGCATGCTACATTTTTTGCGTAGCGAGGCATGTAGCGCGCTACTTTAAAAAAGTAGTGAAATATGTATGAAGCACGCTACATTTTTGTAGCTGTGTCGTGAAAAGTAGCGTGATTTATGTCGCTACTTTTAAAGTTCCGGCCCCAGCAGTCCTAGTACAACGTAAAGTAAAAAATCGGCACTGTAGACCTAACGCCCGCCGCGGCGCCTCAAATGTTCTGAGTCTCCGAGTTTCATGTCATATGCTCGCTGTGTAGGCCCATAATCTCGTCTCACTTGCAACCTTGCACACACGACCCTCGCTGGCTCCCCGAGAGAGCCTCTCTCCATCTTATCTCTCTCATGATACGTCGTCCGAAGATACGAGCGATCTGTCACATCGGGAGTTCGTAGGTCTGACTAACAAAAATATTGCATTGATTGTTAAATTGCATGGCGCATCTTGAGTGCTATTTCAGGGTCATAAACTCTTCACAAAATGCAGGCAAAGATGTATCAACGATAATAATGATCGATCAATCGAACATCAATCTGATGCATAATTATATGCCAATAGTCTGTATTGCACATTGAAATTAAGTGATTCAACTCTTATACCCTTTGGGACATTCCGGCCTATTAATAGATCGCTTTTGGCCAGTAGGCCTACTCCGATCCTGGTCAGCGTTGTTTGCTGCATTCTTCTGCCATGATTCCGCGAAAAACTCGTTGTCGACAAGGAATTTTTCAATATGAATGTTTTGTTAGGCCTAGAATTCTTAAAAAGACTAGCCTAAACGTTGAAAGAACGCCTATCATAATGGAAACCGAAACTATTGTGCTTTTGATGATTGATAGGTCACGATTGAGTCAACATAAATGGAGCCAAAAATCATCTCGGCACGATGTCAAAAGACATAAAAACTGGGTGATTTGAGAGCTCTACTATTATATCTCTCTCTCTTATGGAGCGGAAAAATAGCGCGCTTCATTTCTCATGTAGCGCAAATGTACCATCGCCACATCTGAAAAACACTTTTTCGGGGCATGTAGCGTTAGCGATAGCATGCTACTTTTTAAAAGTAGCGACCACAAGACTGCGAAAAATTAGAGGGACAATTTTCTGTTTCTACATTTAAAAAATCTTAATTGCATGTTCCCTATAGTTGTTGTTTTTGTTCCGTGTAGCCACGACGTTATGACACATTGGAACAGCAACACCTTGCTTGTTTCTTAGCTTGTTATTTAAATACGCTCTGTTGTGAACTTGTGATACATGTATGGTTTGCTCTGTTGGTCTGTGTGTAGTCATAATAAAGCTTGGAAGTGTACTAGTATAGCCCATAGTGCTTCCTCAGGCTTGTATTGTATTAAGGTGTGCCTGTGTGCATCAATGTGGTTAGGCTTATGTTTTATTTTAAGTTTTTTATTAATAATGTTAGCTACTGGTTATGTCTGTAGAGATAAATTGTTTGACAAAGCAATATAGGTTATACCCCTCCTTCTGCCCAAATATGTGTTTGGTTGTTTCACTCTTTCCATTTTGTACATTTATCATTTACTGCCACTTGTTTTATAATGCATTTTTTATAATTCTTTGTTGCAATCACTAAGTAGAGCTGCCCAATTTTGTTTATTCCCTTAAAGTTTAAACTACACCACTAACTGGTTTAAACGAGCACCATTCTCCCAATGACAATCTTCGCTAATTGTTCCTAAATATTCCCCACTTTGAGTGGTTGACCTTGATATAGTCGTGCAATGAACAAATGAGGCCATGCCCACAGCCACCGACAGCATTTTTTCTTGGGTGCGTTGTGATCTCGAGGGTGGAAAAGGAAATCAGTTACATTTGCGAGTGTCTTGGCAAAGTGGTCGTTTAATTACTAAAGGTATTACTAAACAAATAAAGTAATTTGTGAACCTTCTGTTTCATCAAATATTTCCCCTGTATTTGAACATTTATTTTATGTAGGGCAGTATGAACCTTGATATATTTAACCGATCCTTATGAAGAACCTAGAGTTGAACTAGGAATGACGACGGTTAATGTTCTCTTTAACCGATCGATTACAAAAACCGGTTTTTAATCGGTTAATTTCAAAACACGCCAACTACTGGGATCATCACAGTAGAATCTCGTCACGTTCGACTCCTCCCACCGCAGGCGTCATAAGTAGAGATGTGAACTACACTAGGGAGGGGTTGAAAAATCCCAGTCGCCATGGCGCCTAGAGTTTAGGCCCTGGTGACTAACTAAATGTCGGCAAAAAATTAAGCTTGAGGCTCACTTTTGCTTCTATGCTCCTTCCACCCACATATCCCTAGGCCTTTACTAACTCCTGGTAATCGTTGCAATTATTTGACAAATTTATCCGATTAAAAAGGATTAACACAAGGCTTTTCAGCTTATTATCATTTCCACGATCGCAAAATAAGAAAGTGCAAGTAAAAAAAGTTCTCACCCTGAAATTTCCATTTTTAAACCGCATTACGTTTCTGACCTTCACGATCGCGAGACTCTCTACACTCTACAGTCTTAATAATGTGCAAGTAGTACGATTGGTAGTACAGTACTGTGTTACGTACTCCAGCGCCGTGACCGTGAACTTCAACTGTTGCCTGTCATTGTCATGCCGTGCTTAAGTAAGTAATGTTCTGACGGTTTTCGTTCCACTCGTGTCATGATATAAACGTACCGTTACTACCGTAGTGATAATGAAACGCCGACAAAACGCTAACAACGGAGATGCTAAGCAATCGAAATTAACATCCTTTTTTGTACGACCTCGAATTCCAAGGACAACTGCGGAAGAATAGGATTTAGATATCCCTGATGTGACCCTAGAACATGAAGACCTACATGACATTGACACTAACCAATGCCAGTCCACGTCAATTATTCATGGGGCTAGGCTGGCTGCTGTTCATGAAGTATTTGAGGGCAATGTTGGCCTGCACCAATAGATTCCATTTTAACTAGGCCTACCTCCTCATTGCTGGGGCCTAGGCTTGGACCTAGTACTGCTATGGTGGAAGATGGCAACAGGCCAAGTGTAGGCCTACCTGATGCTAGGCCTAGGTTGCTCATTAAACCCAAGACTAACCGACCTTTCCAAGAATCATGGCTAGGCCTACCAAAATGTGCTTCGAACCCTCAAAGTGACCTTTCTTCAAAAGTGGTAGAAGGTTTTACTGCCCCCTTTAAACTTGAGACTTTCAAAAAACATGGTGCATCTAGGCAGCACTTACAGTGTGTTGAAGTTCACAAAGCCCAGGTAAACCCGCAATCTACACCCATGGCACAAACACTTTTTGACTACATGAAAACCCTGTTTAACTCAGCCTATTATATAGCTAAAAACAATAAACCCTTCACCATGGTGGTATATATCTTTAGGTGATTTCACTTGCGTATCCAGCAATGCTATTTTTGTGGTCGCTTAATGCACGCAGTTCAGACGGAATCCGCCAGGATCGCGACGTGTCAGGTGGTAGTCACGTGACGAGAAAGTCGATAAAGAAGTTTTTCCAAACTTCTTTATCGACTCTAATACCTCGAGAGATGGCGGTGTGTATGCACTTTATTGAAGGCCGTGCATTCAGATCCGTAGGCGGAACATTCGAATTTCCGAATTCGAGCCATCTGATTGGTCCCCAAGGCCGCCATCTTGTAAGTTCTATGTCACGTGACTACCACCTGACACGTCGCGCATTCTGTCGGCGACCGCCTGCACTGCGTGCATTAAGCGACCACAGAATTCTGGCAGTGAAATCACCTAAAGATATATACCACCATGACCCTTCACCGACTTAAAAGAACTGTTGGTTCTAATCAATAAATTTGATATAAATGTTTTGGATGAATATAGCAATAATAATTCATGCAAAGATATTATATCGAATATTTCACAAGTAATCAAGACGACGCTCACACAAGAACTAAAAGATTGCACGTATGTCAGTTTATTGTTGGATGCATCAACAGATGTTGCCGGTGAGGAAGAGCTAATATTACACACGTGCGTTACATTAAAAACAAAAAAGTAATAAATGAAACATTTCTGAGCATATTCAAGATTAAAGATTAAAGAAAGTGACCGAAGTTTACATGCAGCCGGGCTACACAATTGATTTACTGGTCAATGTTTAGTGGGTATCAGAATTGATGGTTTCAATTATTATTATTTATTATTATTATTATTATTATTATTATTATTATTATTATTATTATTATTATATATTATCATATAATGTTGATAACCATGCTACTCGATACTATTGTTACATTTTTCAGATAGTCACACTCAACGGCATGCATCTCAAACACTTTATCTACATGTTTGTGTTCCGTCTTCTCCTGATGTGTCCCATGTTCCTGCCAAGACTGTCCACTTCCAGAGTAACATTTTGTATTTGATTTTTTTCATTCCTGCAGCTAATGTATTGAATTAATAACTATCAACTTGATTTGTTGTCGAATAAATACCTACATTTGTCAACTAAATTGAGCTGTATAAAATCATGTAGTCGGCTCGTTGTAAGTTAAAATAATCACACGTCAAAGTATAGTCGACATATACTCTTGGCCAACTATATACTTTGATTATATAGATCAAATAGGATAATCCTCCTCTGTCTTCCACAAACTAACAGATTGTACTCTTGTAAGCTAAAAATAGAATATGAGATTCCTTTTCCTTTTCTAGCAACCTTGACTGAAGTATTATTGTAGTTTTATAAATGTTCAAAAGCTAAGATTTATTCCTTGTACATTCCTTCCTATCTACACGTATACATACGTAGGCTATTTAATCAAGCTGAATTATTAAAAACACATTTCACCATCATGCAATATTGTAATGTATGCTAGAGGTCAGAAATAAATCAAGGATAGGATGGAAACCTGCTTTTCTGTTTTGATGAATCATTTGCATATTCATCCAATATGGCTGCTAATTGTTGTTACTCATCTATATATGTATGACCTATTAATAGAGATGTGCAAAAATGGTGACAACGAAATTTGCGAATTTTTTTAAAGTTTAATCCCTTAAAATTCAGTTTGCACATGAATCTCATGAATTGTGATTGAATGGTACCAATTTCCAATTTGCGAATTTTCGCGAAATTTTAGTTGATACCGCGAACTAGTGGCGAAATTAGCAATTATGTCCTAAAATGCGAATTAGGTCACGAAATTTAAAAAAATTACAAAATTTCAAAGTTTTGGTGGAGGTGCCGGGTCGAAGTCGAAATTAAATTAATACTGGCTGGTACATATGGTGGAGGTGCCGGGTCACACAACGCGATTGTGAGATCGTAATAATCGTTTGAACGAGAGTTAGCTCAAAATACTTCATATCCATATCAAAAGACATTACATAAAAAATGCATAATTTCGTAAATTTGGTGGAGGTGCCGGGTAGACGAAATTAATTCTGGTAAAAACTGTCTGAAACTTTGAAAACTGAAGGCTGAAATTGAGCTTAAAATTAAAACTGATTCTGAACTTCACTCTCATGAGCTTGTTTTTCTTTTATTCATTAAAATCAATCAAATTATCCTGAAACTTTGATTATTTTGTTTTTAAGTTGTGCATGAGAAAATTGTGTTTTTGGTAAATCGCGACAAATCTCAAATTTTTATTTTTAAGGCGCGAATTTTCAAACTTTAAAAAACCATTTTTGCACATCTCTACCTATTAATTCACAGACGGGAATGGGATTGAGACTGCAAAATTGGGATGTCAGAAAGCGTGTATTTCAGTTTCACCAAACGTTTACACCCTGGTCACAAAAACAAGTTCACGTTTACATTACTAATCGACGATGTTACAACAAAAATTTTCTCCTGAATCGTGGATTTGATTGAATTCCTAGCCGCTCAAAACGTTTTTTTTTTTCGATTTTAGCTATGCCCACAGTACAGACAATATAGGCGTCATAAAACCCCTCCCTGGCGGTAGTGGCGGTAGCAGTGATTGTAGAGGTCGCGTAAACATTGCTGTGGTACCCTCTCATCTTCAGCATTGTCTTTGTGAAGTTTGATGTCAGCCAATGTTTTGATAGTTTAACTGTTTTTTTCCCGTTCATTTACAGCAGTGTCTAGTCTAGTGTCCGATATTTATTATTACGTGACGACATGAAGGCTTAATGAGCATGAGATTGTTGAATGATCTTGTACAGAATTCAGCACAGATTGGCAGGAAGGGAGGGGGGGGGGGGGCATAGAGATAGCGGCAAACAAGGCTTGACCTTGAGCAAACTATACGATATTGGTTGCACTTCAGACAAAACAGATGCCAATGCGCCAAATTTTCAAATTGGAGCACAGAAACACTTAGAAAATGAAAATGAGCCTGGTTGTAATGACGTTTGACTGTAGGCCTACGAGTTTGCGATGACTCAAAGCTGCCGATGTGAAGGTGGGAAGGGTGTTGAAATTGGAGACTATTCGTGCGTATGATTGAAACAAATGACCGTAAATTGGTTCATGAGAAAACACAGTTCGGCTGATAAGGTAAGGATTCAAATCTTTTTTAGGTATTTTTTTTTGTTGTTGAATTAAAACAACATTAACCCATTGCAGTACTTCGACGAGTCCTACTCGTCCATTTTTCGGGGAAACTTTATAAGTGTGCAAAAAATACAAAAATTCTAAATTTTGGAAAACAAATTCTCTTAAAGTTTTGAAAAAAAAGTCTTTCAAAATTTGTTTTTAAAATCTTGAGAATTGCATGGCTAATATGAATTCTATTTAGGATCCATAATCCAAGAAGATGGAAAAGAACAAAACAGAAATTTTGAAAATCTCAGTAATTTCAAAAAGGCTAACATGCTCAATTTTTTAATTAGGTCTACAAAAATGTTTCACGTATGAAAAAAATCATGAAAAAGAAACATCTTTCCAGCCAAGCATAAAAAAATAGGTTAACTAGACCTATTTTATTTAAAATTAATGGGCTACGTCAAATCCAATATTTGTCAAAATTTTCTAAATATCGCCCCGAAAAAAAGTATTAAAATCATCAGAAAAAATTTCAATTTCATGTTGTTTAGGGCTGTGCGATTCTTCATTTTGTATTTCGAGTTGAGTCCGATTCCGAATCCTAAAAATTACTCAATTTCGAATCCGAGTCGAGTCCGATTCCAAGCTGGAGTAGTTGGACCTATATTTTAAAATTCGTGCGAGATCGAGCAAATATCGAGATTGAGCGATCAACATATGAAAAATGTTTAGAAATCCACCATCATTAGGCCTAGCCTAGGCCCTACCTATCATACATTTTCCGTGTGCAAGGCTGCAAGCTCAAAAACCAGGCATTTTGGAAAAGTCATCTCCAGAAGTACCTATCCTAGGTCCTATAGGGTCCCTGGCTTATATCTAGCACAATAATAATATCACAAGTAGGGTATCACATACAGTGCATTCTTGTCTTAAAATGTCCAGGGATTCTTCTGATATATTTTTAATCATGTGGGGAAAACGTTAAGTAGCCTAGCCAACCAACACCAATATCACTTTCCGATGAAAAATCATAACTAGATCAATCAAACTAACGGCAATGCCACTTTCATAGCCAAACCTGCAGACAATACATCAAAATCAATATCAATAATGGTTTCTTCTTAAACTGTTTAAAACAAAACGCGTCTTGGCTTGGTTAGGTCGGCCTCCTAGGCCTAGGCTTGTACGGAATACATTTGGACCGTCAATATCACCATCATCACAGTATAACAATAATACTGTGCCATCATAACTTCCCGATGAAAAATCATAATAAGATCGACAAATAAAGCGGCAATGCCACTTTTATAGCCAAACCTGAAGACAATACATCAAAGTCAACATTAATATTGGTTTCGCCCTAGGCGCCTAGGGCCCCAGCCTAGTAGCCTGGGCTTATGGGATACATTTGGACCGTCACTTTCCGATGAAAACTTATTAGCAGATCGATAAAATTACGCATCGCCTGACGAAAATCCACCAGCATTAACAATAAATAACTATTTTTTGCTATCTAAGTGTCCAGAAAATACGCGTTGAGAAAAACCCGCCATTTTAAGAAGGATTTTGCGAGTGCTGTGGAAAGTCGATTTGTTGAAAATATATCGCTTGCGAGCAATTTCGACTTTTCGATAATGAAAGACTTGCAGCGCTTTCTGTTGGCGAACTTTATAACTATAGCGCGACGGCGGCTACTCACACAGCCCTAATATTGTACCCTAAGAACCTGAATTTCTTAAATTAAATGGTACTCCAATGAGTTAACAAACTAAACCAGGGCTGCCACTGATTTTTTTTTCAAATCCTGTGACAGGGCGTGAAATATCTCCAAATATCCATAAAAAGTTCAAAAACGTCAATTTCTTAAGGCTAAAATTGTGATATTTAAATCTTTTGCCATCATAACATACAAAATAGCCTACCTTACAGACTCGAATTTATGGTCCAAAAACGCTTGTGGCTGCTTCACATGCGACTAGAATGCATACAATAGAGAACTAACTTTCATTCCAAAACTTGAATATGTTAACAAAAACAACTAAAAAATAATAATAATATTCATTTTGCCCCGGGTTCATATTATCATCAATATTTAACGTGGAAAATTTGAATCTGGCTTCCCGCCAAAAGATCAAGACGTAAAGTAGCGTGACATCATAAAGTAGACTAAATGGCGCACCGCTGTCTACATGTAAATTACCATTTACGTACATCGTCGTCAATAAGCAGCCTCCTGTGTCAGTGGAGTCGTGTTGCCTATTTTATTGCTCTATGATCGTTTAGATTGATTAAAAGAAATGCCTCTTTATAAAATATGGTGTATGATACCAAACACCAACCAAACACCAATGTATAAAATCCGGAGAAAATATTCATTAACGTGCCAAAAGAACCAAACAGTTCAAAGCTGCAAGGCGAGATGTCAAGAAGTACGCCCCATCTACAAAGCTATGCACTGACGGCACCTAGGTCTAGGTGCCTACTTAAATATGAAATCTAAAGCCCAACCCAACATCAAACAAAATTAGGCCGAGAACTTCTATTGGCCCTTGCTAACCTAAAAACAAAATTACATGTAATGCCTAGCTAAGCCTAGCCCCTAGTTGTTGTGTATGAAAATAGCCTAAGGTCTGGGGCATCCAGAGTGATATTTAATAGTCCTACTAGCTAGGCCTACACAAAGCGTAGTGCCTAGCGCAGCCTTGGAGGTGTGCGCCAGACCATAACCCTACTTCTACAAACCTGTCCCGTTTCACTCATCTTAGTTCAGCTGATACATGGCTCAAGCTTGTGGAACTGAATCTACCATAAGGGCATTCACATGGGGAAGGTTTAAAGTGTCAGACTTGTCAAAACCCTCTTCAGTCATTTTGGAAGGGCCCAGGCTTAGGAATAAAACGAGGCTTTCCAGTCGTGTTGTTTTGGTTTCTTGATAAATACGAGCGAAGCGAAAAGCATGCTGCAAACTACATAAGCCAAGATGATGCCACGGCCCATCAACAAGCATACTTGCCGCGGGAATTCTAAACCCTACGACTAACTATGAATAATTAAAAATGTAAAATGTTAATTTGAACTTAAACATGGTTCCCTATTGTGTATCTTTTGCAGAAAAATTTGTTTTAAGGCTATTCCACCGCGTTTTTCTATTTTCCAAAGTATGCTACTAAGTTAAAATATAGTGAATGGCTTTGAAACATGGCTATTTTAGAAAATCAAAAATATTTTTCCAAATTTTTCTGATCCGGTACACGGCCAATATAGCCACCTCAAAATAATTTCAAACTTCAATTCGCCAGGGCACACCATTCAACGTACGGTGTTGTGCTTTTGTGACATTAATTTTTAACTGTTTTTCTATGGACTAACTGAGAGAAAACAGATTAATTTTAACAATTGTCTTTCCAGCGAATTTTTTCGTTTGGCGGTATTTTTTACCGATTTGTACCGCCAAACGAAAAAATTCGCAGGAAAGACAATTGTTAAAATAAATCTGTTTTCTCTCAGTCAGTCCAAAGAAAAACAGTTGAAAATTAATGTCACAAAAGCACAACACCCTACGTTGAATGGTGTGCCCTGGCGAATTGAAGTTTGAAATTATTTTGAGGTGGCTATATTGGCCGTGTACCGGATCAGAAAAATTTGGAAAAAATATTTTTGATTTTCTAAAAAAGCCATGTTTCAAAGCCATTCACTATATTTTGACTTAGTAGCATATTTTGGAAAATAGAAAAACGCGGTGGAATAGCCTTAAACATGAAATCATAATTTCTGCCCTAATTATAAGAGGCCTAGGGTAGGTCTGGGCCTGGACATGGCCTGACAAATGATGAACTAAAATTTTGACCTGCCCACCCTTTTATGCATAAATAACATGTAGAACTTTCTGAAACTTTTTAATCATATAAATTTGAATTTTCTCAATGTTCAATCACGTCCACAATAGTAACAATATCATTAATCCAAACTTGATTAACAAATATGAACAAAATAAATTCACAACCTCCATTTTCCATTATTTGTTACCTACTTTTTATTACACTCTCACTCTCGGTAACTATAATGGCTGGGACACATCTTTGATTGGCCGGTCGCCTCGGCCAATGGAGTTCATAACCAATTGTTGTTGTTATAGCACAGTGCACATATCAAAAGTAGAATCGATTATCACTCCACCTTCAATATTATATTTTCAATGCAAACTAGCCCGCGCAGATTTTAATTTACAAAAATATGCTTGTACAATTAGAACAAAATATCCGTGAATTGACCATAATATCCGTCTGAATATCCGCAAAACGAACAATATTGGTAAAAACGGCAGCCCCAAACTCAGTGGCGGAACTTCGTTTCATGGGCCCGCCCGCAAAATTCCTATGGGGGCCCCCTTAACAGTTACACATACCGTACATAGGCTCAGTGTTGTATTCAGGCTTTTCATCCCGGGTGGAGGGGGGCTATATAATATCTCTGGGTTATTATAATAAGGACCAAGTACGGGGGGTTTGGGGGCTCCCCCCAACAATAGCGCCGCAGGCGAAAATTTTGAAAATCAGGTTTTTACAGTGCGTTTGGTGCGTTTTAGGAAAAAAGTTGTGGGCTGAATGCAATACCTAAATAATGTAGTTTTTATGTGTTGTTGTCTTATGGACGCTAAAAGTTCCTAAATATCCGCAAGATTCAAACCGCTAGATTCACAAAACGGTCATTTAAGTAACGAAAACAAATACAATATTTTCCAAACAGTGTGAAATACTGTTTTTATTTTACTAATTTTTTTTTAACGGGGCTCCTAAACGGGCCTGGGCCCGCCCGCAGTTGCGTGCCCTTTGGGCGCCTAGTTCCGCCACTGCCCGAACTAAACCACTGCAAGTCTACATATGAATGAAATAGTCATGGTCATAAAAACTATCCAACAGCTCAAATTTTGTGTTTCACAAATTAAATTGTTGGATAGTTTCATTCAGTGATGCCCAAATTAAATTATTGGATAGTTTCAGTGATGCCCAACAATATCGCAAGAAAATCAAGTCTATTTTCGATAACTATTCTGCGTCACCATGGAAATATTGCGATATCGCAGCTTCCTCATACTCAATATTAAATATCCCACCGTGGTCTACAGTACACATTTCTGCAGTTCAACGGAACGCTCCTTCCACCTGTCGGACCCAAGTATGCACATTGTGACATGTGTGGACATGAAGTGAACCAATGTGCGTGCATCCACTTCTCTCCACACTTCTTCTGCACTTCACTTCACATGGATTTATTTGCACAAACTATGTGATCTTTGTGGTATTAAGCTTCTGCATTTCAAGTGGAGAAGCATAAAAAACATGTTTCAAGTAAGTTCTTTTGAAAAGCTATATATAGGCCCTATATGGATCGATAACTTGTATTATGCACCAGAAAGAAAGACGTAATTTTGAACATAGGGCCACTACAAACTGTTGCAAAAAAATGAAACATTTCCAATTTTGCTATTGAAAACATTCGCGATATCGTTATTGATTTTGATATTACGATATCAGGTGACAATAATCTTTAAAATGGTACCATTTAAGCTTTGACAGATTCAGGTTACCTGAATCAAGAGGTAACCCGGATACTGAATCCATATTTTTTACCTCACGTTATCCCTAAAATAATAATTTTGTAACCATGACCAGTGGCAAAGTGTAAATATTTTACTGGGTAGACAGATACAAATTTTATTTGGGGTACATTTACATTCGTGGTAGAGGGACCAAGCACGGGAGGTTTGCCCGCCCCCCAACATTAACGCCGCAGGTAAAAATTATTAAAATCAGGGTTTAAGAATGCGTTTGGTACGTTATAGAAAAAAGTATTAGTCTGAAAGTAATACCAAAATAATGTTGTTTTTGCACAGTGAAAACTTCATTTTAGTCTATCCTGCCTATTAGATTTTTGCAGCAATGTCAGAATCAAAATATATTAAATATATAACAAAACAACTCTAGCTGTAAGGCTGTAACACTTATTCACGCACAACTTAACAACTTCCGTATTGTGCCGAATAAAGTCCGACCCCCTAACTTTGGTCATTGAAATTTTAAAAAATGAATATTAAACGAAATATTTTTATTTTACGCGCCGTTATTCCTGCGGTCTATTTCCGCGGAGCTTGTGGCGACGTCGTTTTTCCCGCAGCCTATTTATGCGGAGCCCGTGATGAGTGATGACGGAGCGCTATCTTTATGGGGACCCGTTCTTATCACCCAGTCATCTGTTCTGCATCACACTTCACTCGCCAGTCGGCCTGGAGATAGCGTTGGGTCTTCCGTGCCTGCCGTATTGTTGGCGCAGCGCCAGACAGAAGCAGTGAACTATACGTATTTCCTTGTCACACGGCGCTGTAACTTGGTGTTTGAAATTGGCGCGTAAAAATGCCGATGCTCGCATAGGCTGACGAGGGATTTGAGACCTAAAATAATGAATAAAAGGTTGGCGTATATTTGGTACAATACAGTAGTATCAATGCGCACAGCAATTGATAATGCAGCCGAATCACACGTGCTGCAGCGCGACGAAATATGTCTCAATAGTCTACGAAGAAGGAGGGGAAGTAGAGGGGTTGGACCAGCGCCGCGCCATAGAGTTGTAGGTGTAAGAGGGGAAGGCTCGGAGACAGAATCCTAGTTGTCTCAAGAGCTTGTGCACATGCATGGAAATAGACCACGTCCGCGCAGAATGGTAACGCGTTCATTCGTTGCTTTGCCCGCGTACTTTTGAAAACTATTTCTCACAAGTAATACCGAGTTTAGAATATTGTTTTTATTATTATTTTTTTAAGTAGGGTAGACACTGTCTCAATGCCTACCCCGACACTTTGCCACTGGTCATGACATTGGGTAGTAACATTCTGAACCGGTTCTTACCCTTCTGGAATTTAGGTTACTCGGATTCCATGTATCTGTAACAAGAAATTTGATGTCAAAACGTGACAGTCGGTGTCTAGCTCAATCGCCCATATGTAATTAACCAAAATGTCCATTTCAGTAATATTTGACATTGAATCTAGAATTTTTAATATAGGCCTAAGGCTAGCATTTGATGTAAAATGCCAATATCATCATCAAAGCCACAAAATCTGCCTTACTTCAGATGTAATTTTGAAACAAACATATTTTAATTTATTATCATTGGAAACCCGATGGCTCTTTTTCCAATTGTGTGTTTGTTCAACAGAGACATGGTCAGCATAACGTGACACTTTTTTGTCAACTGTCAAAAGAAAAAACAAACAGAAAAATATGTAGTTTTAAATTTTTATTTAAACTTAACAGTTTAATAGTATACGCGGCAGGCCTAACAATAATTTTTCGAGTCAATATTCTAATGTGGATTCACCATTAAATTAAATCTGGTATATTATTTGTATTTACCATAATTTTCATGTTGTCAAGACGGTAAATTTGGTAATTTGTATGGTGATGTTGCTGAAAGGTTGTCTTTGCTGTTGTCTTCATCATTTTGTAGAATCTAGGCTTTGAAGAACTGTTCCAGATATGTGAATGAGTTAAAGGAATTATCTCATCTTGGTAGCACTTCATAGCATATCTTGAACCATTCAATTTCACGGAAATAGATCTTAGATGCAGCTTGATCGACATCTGTTGCTAAGTAATGATTAATTAAACTAGCCAAGCACGGGAGGTTTGCCCGCCCCACATTAACGCCAGTAAAATTATTAAAATCAGGTTTAAGAAGCGTTTGGTACGTTATAGAAATATTAGTCTGAAAGTAATACCAAAATAATGTTGTTTTTGCACATAATCCTGTCAAATAAGATCTGATATTGACGTTTGGAGGAAAAAATTGCGATGTCGCTGAATTTTTGCAGAGACCTTCCTTAAATGATACCAATGAACATACTAAAACTCCCCTACAATCGGACTGGAGCTTCGGCCGCCATATTGGAAAATGGCGGCTAAAAAGTGTTGGTTATCAAATATCTCCATATTGGTTGGAGATCGAAAAAATGTTTCAATAGCAAAAATATTTCCCATTTAATTCTCTACAAAAATGGTGTCTTCTATAGTTTTGGTAGGGGCAAAGGTTACGTCACAAAATCGTGGTTTATATGTTGCTCATTGGAGTACCAGCTAATTTCCTAATTTTCACGCCCAGCATCAAACAATGCCCGGTAAATCCGTATGAAATCGATTTAAATACAAAAGGACTTTTGTACGGGGTTCATGAAAGCTTTCATTAGTATTTTAAAAAATCAAGTCTGCGAAATCGGATTTTGCATTTACCCGGAATTTGGGTTTTTCTATTGTTGGCATTTCCTAAAAAATGCCATATTTGACTGTCCATTATTAAGCACTAAATAGCATTGGAGGAAAAATTCTTTCTACGCACATTGAAATGACTTAAATAATGATCCAATTACAACCAAAGTTTTAATCCAATATGGCTGCTAATTCCTAATATTCACAATATGAATACTGTTTTCGTGCTATTTTTACACTCTTTTTGTTACATAATTCACTTTGATGTTGAGGATATTAGGAATTAGCAGCCATATTGGATTTAAACTTTGGTTGTAATCGGATCATTATTTAAGTCATTTCAGTGTGCATAGAAAGAATTTTTCCTCCAAAGCTATTTAGTGCTTAATAATGGACAGTCAAATACGGCTTTTTTGAGGAAATGCCAACAATGGAAAAACCCAAATTCAGGGTTAATGCAAAATCAGATTTCGCAGACCTGATTTTTTAAAATACTAATGGAAGCTTTCATGAACCCCGTACAAAAGTCCTTTTGTATTTCAATCGATTTCTCACGGATTTACCGGGCATTGTTTGATGCTGGGCGTGAAAATTAGGAAATTAGCTGGTACTCCAATGAGCAACATATAAACCACGATTTTGTGACGTAACCTTTGCCCTTACCAAAACTATAGAAGATACATTTTTTGTAGGGAATTGAATGGGGAATATTTTTGCCATTCAAACATTTTGTCTATCTCAAACCAATATGGAGATATTCGATAACCAACACTTTTTTGCTGCCATTTTCCAATATGGCGGCCGAAGCTCCGGTCTGATTGTAGGGGAGTTTTAGTATGTTCATCAGTATCATTTAAGGAAGGTCTCTGCAAAAATTCAGCGACATCGCAATTTTTTCCTTCAAAAATTCTTATTTGACAGGATTAACAGTGAAAACTTCATTTTAGTCTATCCTGCCTATTAGATTTTTGCAGCAATGTCAGAATCAAAATATATTAAATATATAACAAAACAACTCTAGCTGTAAGGCTGTAACACT
Organism: Sweltsa coloradensis; assembly: GCA_024449915.1. Taxonomy (NCBI): domain Eukaryota; kingdom Metazoa; phylum Arthropoda; class Insecta; order Plecoptera; family Chloroperlidae; genus Sweltsa; species Sweltsa coloradensis. The sequence continues at coordinate 237,608 of JAMZAV010000260.1, forward strand.
TATTCACGCACAACTTAACAACTTCCGTATTGTGCCGAATAAAGTCCGACCCCCTAACTTTGGTCATTGAAATTTTAAAAAATGAATATTAAACGAAATATTTTTATTTTACGCGCCGTTATTCCTGCGGTCTATTTCCGCGGAGCTTGTGGCGACGTCGTTTTTCCCGCAGCCTATTTATGCGGAGCCCGTGATGAGTGATGACGGAGCGCTATCTTTATGGGGACCCGTTCTTATCACCCAGTCATCTGTTCTGCATCACACTTCACTCGCCAGTCGGCCTGGAGATAGCGTTGGGTCTTCCGTGCCTGCCGTATTGTTGGCACAGCGCCAGACAGAAGCAGTGAACTATACGTATTTCCTTGTCACACGGCGTTGTAACTTGGTGTTTGAAATTGGCGCGTAAAAATGCCGATGCTCGCATATAGGCCGACGAGGGATTTTGAGACCTAAAATAATGAATAAAAGGTTGGCGTATATTTGGTACAATACAGTAGTATCAATGCGCACAGCAATTGATAATGCAGCCGAATCACACGTGCTGCAGCGCGACGAAATATGTCTCAATAGTCTACGAAGAAGGAGGGGAAGTAGAGGGGTTGGACCAGCGCCGCGCCATAGAGTTGTAGGTGTAAGAGGGGAAGGCTCGGAGACAGAATCCTAGTTGTCTCAAGAGCTTGTGCACATGCATGGAAATAGACCACGTCCGCGCAGAATGGTAACGCGTTCATTCGTTGCTTTGCCCGCGTACTTTTGAAAACTATTTCTCACAAGTAATACCGAGTTTAGAATATTGTTTTTATTATTATTTTTTTAAGTAGGGTAGACACTGTCTCAATGCCTACCCCGACACTTTGCCACTGGTCATGACATTGGGTAGTAACATTCTGAACCGGTTCTTACCCTTCTGGAATTTAGGTTACTCGGATTCCATGTATCTGTAACAAGAAATTTGATGTCAAAACGTGACAGTCGGTGTCTAGCTCAATCGCCCATATGTAATTAACCAAAATGTCCATTTCAGTAATATTTGACATTGAATCTAGAATTTTTAATATAGGCCTAAGGCTAGCATTTGATGTAAAATGCCAATATCATCATCAAAGCCACAAAATCTGCCTTACTTCAGATGTAATTTTGAAACAAACATATTTTAATTTATTATCATTGGAAACCCGATGGCTCTTTTTCCAATTGTGTGTTTGTTCAACAGAGACATGGTCAGCATAACGTGACACTTTTTTGTCAACTGTCAAAAGAAAAAACAAACAGAAAAATATGTAGTTTTAAATTTTTATTTAAACTTAACAGTTTAATAGTATACGCGGCAGGCCTAACAATAATTTTTCGAGTCAATATTCTAATGTGGATTCACCATTAAATTAAATCTGGTATATTATTTGTATTTACCATAATTTTCATGTTGTCAAGACGGTAAATTTGGTAATTTGTATGGTGATGTTGCTGAAAGGTTGTCTTTGCTGTTGTCTTCATCATTTTGTAGAATCTAGGCTTTGAAGAACTGTTCCAGATATGTGAATGAGTTAAGGCCTAGAGAAATAAGGCTAGTCCAATCAACGTTTAATGTTGCCATGCTTCCTAGTTCTCTTGCTTTTTTGGTTATAAATTGTTGAGAGTGTACATTGTTGAGAATCATTTGAATTTAATGATGAAAAATTACAAATTGTACTGTATTAGTCTGTGAATTGGGTCGGTTATTTTACCATAATTTACCTCACGGAAAGTTATTGACGCACCCGCGTCCCTTGGTGCATATATCACTTTGGATCTTTGCCCCAATCTTATGAGCCACTGCTGACAGCTTTCTTATTTATGAAATTATTTTTGGGAAGTTTCATCGATTTTTCTACGATAAAGTTTAGGATATTCCAAATTATTATAATCTTTGATTTATAATTAATTAATTTTGAAACGTAACTTAAAAACTTATGACCGAGGCCACTAAACGTTTTAAGTAAGTAGTTGCCTCGATCATAAGTTTTAAGTTACGTTTTAATATTGTTCCAGGCCAATAAGCTCTTTTTATAGAATACTTAATTTTGATTGTAGAGCATCGATTTAAAAAGTGGGTTTGAAGAGTCACCTTACTTATCCCTACTTCTTGACTTGCATCGCTTGGCACATGTGCTTGGCTGGCTCACGACCTGCGTTTTGACAAACAGCTAACAACAGCACGTAGGAATTGACCAAATAACTCTTAATCGGCGTAAATGTTGCATAGTTTACAATAGCGGGTGTCAGTGGGCTATTATTGATAGAATTTCACATTGAAAGCTGTAAACCAGAACAAATATAACATTATTTTGCAGAAAATTATATTGTTTGATGTTTGACATCAACATTGCTTATCGTTTTGATGTACAATTGTAGGCATTGCTAATTTCATTTCATTTATTATTCATCATACTCATACATCATAAAATATATGATTGATTTTGTCATTTTACAAAAATATACATTCAATTTATGGTTATGGGTGGTTTATGGTTGGATCTCAATCATTACTATATCAGTCCAAAAAATCAAACTATATAATGCACTATCCAATAGATCAGGGGTCGGCAACCTATGGCACGAGTGCCACGTAATGGCACGCCAAGCTATTCCCTGTGGCACGCGCCTTGGCCAGATATAAAATTTTAATATCTCATGACAAACATTAGATTGGTACTATTTCTTGTTATAAACCTGAATTTTATTTGAGTAGACTAGCCTAGATAATATAAGTTTTATTAGCTAGCAGGTCGTCAAATGTTTTACCCCCGACTATGCTTCACACTCACCTCCTGGAGCTAAGTTATTTTGAGTGGATGGACGTTGAAAATCTAGAAATGGACCTAGTTGAGTTTCAATCTTCCGATCTCGGGGTTGATAAATTCAAAGCATTGCAAATGTAGAAACCGTGAGTCATACTCATAGGAACACTGATATAATATCTGCCTGTTGGGCCTCATTACCTTCGAAGTTCAACTCGATGAAGAAAGTCGCATTTGCTCTTATGTCAGCATTCGGCTCTAGCTACACATGTGAGCAAGTGTTTTCACACATGAAAAATATTCTTGGAGCTGTACGCAGCCAACTCACACTAAACTACTCCGAGTTTTGCGTAAAACTAAAAGTCACGGACTACTCTCCCGACTTGCAAAAACTCAATGCAAATAAACAGCACTAGGGAAGTCACTAGCGAGGCCTTCAACAATCTACGATGGACGAGATCAGCACAAAACAAATGTAGGTGAATAGCAGAACATGTACCAAATATTTTTTTAAAATTTCTAATTTAGCTTTGTAAATTGTAATATAAATAACATAAAAAAAATGCATTTGAAAGATCAAAAGTGTAAAAGTAGTATTAATGATGTAGTAGTTGTAGTGGGAGTATTTCAATGGTTATTATTAGTGTTTCGAATAACAACAAATTAACATTTTGTCTCTGTAAAATTTGTACTGGCACGCGAACAATATAGTTAAAAATTTTAACATCATTTTGGCACACACGTTGCAAAAGGTTGCCGACCCCTGCAATAGATATTCCTTAAAAACAGACTTAAAACGATGAAACGAGTCAATTTTCTTAATATCAGACAGAACCTTATTGTACAATCTTTCACATTTAATCTTTGGGCTTTGTTTAAAAACTCCTAAATTATATTTCACTGTGTGAACATCTTTCTTTCATCTGGTATTATACGAATGAATTTCATAATTCAAAGTAAAATTACTGTGGTGTTTTCTTACCCATAAAACATAACGTAGTATTGAAGGTTCATGTCTTATGTCAATATGGTTGTAGCATAGCATTAACCCAAGAGTAATCACACCTGGTAATTTTGACTGACTTTGTTTTTCATTTACAGTACGCATGCGCAAGTAGGTCTACTCCATATACGTTCCCAAAATAGCTTTGTGAAGTGAACTTTCAATACATAATTCAGTGTAGGCCCTACCGTCGGACTTCACCGAAATACGAAGTCCTATTCGGTTGCTCGATCTTAACCCTTTCCAGTACAACAACGCCTCTGGGACGTGATAGATCGCCGTGACGCTCCGTACAACGACGACCTGGGGACGTCGTTGGTGCGCGAGTTCAAATAACCCGCCATATCTCCGGTACCAGCAGACCTATCGAGTTCAAATCTTTACCGCTAGATAGCAGAAGGTTCCGCGCATAAGAATATCGAGGCGACTGCATTACCGGCGTTAAACGCGCATTGATACATCGATGAAAAACATCCGAGTTTGTTTTGTAAATACGCCGGCCGTCAATCGTTCCGTCATGGCTGCTAAGCGACCGAAGTTGACTGTTGATGTTGTTAACAATATTCTTTTTGAGAGTGACTACAGCGATTCTGACAACGATGATAATGTTTCTATTTCTAATAATAATTCTAGTTCAAGTGAAATGGGAGATTCTGACAGTGATGATGTTGATTCAAGTGATTCAGGAGTTTCTAATCATGACGGCGCCGGTGTAGGCGTAGGCCTAGGCGTAAATAATGGCTGGGATTGGATTCGCGATAATAATTATACAGACATGTTATATTTTTTTAATTGATAACTTCTTTATTGTAAACCTATCCTGAAAATTTTAAGTTAATTGGTTGATAACTTTCAAAGCTACAAGCATAAGTGTATATGGTTTCGCTTTACTTTTGACCGCTTGGAAATTAAATAGGTATTCCCAGGTAAAATAAATGGAAAATAATCGTACTGGAAAGGGTTAAGTATATTCAAATAATCATGTATTTTATAATTTAATATTCTTTTATTCAGCAACATACTTTGTAGGACTTATATTCCTTGCACGTTGACTGAACGTTTCAACTTGACAGTGTTTCATATCAGATTTAATTTTTTCAAAGGTAGTTTTTCAGTTTTCACTATCTAATGAAACATGGTTTCATAGCGATAAATTAAGGCGGTATCACTTTCAGATTTGCGATTACCGAGTATTACGCTACATATAATACACATCAAATGTGGTAGGCCTACAATCATATAAGTAGCTCGGCCCATGTGGCTAAAACGACTGCACTCGACTACTAAGATAATAATGAGGCGAGCGACTACTCTCGGATTAGCATAATCAAAATCAAAATTTTCCAACATAGTAATAGGCCTTACTGGGCCTGCAAAAGAATCTTCCCTCACACAACGCTAATACTCTCTTGGTCACTAGTATCAAGCAGTGATCCTATACAGCTTGGCATTTTACAACTGAAGGTTCAAATTACTTGACCCGTGTTGGAAAGAGTTGTCTGGTGTAGGGATAGGGTGTTTATTTACTCGATGACATAATGTGGTTGTATGCCTATGCCTCGTCATCAAGTGGCCCCCTGATTCAAGTCAGATTTAAAGTCTAATGGTAATGCGGTTTAAAACTAGGTGTGTATTTTTATTTTAGAATATATGTAGCTTGTGAATGGTCGACGTCATGCTGAACTGCAGTCTCGTGTACTGGCAGTACCGAGCAGTAGGCTCTGTTCCTCTAGCCCACACGTCATGTAATACCTGATTGTTGAATAGTGCTGATAACTGACCCGAGTAACTAATCTTTACTTTCAGAGCTTGGAAATCGTTTTAAAAGATCCAGTCAAGGAGTATCCTGCAAAAGTACACGCGCTGCTAGCTGCATGGGGACACGTTGCCATATATCTTAAGAAGCTGTGGGAAGCAGACGACCTCATCACCTCCATTATTGAACGTATGCATGGGTAAGTCACTATTTTGCACAAACTTTAATTAGGGATGCACATCAATACTTTTTTAATTATCGATCATCAAAATGGTAATGTCATTATCGAATCGATATCCAACAAAGCCTGTTCCTGTGCATATAAGTGGAACCTCAAGTGTGGCAGTGCAAGTCAAAACGATACAATCATGTCCTGTTTGCTGCCTCGCTGTCTTGTGTTTGGCTTCCGTTATCGACTGATAGTTAATTTCCAAATATAAATCTTGAGTGTGACACCATCAGCCCAGCTAGTGCATGGCACAACGTGAGATAATCTCCGTCTTTAGAGTTTTGGTTTGTGCCTCTATTGACCAATTATTTGATATTTTGATTATCGATAATGAATTTTGATTATCGATAATTGAAATTATATCCATTATTGATTATTGATCGATAATATCAATTATCGTGTGCATCCCTAACTTTAATTCAGTAGAACCCCGATAATTTGGGCTAATTGTGTCTGGGCATGGCCCGGATTAACTAAAAAACAACTATTAAACAAATTGGCCCCAGTGTTTTTTTGTCATGAATGTATAATAGAAATGATTCTAAAACATTTTAGGTCACTCATTGTTGCGTCGGTCGACGTTGCTTTCCCAAAAAGTAGGGTAGAATCTTGATTTTTCGGGCACACAGCCAAGGACCACATACATATAATATCTGTTTTCAACTCTAAAATCTGCCCCCCTATGCCCCCATGGCATGAAAGTTAGGGGGCAATGCCCCCTTTGCCCCCCCCCCCGTTCCAATGCCACTGGTGTACATTACTATCAAATCCATGTATCTCTGGAACTTTGTTCTGTTATGGATAAATAAATAAACAAACAAACAAGCATATTATTTATTTTTAAAAATAATTTGCAATTTTAATTAGGTCTAGTTTTTTGATTTTTTTTTCAACTGTTTTAGCCCTAATTGATTTTTGATTGATAGATTATTTTTATCATTTGTTATACTGATTGTTTTTATTGCTGCACCCCTGTGGCCATGCCATCGATCTCTGAATGAAGGTTGAATTTACTACATGAATGTGATTGTTTCAGGCATTCTTTAAAACTGATCTTCCAAGGAGAATGGCCTAACTTAGGTAACGCTGTGAGAACTCACCTGTCCGTGACAATTCAGTCGTGTTGCACGGCCATTGCAGCAAAGAGGTGCGAGTTGAAACTCAAAACCCTTGTCAATCTAGTCCATAATCCATGGGGACACAAAGTGTTCACTAACCTCTTCCAGACCGTGTGTGGCACACTCAGCGATGAAAATAGTAAGTACCTACATTACTATACCTCCAGTGGTAACTAGAACTACCCTTTCATTGATCCGATTGAGGTCAGTTCATCATAGAAGTAAATCAATTTAATCCTAGTTTTCAACTAGACGAGCATCTTTTGTACCCACGTACTGTACAGTATTGTACATAGAACCGGAGCTAAACAACATCACATCTTTTTCAACACTTATTCATTAATGAACACTGGATTGATATGAAACATTTGAAAACGTGCAGGTCTAACCCATAGCTTGAGTAGACCATGAAATATCGCGTATTGTAACAAACCTAGCATGATGGAGAAACCACCACATAGCTACAGATCGGGATAATGCGAAAAGACTTCTGGTCACTTGGAAGGTAATCTAGCCCACAATAATTTCCAGACTTCAAATAAAGTAATTGATTTGGCAACATTTGATGAAGCCATAAATATTTGCAAACCAGTTTTAATATTTGTTATGTCCAAGGCCCCCCCCCCCCCCTAACCTAACCCTAATTTCTTTTGGACTTAACCTATGGACGAGTAGTCTAACTCCGCCCCCTGACGTCACGACTCAAACATGTGCTCAAAGATGGCCGTACTGTGGGACGATTTTAACTGACAGCCTTACTGTACCATACTAAAGACTGGATTGCTGGATTGAAATGGTTCAATATTGTGTTGTTTCACGATGTTCGTCAAGAACTAAAATAGAAGGGGTGTCTTAACACTCGTTTCCGAAGGATATCAAGTTAAGAAATAAGACGTGGGAAGTTAAAATCAGATAGATAAGAAATGTTTTACGAAAACATGTGATACCATGCTTGTAGGCCTATAATGTTCTTTGCATTTTGTGGATTCAGATTACAAGCAAATTCCTCATGGCAAACTTAAGTGTTTGCGAGATGAAGCCCTACCTATGTATTTAGGCTACCCATTTTTTTTATTTCCCGGACTGGCCAATTATCTTCATTCTAAACTGAATGCTTATAGTTGGCAGGCTAATGAGTAGACCTGTTTGACGCGGCCTTATAATTCTGCACAAGAGAGAGGCCTAAGCACTAGACAGGCTACTTTTATTTAGGTGTAGGGCCTAGACCTAGCTAGAATAGGATAGAATGATGCTTTATTTCCATTAAGTATTGCATACATAGTTAGTTTTATGTTTAAATAACACAGTTGACCCCTAAGATAATAAAAGTAGGCCTACATCTCCTAGTTAGGGTAGGCCTATATGGAAAGGAAAATAACACCTAGACCTAGCCTCTGCTTATTGGTAGGTTAAAACTAACAGTACAGCCTTGATTTTGCTTTTAAGGTAGGCCTAGGTCTAAAGCTTCCAAGGTTAAAGGCCTAAACTGTGTATAAACTATAAAGAGGGGTTCATTTCTAGGCCTAAATCTTAGCAAAGAGGTGTGTCTAGTCCTAGCCGTGTAGCTGTAGGCCTAGGATTAGAACCTAGGCCTCCGCCTACCCCTAGAGTTAAACCCAGGCCTACTTTTTACGATATAATCTTGTTAACTGAGGAATAATAAATTATGTTGGCCTAAACCTGAGACTAAACTTAAAAAAATGCTTTCTAGAGTAAAGGCTTTGGGTTTATAATCATTCTAAACCCAAAGGTATAGGGACTATGATGACCACCGTTTTCCGAAGTCCACACATCCTCTAGGACGTAACATAGGACAATACAACAGCCTTCCCTAAAAAGCAGCTGGCTTCCTTCTTGATCTACATAGTCTTTGGCTGAGCCCATTCTAAAAAATAGCATATTTTTCAAGGATTTTTTCCACCCGTACGGGCATAAAAACACGTTGAAGTCCATTGCGCCACCACACTTAGGTTGCAGAATGCAGCTTGTCCCACAGTTCGCGGCGCTATCTGTTGGATTTTTCGGAACTAACTAAGCCCCGCCTTTGACTAGTTGTCCATTGAAAATGTAAATATGTACTAGTATTAAGTCCAAAAGAAATTAGGGTACACAATCGGTAACTTTGTTGGTTTTAGTTGCATTTCAAATCAAATGACGTATTTAATGCCTCAAAGTTTGAGTTAACAAATAAACAATGATTATAAGAAATGGATTACAAAAGGTGCAAAGCGGTTTAGGTGCTACGTACCCCACCTTCATTTCAAACCAAAGGGCCCATCCAGAAGATATACAACTTGAAAGTTTCAGTTTTATACCGAAAGAAGATATACCTTGTTGACCCGAATATACGCAGACAATATAATACGGGTAGTTTTTGAGAAGAGGAAATTAAGAGGAAAAAAAATGCAAAAATAAGGAAACTGATAAAATAAAAATGAATCGTTTCAAAAGGCGTTTTAACTTAATTTTTACCTGAAGAAGTCTAGTATTTTTTCCTATTTTATAGATGATTTGGCTTAGGTCTTACCGTATTGTGCCGAATATATAGGCCGACCCTGAAAAAATGCCAACCCCTTAACTTTGGTAATCAAAATTTAAAAAAATATATATATATTTAACGTAATATTTTTATTTTACGCGCCGTTATTCCTGCGGTCTATTTCCGCGGAGCTTGTGCCGACATCGTTTTTCCCGTGGCCTTTTTGCGCAGAGCCCGTGATGACGTAGCACTATCTCTTTGCGGCCCGGTTCTTATCGCCCAGTCATCTGTTCTGCATCAACTTAGGCCTGGAGATAGCGTCGCGTCCTCCGTGCCTGCCGTATTGTTGGCACAGCGCCAGACAGAAGCACTGAACTATACATATTTCCTTGTCACACGGCACTGTAACTTGGTGTTTGAAATTGGTGCGTAAAAATGCTGATGCTCGCGTATAGGCTGAGGAGGGATTTTGAGACCTAAAATTCGGCATATATTCGGTACAATACTGTACTTCGGCTAGGCCTAGGCTTAGTCCTAGCTTATATTGTAAGCCTAGGCCCATGCTTGAGCATCATATCATTGGCTTAAACTAGGCCTAACAACCTAGTTTGTGTGTACTGTGACGGCAAAACGTAGGCCTAACCTGCATTCATACAGAGAATTTTACAAGTATTTTTCCTATTTATTGATGATGAGGCCTAGCGTACGTCTAGCTAGGCTCCTAGGCCTACACAAGTACTGTGACGGCAAAAAGTAAGCTTAGGTCGCGTGCTAACGTCAAACTTTATTATTCAGTTCCAAAGCTTCATAATGTTTCTACTGATGTTGCTTTTTTAATTATAAACCTTTCAAAGTTATTTCAATAAACAATTCAGGTGACTTGGATGCAGGGACCGGGAAAGGTGAATACACTGCCTTGAAAATAAACATCCTTTATTGGTTTTGTTGTGTTTATATTACTAACCTTTCCGATCAACTGTCCTGAAGAAAGAATGGCAGAGAATATTTCATTTAAACACTATGTATTTTAAAATCGTAGTTGGCGTGGTTTTTCAATTCTGACGTTTCTTCCATCCTGGCTCAAGGTCAAATTAACCGAGCATTGTGATTAGACAGAAACGAGATAGCCCCAGCCAATAACGCGTACGTATCATTTAAACTCGTTCCATTCAAGATTTAGGGCACAGAATATTCAAACGTGCTCAACGTGTATTCAACGTGCGTGCATGCTGGTCATCTTGTCATCAGCATGGTTACTTCACATACTCTTCATTCCAGCATTTACTCTTACAAATCACATACCTGGACAGCACAACCTTATCTGCTCCACTAAACACTACACTACCCAAGATTGCAAAGAAATGTACTATATTTTATTTAAACACATCATTTTCATGGATCTCTAGTCATAAAAAGCATTTAAAATTAGTCAAAACTGTTTTTTTTTTTTTTTAATGTTGGTTTGTTTGCCTAGGCCTATGTTTAGTTAATTTTAAATATAGGTTGTTGACTTTACAATATGTCAGTAGAGAAACAATTGTCTTGGTTCTAATAGTGTCATGGATTTTTTTTCAGTTATTGCATTCTGCGACGAAGATAAGATGAGCACACTTGCTATAAGGATAGAAGTTTTGCTGGATACAAAGAACGATGATCTTGCGTTGCGATTAGCTCGCATTTGTTCAAGATATGTGCGACTAAAGGGATTGCATCACGATCAGAGCGTTGCTTCACAAGTTACTTTCATAACAGATGCTCACATAGCACTATTGTACCAGAAAAAGAGAATCAAAAACATAATTTCACTGGTATGTATAAAAGCAGTATGCCTAGTTCTAGTTGATTAGCCGGTTACAGTATGTCCTGGTGTCCCTAAGACTTCCAAGAAGTACAGACAAACTTTGAATTTACGAATGTAACTAGAGGCAAAAAAAAGTTAATTCAAGGAATTCGTGAATTCAAAAAACCTTCAAAATTGCCGCCTACTGTACCAACAAAGTGACAACATCATCTTGAGTGCTTCAAACTACTCCTAGGTAGCGCCTATGCTGGATTATGAACATGGAAGGCTGCAGGAAGTGAGTTTATTTGCTCATAGGTGGCTTTGGATGGTAAGACATCGTCAACTCGGCGCTCGCTTCGTGTTGTGCAAGCGGGAGTAACATCAAGCACTGATTACAAAACTGTTTATGTGGCACATCTGAGTAGTGTAACCATATCAAGCAGCTCAAGGTCAATTGCCTCGGCGCTATCCCAGTGCCCCCTCCCTCCTCAACTGCCTCCATGCCGAACTTACGTAATCAGTTCATTCATTAGTGCTCGTGCCCGCCCACTACGTATTTTATCTCCAAACACCAAATTCCATTGCTGTCAGTGTTACGTAATAAATATTGGACACTTAAATAATGCCGTTGAATCTTTAAAACATGCTGAAATCGAAGTTCACAGAGACGAGACTTCCTTGAAGAACGACCTTCGCCTTCACAAAGACTGCCAAAAACGAGTGTAGTGTAGCCAGCATTCGATTCCTCCAATTTGGAATCGATGCAGGCAGGAATCGATCCAAAATCGATTAATCAATTCTGCCATATCATCCCTGCTACCTACCCCCTTTTTAAGTTAAAAAATATATTGTTACATACCCAAATAATTCCCCTTCTTCTCCTCCGACACGCAACACTGGTATCTTTATTTTCGATGTAGGCCTAATTATTTTTAATTACATGGCAGCAATATATATAGCACAGTTCATTAACCACTTGACTGCATTTGTATCACCACTTTTAACAAATTCACTTCACCCAGCCTCGCACGAACAACTTTTCCCGGCAATTGACCGGGCTCTGGAAGAAAGAGACCTGGAAACCTGGAAGCAATAAACTGTGGCAAGTGAAATAGAAAGGCAGGTTTCAAGACCCATATTGTGTATGCACGTGCTCCTAGTTGAGGTATAACATACATTTTAAATAAAAGAGCCGACCTTGGGATGGTCTTGGAGACTCGAATAAAGCCATAAAACTATAAGCATACCGTGTGTGTAGTGTGTAGTGGCAAACTTTCATCTGCATGTTACGCCTTATGCCAAATGAGTAGGGTTGCTGTTCGATATCAATTTGAATAGTATCAATAATCACTCTTGTGCAATCGATTGTCAATTGATTAATATCAATGTTTACGTCAATTGATAATCGAATAAAAATAAGGCCTATACTTTCTTGCATACTGACGCGGACCGTGGTCCTTTTGCGAGTGCATCCTTTTGTTCCTTCTTTTTGCTCAAAACAGGGTTTTTCCTCGCTAGCAACGTCTTTCATGAGAGCCCCCCCCCCTCAGCGTGACCGGCCGGTCCGATGAGAGAACACTACATAGTCCCGGCTCGTGTGTTGTCTTTGTGAGGGCCGTGCTTCTCGGAAATCTTAGTTCTGTGAAGTTTCATTTCATCTTTTGTTGAAATTGTCGTTCATTCATTTACGAGATATTATCTGTAACTATTCAATGCTTCGATATTTTTTACGTGACCAGATAAACATAATATTTGACATTAGGTACTTTGAAAGATGACGTAATATTGGTCGGAGAGAACTGATAAGATAATATTTTTGTAGCACTACAGAATGTTTTAAGCGATACCGAGTTGGCGCAGGGTGGGGAGGAATGCATCTCGATAGATGCTTGTGTTGACCTTGAGTGGTATACTACAATATTGGTTGTGATGAGGCGAGGTTGAGCAATTGGTGAAGCCGCCCAGCAACACAAGCATGCAATGCAAGTTGCTTACACTGCAGCAGGGCAGGGGCGTTGCGTTGCGCTTCAAACTTTGCGCCTTACGCGTGTTGTAGATCTCGCAGTGGACGAATTTTTCACGTAATAAAGCGATTAATGTCTTCACTGAAAATATTTTATATAGTTCTGCAGAGCGAGCGGTTAATTACAAAATTTCTGAAGGGTGAGACTGCGGAAGACTGAATCGATTGTTGATCGTTTTGGGAAACGATCGATATATCGATTATCAAAAGGCAACCCTACTGATAAGTAGTAGTTGCAATAGAGAAACGTTGTTGACGCTGTATTTTGCCAATCGTTATTCTTACCTACGCTATGGGATTCATTTACCACATTTGAAATTTCATCTATGTCGGAACGGGCGTGAATTTTCATTGATAATATCTTAGAAAGGTGTGAAAACGGGTCATTTCGCTGCATTGCGTGTTAACTGTTTACACTTACTAGTGCGTTGGTTCGACGTTTTGGAACCACTGTGGGTTCCATCCTTAGGACGACTGCTTGCTGAAAAGAGCGTTTACTCGTTGCCTCTCTCGTTCGGGATCGTGTTGAATGCCTTGATCAATGGCAATGGGGTTGGTCACGTGTGCGTCCGCTGCAACCTCGGTGGTAGTTGTTACACCCCCTTGTTGTGACGCCTGCGGGTGGGGTGTGATTGTCATGTGATTGTGAGTGGTTGTGTTGATGACAGGAGTCCACGTTGCACTTATTTAGTTTATAGCCATCGTCTCCGTTAAAGTTGTTGGAATTTTTCTTGGTCTCCACTGCCTCCCGGATTATCTGGGCCAGAAACGTTGGGTCGAACTAAGTACACTGGTGTCTCCAAACATGATCTGGTGGTTATCGTCACCTATGTGTTGGTTACCGCCAACTTTGTGTCGTAATCTTTAACACAGTGAGCTTTGTGTTCTTTTATTCTCGTGGTGGTGTTTTGTGCAGTTTGACAGCTGTACACTTTACCACATTTGCACGGGATTTCGTATACACCTGTGGTCAAGGCAGAACTGGTCTTTCATTGGTTTTAGTTTGTTTCTGATCATAATACAGGATTTGTAAATCGGGCGTATGTTGTGCTTGGCGAGAAGTCTGCCAATCCTGTCAGTGGCACGGTGAACGTAAGGTAGAGATGTCCACTTAGGTTTAGCCTGGCTTTGATCAACTTCAATAATTACCCAATTTTCCTGTCGTTTACGGTCAAAAGGTTTTTTGATGTTCTGTCATTCATACTCATTGCCATGCAAAACTTTTGTGAGATGTTGTTTTTCGTTTTCATAGCTTGCGTCGTCAGACAGTCGCTTGGTTCTGGTTACTAACTTGTTGATGACTGCATGTTTTTGAGATGGGTGGTGGTGAGATGTTGCGTGAAGGTAGCGGTCAGTGCTTGTCTCTTTCCTACATACCGCATGTCCTAGTCCTAATCCTAGTGAAGCTTTATTTTTAGTTATTCTTGCCTGAAAAATCATTTAGCATTTAAACGTACCAACATTAGTTATACCTAGTAATGTAAAATTTCTGGAATTTTTTTGGGGGGTAATTTTCCGGAAATATTTCTTTAGGAAAATTTCTGGAAATTTCCTGGAAATCATGGAAAAAAATCATTATGGAAATCATTTGGGGAAATTCTAATTAAAAAAAACTAAATACCTGCAAATAGGTTACCAAGGTAGTAGGCAATTCCAATTTTCATTTGAATTCATACTTCATCAAGATCAAATTATAGTAGGCCTTACTGAATCGAATAGCCTTAGTGCATTAATATGAGACGTTAAGCAATATAAAACAATCAATCAACCTTACTGTTCAAGATTATGAAATTATATTTATTTGACCAGCAGGCCGGTGAACTTCCAAGTTAGGTACATCACCAAACTCAAACTATCATATGGATCCACACCATAACAGAGAATAACATATTATTATGGTATCACAATGTTCGAGTGCAATATAATACTGTAGTGTCCAATAAAGACTGTTCTAGGCTTGCACATGGTCTTGAGACATTTCTAGGTTATGAATTAATATTATCTAGGTGCCCGTTAGGGCGCCGCAGCCAAGCCGCGGTGCGCTACACACTCAAGCACCTTATACACCAAGCAGAGTTGGGGTGATTTCGAGGTGTTACCCAGCCGTCATGTAACGTGATGTGAACTTGAAAACTATCACAATCGAGGGGATTTAGGTACCTGACAACACATGCCAAATTTTATTGGGGTACGACCATTCCTTCTTGGTGAAAAAATGGCTTGAAACATGCTCAAAATCACTTTAAGGATGTTAGCTACTCCTACTACTGCTACTACTGCTACTTACATCTAATACGTCGGCCCGCGATTCTGACCAGACGGGTGGGACTACAATGTTCATATTTTACATGGACATTAAGGTTATAGTATTATAGTCTCTTTTGAAAAAAAAAGTTGAAAAAGTTTGTTGGAAGGCTTCCAAATAAAGGTTTTTAAAATAAGCCTTATACAATCAACAAGTTACTTGACACTTGTTGACGGTATAAGCAGAGTACGGCGGGAAAGTGCGATACGTAAACAAATGGCGGACATTTTAAATTTTGCTTCTATGTGTGAAATGAGAAAAGTTGTCATTATACTCTCATAAAACAAATCAGAAACCGTCCCTGACCTAGGCCCAGATGTAGAAAATTATTTATAATACAACAGTGTAGGTCTAAAGTTCCATTAGGCTATAGGACTAGATAAAATTATTACTTACATTACATGTTTGGCAAGCCTAGCCAACCCTAGGCCAGCACAACATAGTTCTGTCACACAATACACACAAACACAATGTCGAAGCAAGGTGTCAAATAATATGCGCTTGCTCATCTGTTTGTTTACATAATTGCAACAATCAAATCATTTCACGCAACTCGTCTTTCGATTGGCCCGCGTTTATGAAGGCACTGCCATCTAGAATAAATATAGAACTTTTTCGAGCTCTTTGCTATACGCATATCTTTTTAAAGTGTCAAACGAAAACGACTTCGTTTTCAAATTGCGTTTTCAACAGTCATCTCCCACGAACTCAAGAATTGGGGTCCAGTCCTTATACCGTCGTTATACCATGGTTATACCACCTATACCCAGGATGTACATGAATCCGGGTCTAGATATTTTACATCCTATATTGTTATTGCTAATACCATAGAAATTAAATCAACTTTGATAAAATTATTATATTTTAACATATAATTTTGCAATGGAACTTGAAAAAGTAATGAGATCACACACATAACAAAAACTTGTAGAAATACAGCCAAACCTTACACACTCAAAAGAAATGAGATCTAAAAAAAGGGCCAAGCTCATCTACCCTTCCACATTTGCGCATTCTTAATTCATAAACGTACAGTGTCCCATAACAGCATCCTCGAAAAGCTTGGCAAAATAAAATTTGCATGTTATTACGTTTTAATTAATTAGAAAAAAGAACTTGGATGAACTATTTCGTTTAAATTAATAATCGCAAATTCTATTTTGCCAAGCTTTTCGAGGATGCTGTTATGGGACACTGTACGTTTATGAATTAAGAATGCGCAAATGTGGAAGGGTAGATGAGCTTGGCCCTTTTTTTAGATCTCATTTCTTTTGAGTGTGTAAGGTTTGGCTGTATTTCTACAAGTTTTTGTTATGTGTTGATACACACTGCCTTGATAGGTCATCTTTGAAATTTAATGCGGGAAAATGTGCAAATATGTAGTTTGAAGTTGTAGGCAGCAGTCAGCACTGTCCCATACAGTAATAAAATAGAGTACACTGTTCATCTTAACATATTACTTAATTGTGTGAAATAATTTTTTTTTTATTATTTCCGGATATTATTTTTTCGGAAAATTTTCGGAAATATTTCCATTTCAGATTTACATCCCTAGTTATACCTATGCTATTTGTTGTTACAGTTGCAATCGTTTGAGCTGGAAGAAGGTGCATTACTTGTCAAGAGGTTTTCCGAAGTACGAGCAAACGCCATCCAGCCAGTATGGAGCAACAGTTCACATGTTGCTGAACTCTCTGCACAATATTTCCTTACCGTTGCAATGGTCAAGCCTTTTCCCGAAACGGAACATATAATTACTAAAATAATGGATGCCTGGACATCGCTGCAAGGAGATACTATATCTACGGCACTACCTGATATGATACGCAAGTTAATTCAACCAGCGCAATCAGCCCAACATATTTATGCATTTTGCCGTGTGCTGTTCAAAAGGGTAAGTGTTTCATCATATTCTGCCTAGTTATAAATAGTAAATCCATTACTAGAAAACATGCTTTGCCACAAAAGCCCTGACTAAAACAGATGAGTCCAAGTAAGCAGGTGATGAGCATATATGCGTGCATCGTGAATGATCGGCGGCAAAAAATGAAGGTGCGGGGCAGCGAGGTCATATCGCTCCCCTGGCCGTAAGCTTATTGGGAAGATTGGTCTCTCATGGCTGCTGACAAGAACTGAGCAATACAGCACCCGTATTAGGGATGTCAGAAAGCGTGTATTTTAGAGATGTGCGGGTACCCGAAAAACGGGTAATTTTTGGGTAGATAAAAATACTCAGTCGGGTCGGGCTATGATTACTACCCGGAAAAAAAATTTACCCTACTCCAGAAACATGTACAATGAACATTGTTCCTCGCAGAGCGGCTAAGGGTGACAATGCAAGATCGTTATCAATCGAGGGCACAAAAAACGTTAAGAGAGTATAGAACATGCGCTTTAGGTAAATTGCTGTTCGCTCAGCCGACTGACATCACAGGTGTTTGAAATTTTGAACATACGTATGTCAAGAATGTGGAAATATAGGGCTCTGTTGTAACCAGTAACTCATTTCCAAATTTTGTTTTAAAATAATTTAGCCATATAAAAAATAAATTAGTTTTCACGATTTTTTTTTTTAAACTCCAAAATTGATTATATTTGTGATTTTTTCCTAGCTGATAAAGACAAAATTTTGAAAATCTATGACCACAGGGCTGTCCATGTATGCTTTATTGACAACTTTGCAAAGTTTCATATACCTCGGATGCATCTTGACTGAGCGAATACCGGTAGCTATTTGCTAAGTGTCAAATGTGTCCCATTCCCTCTTAAGGCTATTGTACCACCTCTGGCCGATAATTTGAAAGTGGAAGAAACATGTCTGAAAAGTTTGCTGAATGAAAGAAGGCCTTTGAAAATAACAGAAAAAAAATTGTGAATTTTTTGGGGTGGGACATATAAACACCTTTAGCTAAACTTGACTATAGCTAAAATAGTTTCTAAAATAACAGTTGTGTATAATTATTTTGTCAACGTACAAAACTGGAAAAACTCGTATTTGTACCGTTGACAAAATCGTACACCAACTGTTATTTCAGAAACTATTTTAGCATAGTCAAGTTATAGCCAAGGTGTTTAGAAACTATGTCCAGAAGACCGATTCTCAAAATTTAATTTTGAACTAGTCTTGTATATTACACTTTGTCCAAGAACAAAATATAATTTCTAAAGTGAGTTATGTCCCGCCCAAAAAAGTCGCATTTTTTTCGTTATTTATAGCTTCTTTCTTTCGCAACTTTTCAGACATGTTTCTCGACTTTAAAATTATCGGCCGAGGTGGTACAATAGCCTTAAGAGGTTCACACCTTTTGATAGTTAGTAATAGCGGTTTGCTCGCAAAAAGCATCCTACGTATATACAATTTTGCAAACTTGTCAATAAAGCATACATGACGTTCCAAC
The DNA here is from genome assembly GCA_024449915.1 of Sweltsa coloradensis. Taxonomy (NCBI): domain Eukaryota; kingdom Metazoa; phylum Arthropoda; class Insecta; order Plecoptera; family Chloroperlidae; genus Sweltsa; species Sweltsa coloradensis. The sequence continues at coordinate 256,479 of JAMZAV010000260.1, forward strand.
AGTCATAGATTTTCAAATTTTGACTTGATCACAGAAAAAATTCACGAATATAGTCAATTTTGGACTTTTTAACAAATTGAAATTCGTGAAATCTAATTATTTTTATAAATTATTTCAAAAAATTTTAGGAATGTGTTTACTATAAACCTTTATTTCCACTTCTTGAGATATGTTCAAAATTTCTAACAACTGTGATGTCATTCAGGAGCTAACAGAAATTGCCTAAAAAGGGTGGTGAACGCTCTTAAGACGGCAAAACCTGTCTGCCTTGCATGTTAGCCGTTAGCCAATTGGTATTTTTTAGGGGTGTGCGGGAAAGGATTTTTCAGACTCGGGACAGGATTAGGAATTTCATATTACAAAATCCGGGAATCGGGATAGAATCGGTAAATTTTCCGACAACTAAATAAATTAAATGCGGCATCTTCATATCACTTTATCAAGTACAAAAGGATCACCAAATTAATCACATTGACTCACAAATTAACTTTAGACTAGGCCCTAGGCTAGGCCTAGCTAGAGCTCTACTTGTAGGACTTAGGCCTAGGTCCCTACTTGTATTTATTTTTGTCCAGACCTAGGCCTACCCAAAATGAATTATAGTCTAGGGCAGGGTTGCCACAAAGTAACTATTTTTATCCTTGAAAGATACTTTAAAAATCCTGATAAATCCTTGAAAATAGCTATTTGGTATTTTGCGTTTTATTACGTGAATGAATTACCAACATTTTTGGGCTTCCACACAATAATACGTTATGCCAGATTGATTTTTGAGAATTTAACTAGCATTACATGCCATCATAGACCTAAGAATCTGAATTTTATTAAAATATGCTTTAAACTTTAGTTTTTGGCATCGTGTCTATACTTGCTGGGTTTATTTTTTATTAGTTATTACTATTACCCGGTGTTACTGATGTTTTTATTAGTCTCTTTAAGCTGCAGTAAAAATAATGTATTAATTTCCTTGAAAGTGGCAACCCTGGCCTAGGGCCTAGTAATAAGTAGGTTAGAAAGAATGGCCTGTGCTTTGGATTAGCCCATGAAGGTCAATGAAGGTCACGGTCATGAAGGACTAGGGGAAAAGAGGCCAAATTACAAATTAGCTAGTTGTTATACTTGTGTTCATATCTAGAAGCCCTCCTGAACCACCTGTAAAATGCTCGCTCAACGGAAATAGTTGGTATTGTTTGAGACCATAAACTGTCAATCATGTCTTCCACTTACCAACCCTTGTTGTACCGGTCACTCCAAACTGCATGGATCTTCTATTGCTTTGTTTGTTTGTTTGTTTTTCTTGGAAATTAAACATAATAATCATTCACTCAGGTGGCGCGACGCGCAACATGGGCAAAGGCCCAGCTGACGCATATTTTGAAGTCACTTTGTATTTGGAAGCAATGGATCAACCCTTCTCTTCATTAGGAGAATCCGACAACATAATTTGACTTTTACAACGTTGCACAAAGAGAGCATAGAAAATAAGTTGCCCTTTGAAAGGAGGCTACCTTGATTTGACCTGGACTATAGTTGTACCTAGGCCTAGAAAAAACTCAATTTTAAACTTACCAAGTGCATTTGGCCTCAAGTACATGGCTTGAAATTGAGGTTTGTGGGCACTCTTCAGATGCCTTTGTGAGCTAGATTTTTGACCTCTCTTCCCCTGGTCCTAGGCTCACATGGGCTAATCTAAACCACAGGCCTTTCTTTCTAACCTAATAATTCATTTTGGGTAGGCCTAGACCCTAGGCTTGGATGAATATAAGTAGGGACCTAGGCCCTTGCCTAAAGTCAATTTGTGAGTCAAGTCATTGTGATTAACTCCTTATCTGTTAGTGCCGTATATATACGTCCATGCTAAATGGCGTCCGCACTGTGCATGCCGTAAATATACGCGCCGCAACACTTCCCACTTCGTGTGTCTGTGCATGCCGTATATATACGCGTATTATCGCCAGCAGCAGAGGTCTTCATTCTAGCGAGTTTCGTTCTGTTATGTTGGTGGTAGATGATCAATTTTTTGAGGCTACCCTAAGGGGAATAGGAGCCTGTTGCTTCATCTGTGCATAGTGGCATTGCGTAAGGATTGTTTATATATCCAGAACATGTTGGTTATTTTAGATTCAGATATAGTTTGGAAGGTGAACTGAATGATTTAATTTATTACAGTAATGATACAAAAAAAATTATTGAGATACTTGCAAAAATGGCAAATTAATAATAGTTTCAACTCAAGTATAAATAAGGGTATTTTATCAAAATTAATACACGGGGAAGAACAACTTCTGAAAATAAATTCCACAGTTAAGGCCTATTTCCCAGCTTTTTCAGGTTGAAAATTAAATATTATTTTGATTTTTGTGGCACTGCACACTAGATACTAATGCATCAAGCAGGCACGCAGTCGTTCGTTAGGCCTTGATGGGTGACCTATAAGGTCGATAAAAGTAGTTGGCGCGTCACTTAGTTGGGGACGTAGTCTAACCAAGTAACCCATGTTTGCTGTGCACTCAATAAGGAATTAATAATTACTAACTATAATTTAAAAATAAAATATAATAAATAAATAATTATTATAATAATAATAAAAGTAATAAAAATATTATGCAATATAGCGGACGTTGAAAAAATACACAAAACCTACAAAACATTTAACGTTTCTATTTGAAATATAAAGGACTTTCATTTGAAAAGAAGTGGGATTATTCATCCAACAACGAAAAAAAATTCAAAACCTTTAACGTTTCTATTAAAAATATAAAGACCGAGAAGACGTTTTAATTAAAATTTTTATCACCATGAACAAAAAAAAACATACAAAAACTTTAACGTTTCTATTTAAAATATAAGGACTTTCACCCGAAATGGGAGTTTTTACATAAAGAATAGATTGTAAAAAAAATTACACCACGGAGATTTGAACCGGGGAACTTTTGATCAAGAGTCTAACCCGCTACATCCTGCCACAACGGTGCGTGAAAGCGGATCGCCTACAAACGTTTGGGTGGGTATGGACGATGGCCGCTGCAGCAGTCGGTTAAGGCAGTCGAGTCACCCATCAAGGCCTAATCCGTCTTCCGCAGGCACGCGCAAATGCTGCGATCTAGCGGGCACCTTGCCAACTGCTTCCAGAAGGACTGAAGAGGCGGGAATTTCAATTTACCGACTTTTTACGCGATCCCGAAGAGTTTCGGGAAAAAAACTTTTTCGGGAACAGGATCAGGAAATCAATTTCTCGATCCCGACCCCGCACACCCCTAGTATTTGTACACCAAAACTTGTAGACTCGCAGTGCTGTAGCCCCATGCCTAGCTAGTTTAATGTACATCAAATAATAACATGTTTCCCAGTTAGGTGTATTTACAACATTTATCTACTTAATTCTTAAGTTTAAAATTCATTTGACTACTCAGTTGCCCTATGTTGTTTAAAAAAGGTTACCTGATTAACGGAAAGTAGCAAGAACGGATCTGTTGCAGTATGTTTTCATGGAAAAGACTGTTAGGGAGTAGAATATCTTGGGGATGTTGTTGCTAGTGGGTCTTTGAGGGAATTAAGATTGTGTTTAGGGGAAGGGGTCATCATGCAAAATACAAATCCATGTAGGGCTAGGCCTATTTTCCAGCCACTCCTAAAATTTAAAATACCTATGCATTTTACACTACCCGAGGGTACTTGCAGTTACCCGACCTGAGCCTAACCGGAGTTCAAATATCACTACCCGCACATCATTAGTGTGTTTCACTAAACGTTTACAGTGTCTTTGTGAAGGTCGTATTTCTCGGAACTCTTGGCTCTGTAAAGTTTGATTTAGCAGATATTTTTGTAGTAAACTGATTTTTTTGTTCGTTTACAGCGTTATTCAAGTGTCACAATATTTATTATTACATGACAACATGAATGATATTCCAAGGCGGGCCTATAATGAGCGTTAGCATTGTTGAATGATCTAGTACGGAATTTAGCGCGGTGGGGGGGCATTGAAATAGTGGCGAGGATTGACCTTGAGCGACCTTAACAATATCAGTTGCACAAGATACAAGACAGATGCGCTGTAAAAAATGTGCGAGACGAGTGTTCTGCCCTGTCATAATGACGTTGGAATGTAGGCCTATGGGTTTGCGATGACTCAACGCTGCAGAGGTGAAGAAGGGAACGGTGTTGAAATTGGAGACTACTCACGCGTATGAATGAACAATGAATGACTGCAAATTGGTTCATTAAAAAACACATATCGGCTGATTGCACACAGGATAAATGAAGCACAAAAAAAATCGTTTACTGATCAAGGATAATCGGTAAACATGTACACGCCTCATGGTATCTGTATTTTTAGTACACCTTTTGGATTCATACATTCTGGGCTACAATGATTTTAATTAGTGATGTCAACGATAATCGTACATTGATAATTATCGATAATATCGAATATCGCGATAATAGTACTATTTCAATTTGCTAGCAATATCGCGATATTATTGGGAATCCGGATTTTTAATAGCAAATTCAGTAGCGTACACGTTTATATGACTAATCGACGTCGCTACTACGATATTTTTCTCCTGAATTCTGGATTTCATGGAATTCCCAGCTTCTCAAAATGGGTTTTTCTGCGCACGATCTATTTGACGATACCAATCCCCGCCCCCTCGCACCGCAACGATCGAGGAATAGCACTCGCCGCTGGCGCTCTCTCTCTTTCGCTTCACCACACACCTTCTCGCACACTCGCTCGTAGAAGGGGCATCATGGGGGCCATCGTAGGTGGCGGCCAATCCGACCAGCTTTGAGATGGTGCGTAATTCAAATTGACGCAAATGCGAGAAAAACTAGTTTAATGCCGATATATCGCGATATGATTACAAAGTGACCGTGTCAGCGCGATATTTTTGTGCACGATATTTTCATTTTCTACGATGATTCTCATTCTTATTGCTGCGCGATTATCGAGATGAATTTTCATATTGTTTGACATCCCTAATTTTAATGCATGAATCTAGCATAGGGGCCTACTATTTTATTTTATGAAACGTAAATTATAGTCATTTCATATTAAAAGATCGTATTGAGTTAATTAAATACAAAATCAAGCTTGGTATGTAAATTGAATTTGCAACATGTGCTGCTTGGCAGGCTCAATTTCATTTGTTGAATGGGAATCAATTAATTTTGGTCTTGCTGTGAAAGTGAGTAACTGATGCTATTTTTTACGAAAAAATTACTGGTGATTTTAACCATAAAAGGTATGGTCATCTAGTTTCATCATAGAACTATTGACACTTGAAAGTGTTAGAATTTTTAATGTGTATCCCATTTAAGGAAATATCTGTAGACAACGCGTCCACAAATAATCTTTATGTTAGCGCCCTAAGACTTCTAAAAATAATCTGTGTTTCTATCTCTTAATGTTTGACATCTGATATAACCAGTGCTGCTAAAATAGAGCAAGCATATGTTTGAATGTTTATCAATGATTCCAACCTAATCTCGAACCTTTTTCTTTTTAGTACGGTGTCGCAATGAAGACATTATGCATCGAGTTATACATCCAAGGACTGACCTCAGACATGAATGAATTGGAACAGAGAAAAGCGAAGAAGGACCCAGTGAAAGTGAGCGAAGCAGAAGACCAACTGTCGCAAGGATTCCTGGAACTAGGGGCATTGGTTGAGGACAACTTGGGGGTTTCTCGAGAGTGCGTGCTAACCGCTTTCTCCATCTTTCCTACACGTGCCTGTTACGAGAAGCTTAAGGCTCTGGCCAAAGCTCAGCCGGAACCAGAAACTCCTGTTATAAAAGTAGATCCTGTCCAACACCGGGCCCCCACGGGCTTAAAGACCAACCTTCCTAGGCCTGGAATCAAGCTCTGCGCTCTCCACCCACCATTTGACCCGGATTGCGGACTACCGGTGGGAGAACTCTGTCCCACTTGCGGCAACTTCACTGGAATCGTGGCCAACCCGGACGGAAAGAAAGTAAGGATGCTGGGAGCACTAATTAAGGGGGACACGATGACCAAGTCGCGCAACTATGATGTATTCTCTGCACCGAGCATAGTTTTGGATGCAAAATCCCTCGGCCTGTCTCCCCAGGTATTAGACGACCTGACAGTCGTTCTGAGTGGTCCTCGTTACCTTCCTCTAAGTTGGGCCTACGACTGGGGCGAACTGAGTTTAACGTGCGAGAAATATCTCGAGACTAGTGATAGCCGCAATAAAGACAAGGAGCTCAAATTCTTGAAAATCGATTACAACCAGTTCAGTAGTTGGCCCAAGACGGTGATTGCCTTGGACGACTATACCGGGATCGAGAAGGGGTACGAGGATTGCCTGGACTGGGAGGAGGCTGAGGAGCCTACCAAGGTGGTGCGCGCGGCTACGACCAAGGCCTACAAGAGATTGATGTTGCTGGACGCCGAGTCTGATTCCTCTTCGGATCGTAAGAGGCGGAATCGATCTCTCAAGACGATGTGCACGCTGGACATCGAGAGCGACAACGATTCTGGATCCGGCCTCAAGAAACAGTTTGCTTCGCAGTCTTCTTCTGTATCTGGATATGATACTTGCACCCAAGACAGTATAACAGACAGCTTGGGTAGTGACGGATGCCGCCTAGACAAACCCAAAGGAAATGCAAAGAAGACAGTCTCCAAAAAGAAAGGGAAGGAAACGTATCCGGCCAAGGAAAAGCCGGTTCGACGAGAAGTTTCGACGTCGATCTTCAAGGTGGACGAAAATGGGGAGAAAGTGGGGAGCACCCACGGGACTCGGTCGACCACAAACGGGAAAGTAACCGACAAACGCACCAGCGATCCCGACGTCGTGAAGTCTCTACGGATGTTCCGTCACCAAAACTCCAAGAAGGTTCACGCGTCGACGGATGGCAAAACTCAACCAGGGATCTCACCGGTAAGCACACTTAGTATAACTCCACGTATCATATTGCAAAGGGCGGAAGAATCCAGTCAGCAGACCTCATCTAAAAAACCTCTGACTCCAAATAACCTTCAAATCGATCCGGGTCCGATATCCCGAAAGGTCGGCAACTCCAAAACTCCTTTCCAAGCATCGAGCAAGGTCGGCATCGAGGGTCCCGTCGACTGCGAGCTAATGAAGGCTGGCGTCCCTGGCCTGAACACTCTGGAACTGTTGGTGCCTCCCGTGTCCGAGGCTACAGTTCAGGTGGTCCAGCTACCACGGTCATCTAGCACAGCCGGTCAGAGCTCCGGAGCAGGGGAGTGCCCTTCCGAACAGAGCTCTTCTACCGAGCCTGCACCCACCACTCGGAGCGAGACCTTGACCATGACCTTGGCCTCGCTCCTACAAGAGACGCCGCGTGTGGTGCGAGTGTTGCACGCGTCTGCCCTGCCTCCGAGCTCGGAGGCGCAGGTTGCGACTCCCTCTCCGGTCACCGCCCACATCCAGAAAATCGGGCAACCTCCTGCCGGTGACTCCGGATCCAAACCTGTCAACCTGTCCACTTCTCAAGGCACCGCGGAACGACGGCCGGAACCTCGGTCGTCGGCCGAAGGGCTGCCCAAGTTTCACCATGCCTTCAGCAACAAGGCTAGCAGAAGTATCTATTGCCAGACCAACCCCTCCGAAGGACCACAGACCACTGTCGTTCCGGAGGAGCCAGAGTCCGAGCCCTCTGCATTCCGAGCTGTGAGCAGTACGGCCCCCCTTCCCACACCCGCGCCCACACCCTCCCCCTCCCAACCCAAGCCTACTCCCAAACCTTCCAGCACCATCACTGGCATGCTACAGAATTCTGGCATGCTTCAGACCCTGCTCGCCACACAGTCTATCACTAAAGACAGCTTCATGATGACGTCTAGAGGTCCTTTCTTGAGGATATTTCGAGCGCCCACTCGCCAATCTACCCCTTCTATGGTCTATATTGGCACTGCCAATTCTAAACCTCCTCAGGTGGTAAATACCAATCCGGCGCACGTGAATCCGCCATCTGTTAAGATTCTACGACTGTCGCAACCGGGTACCTCAAGCGGTGACCGCCCGGCCGTTTCTCCCACCAGGAACAAGTTCCACGCTGGTTTGCCTTCGACCAGCACCGGGCTCCCGGCTTCTCAAGACCCACCACAAGTCTGCATCTTGGATAGCTCATCAGATGAAGATATAGATCACTCGTCACGGCAAAATATACTGGTGAAGGTAGAGGATACTCCTCCCTCTGGGGTCCTACAACTCCAAAACACGGATGTTGGTCATCCTAGGCTGAGTGGCTTCCCCGCGATACGGAGTTACCCTCCCGCAGCTACACCGGAAGAACTCGCAACCAAAGATGCTGACCGCGGCAACACGCTCAAACTCTCCAATGCCTTGAATTCCAACCCTCCCGAATCTGCCTCTTCGTCTTTGGAGCAGCAACTTCTGGAGTTTGATGTTGTTCTTAAACAGTTCACGGAAACTTCCAAAATGAAAGAAAAGGGGGAAATCCAACCAGATGGCGTGCATCCAAATCCTACTTCGGAGTTCCCAGCGGCCGAGATTCCCTGCTTGAAAGTGCCAACAGTCTCTCGGATGTTGCCCCTCGTAAAGACGCCCACTAAGGTGACCAAGGTGGTGATGGTGTCTGGGAACTGTCAGGCAGTAGTATCTCCAAGCAGTAGCAGCTCTTCACCTTGTGTTTCCACCTCCTCTTCGGCTGGCAAGACTTCGCCATCGAAATCTCCCAAATCCTCCAAGTCAAAGTCTATCAAAACGAGTCCTTCCACAAGTGCCGGGGGCTCTAAGGCTTCTCCCATTCCCAAACCCCAACAGAAACCCCAAGAAGACGAGCAAACGGCACAGCGAATCTACGCGATACTCGACGACTATGCGGAGCAGATACGAAACTCCCCCGATCTAAACAACAAACCTGCTCCGCGCAGACGTTCTAACCCCCCAACCAATCCCAGCCAAAATTCCAAACGTAAGAAGTCTTCGCATTCCAAAGTGAAACTGTTGGGACAACAGTCGTCTTCCACTACAACCGAGATGAGTCCCGGGGTAGACGAACCCTCGTTGATGGGTAGCGAAGACAGTTGTAGCGACATGATGTCCATGTCACAAGTGCAAGACTCTCCCGCGGGCGAAGACTTGTCTGCCGTGGACTCTTCTTCCGAGGGGGGTAACCTGAAGAGTGTGGTGACTGAGCCTCCCGAACAACCCCGCCACACGCTCTTGTGTGGAGTACAGGGAATGCTCTTCAAGGAGAACACGCAGGGTGTCGGAGAGAAGCCCCTCTCGATGCCAATCTACATGCACGGGAATGTCCGACAGATGCTGATGCAAGGCCTCAAGGCACACAAGGTGATTCGCGTGCAGCAGGTTAGCGTACCGGGTGCTCCCGGGACAAGCGGCATGCCGGCAGCTACTCTAGTCTTGCGCCAGATGATTCCTCCATCTGTGTTCAATCAACAACAGCAGCCAATGTCCTCTCGACCCGTCGACCCTCCGCCCTCCGAGTCTCCTACCCTTGTCTACCGCCCCGAGTCCGAGACCGTGGTCGTAACCCGCTCTCCTGTTTCCTTGCCGACGGAACAACCCTCTCTCTGTTTGCAGTCTTCGCCTACGAACGTTCGCAGGTGTCTCGCCTTGAGCTTCTCCTCACAGTCCTCTGTACCGGTTATAACCAACTCTCATTTTCAGTTGGCAGAAAATTCAGAGTGTGATATTCAACTTGAAGTATCAGATAGCAGCGGATTCGGTCAGGAACCCGAAGCTATTTCCATGGGCGGGAGCATTCAGATGGCTACGAATCCCGAAACGCCAACCGAACAGGCCTCTCCGATGGATCGACTTCAGGCTCCCCGTTTGATGACGCCGCAGACTAGGAATCAATCTTCTGAACCTCTCTTCCAAACCACAAACTCAAACAGTGCAGCCACCAGTAAGTAGCCTTGATCTATCTCTTCTAGTTTACAGTTTACAACCTCTTGAGTTGGTGAGCACATACCATTCAATCATGTTACCGCAAAATTCCAAACATAGATCACTTAGAAATATGATTTTAGAGTTTGGGGGGGTGGGGGGGTTGGTTGCCTGTTTTTACTCTTAGTCTTATGCTCATTTTGCAATGATATTCAGCCTTTTTGGTGAATAGCCCGCACGTAACTAGGTTGGGGCATTATGTGAAAGAGCGTTGGCCTATTTTTGCACTGACTGTGAACTAGCCACCGCCGTCTGGATGTATGTAAGATACAAATTAGCTGCTTGTCGTGGCTCAACAAAATTTGGTCATGACTTTCAGTGAACTTTCAGTCGGTAAAGAAGTTCATGCCCCCCTTAACTAACACCATCTATGGTTCAAATCTGGAACTAGATCAGTGAAACTTCCTTTACATACCTGAGTTTGTTGTCATAATTCATGGAAAAGAAACAATTCCTTAATATAAAACGTTCCAACTAAATAAAAATATAATTATCACCTTTATTATTCAATAATTAAAAGCCCGGCCATAAGTCCCAATCCTAAACCTGAAATAAATCTACTTCCGCCCCCCTTAACTAGCCCTATCTAGCGGCAGACCGACAAAGCTCTATTCCTTTTGCATGTCAATCATTTAACATGGGGAAATCCGAGCCACGACAAGCAGCTAATTTGTATCTTACATACATCCAGACGGCGGTGGAACTAGCATTCAATACTTTCTTTGTTATAAATATAAGTAGGGCTGTGCGAGCAGGGATTTTCGAAGTTTAGCAAGATTTTGAAAATATTCTTATCTTTTCGATTGAGATACGCGATCGAGCAGACTGAAATCGCAGATTAAATCCATTGGTTTTGTGCTTACAAATGTAACAATACTTGGTATTGATGTTATTAACCAAAATTTTGTAATATTGAGGTAGATCTAGGCCTAGGGGAACATGCTGTACCTTGGGCCACTTTTTACATTTATATTTTTTCTGTAGAAAGGAGATGATGAATCTGGTTAATTTTTTTTGTATTTGCTAGAACATGCCTTGTACAAACTTTGTTGATTTTATTGTATAATACACTTTACAATTATTACTATAAATTAACTGTTTTAATAATTAGTGCAAAGTGGTCCAAGGTACAGCATAGGGATGTACCTTGGACCATATGATTTGTACCTTGGACCATGTACATAAATTCCATAGGAAATTGTAGGATAGGCCTATACTTAATGTTTTCTTTCTTGTTACTTCATATTTAAGAGTGGGAGTGTAAAGTTATATTGTTTCAATTGAATAAAATATTATTTAGGCCAACCATTTTGATTATTATGGTTCCTAAAACAGAATGTGCCAATTAATGCACTAATAACTTAGTACAGCTGCAAGTTGCTCAGCAATTGTCAAAAATTAAACACAGAACTCTGTCATTTTTAAAGTGAACTGATGGATCACTTAAAAGTTTGAAAAACATGTTTTCGGAGACGAAATCGACATCTTCTTGCATTGGCCATCGGAACCGATACTCCGCAATGTGACGAACAAAGTAACTTTGTATGAATCATCCTTGTTTCTGTTTATGATTTGACCGACACAACACTTCGCTCGTTACTGTTCTTTACTGGGTACTGGACCACAACCCAATTCCCTGCTTTGAAAGGAGCATCAACCGGATCTATAATCGAGTCCTTCATCGTACTACTTGCACATGCGGAGGATAGTGGAGTAGACCTAGGCCTATCTTCATCATAGTCGGACAATTGTTCGTCTTCGGTGATTGCTTTTTTAAATTTCTTAGGCTTGGGCTTAATCAACGCCTTACAGATGCCGGACTTCTTACTTTTATTGCTCTTGAGCCGTAGTTTCTCTTCGATTGCATTTTTCTCCGGGGTGTCAGTTAAAATCGTTGATTTACCCCTTTTCCTCCCAGCTGATTTAGCCTTTCTTGGTGCTGCTTTGGCAAATGGTCGAATGTCCTGGGCGAAAGAGTTTTTGTGTTTGGGACTGGGTCTGTAGACATAGATCCACTGGAAGTTTTGGTTCCAACATTGATCATGGATGTGTTTGTTTCATCCGTTTGTTCAGCATCTGGACAAGGCCTATCGGTTACGTACGAACCCAAAAAGTCGTCATCATTAAATATATTTGGATTAAATGGTACAATACCTGAAACTTCGAAGCCTTTTTGGATGTTACTCGTGGTAAAGCTTAATGGGAATGCTGCACCAACCAACTCCGCAACTTCGTATATTGAAATTGGTTTACCAGGCTTTTTATGCATCAAGGTTTTACATTCTTTGTTGTAGTGTGTTTTAAAGGCCCAAAGACTGTCCTGTCTAAAGGTTGGAACTTGTGGCTAGTGTGCGGTGGAAAAGTAAGCAAAGTAATGCCAACGTCTTTAGCTCTACATATTACTTTAAGGGCAGTGTGGCTATCATGATTGTCCATTAAAAGTAGAATTGGATCCTCCAGGGATGGCTTGGTATGAGCAATAAAATGCTCCAACCATTGGGCAAATAAATCTTCATTTGACCAACCAGATTGGTTTGCAGCTCCTAGGGTACCAAGAGGTGCTCCCTTAATCATGTATGGTTTGAAGTTCACCCTTGGAAATATCATAAATGGAGGAATGTGGTTTCCAGTAGCACATATTGCACCAATCATAGTGGTATTTACCCCCCGTTCACCAGAAGTCATACTGCCTACCTGTTTTTACCCCCTTTTCTGAAATTATTTTGGGGGGACATGCACTGTTGAAATGCCTGTCTCATCAACATTCCATACTCGGTGTGGGGGAAACTTGTGTTTGGAAAGTACCCTCTCATAATTGCCAAAGAATGTTTGTACATTGGCTTTGTTGAAGCTAGTTAAGCGGGATAAACTAGTTGCCTCAGGTTTTCGTAGTGACAGATCCTTCTTATATGTAGCCATAAAAAAACGAAACCACTGGACTCCAGCCTCTTGGTTTTCGTCCCAGGATGGTTGGTATGTTTTCATGTTGGCCTTGGCATATTGGAATGCCAGTTTTCTAACTTCGTGTATGGTCAACCCATAGTGTAGTGCAGCAGCTGTTTTTAAGTATTCAACAAGTACAAGTTCCTCAGCCACCTCAAATACTTTCTTAACAGCATTGTTTGCCTTGTATTCAAACATATCTGCATCAGATGCTTTGAAAGAAGTCAGATGGCGAAGAAGAGTGGTACGAGGAACATTGTAAGCTAATGCAGCCTGTCGAACGGACACATTTTCAGAAATTACTTTATTTGCAGCTGCTTCTATATCAGTAGCCCTAGTGGGTATTTTCACCCTCACCTTGCCCTCCTTACTTCGTGGCATTATCTAAAGAAACAAAACATACCATGGTAAAGAAAATGCCAAGTTAAATGTACCTTGGACATGGTCCAAGGTACATTACTATAAGGTGACCCAAGGTACAACCAAGCACATGGCTTTTTGATTTCCCTCCAATTTAGTTTGAGGTTAAGTTGCCTGTTTTATGTATTTGGTATAATTATACATCAAAACATGGTTCTCAGACTTAAAAAAGTGTTTTAGCAATAAATTATCATTGAAGGCTTTCAAAAACAAAATAGTAACATGCAAAATACTTACTTTGAATGGTTGAAAACACAATTTCTTTTTTTATGATGCTAGGTTTTCTACCACCATCCCAGCTGGACATAGTCTGACACCTAGTGGTATAATTGACAACTACAAATTTTAGTTATTTTTTTACCACAAGATAGCAGAGATATCTTGAATGGTCCAAGGTACGACTATGTCCAAGGTACAGCATGTTCCCCTACCCAATGATAAAAAATTAAATTTGTCTTTTTATCATAGGTCAGAGGCCTTCTATAATGTTGACTGATATTTAAGACTAGCCTAGGTCTATTTATAAAATAGGTTCCACTGTTTACAATAATTATTGTGTTCTTTCTAGTTAAAAGTTCAATGTTGCTTTAGGCCTTAAAAATTTTATTCACGGAAATAAATGGACCTAGGTTAGGCCCCTAGGACCAGGCCTCAACCTTTTCAATTTACAATAATTATATGTCCGAATATAATTATATATTAGAGTCAAGATCTTTTGTACTAAATTGTTATCAAGATTTGAACACAAGAATGAAGATTCGCGTTCGGTGGTTTCTTCCGCAAAAGTTTGATTACTCCATGATTTGCTGTTCCTGATTTTTGGCAAACTTCATAATTGTTTGAGTGGGATCATCTAATAAATCAGTTTTTTCTTTTCATTTTTCTTTTTTGATGTTGTTTGTTTTGTTTGTTTTTTCTTTCTTCTTTTTTTTCCTTTTCTTCTCCTTTCTTTCTTTCTTTTTTCTTTCTTTTTTCTTTTTCTTTTCTTTTCTTTCCATTCCACACCCTTTTATTTAGTTCATTAATTAATTGAAAATTAATAACCTTTTTGAATTTGTTACCAAACCCAAAACCATTGTGTTTTAATTAGGGCTGTGCGAGTAGGCCTACTCGGATTTTCAAGTACGAGTCGAGTTCACGGCGAGTTCGAACAAATCCGAGTTTTATTTATTTTGAACTCGAATATTCGAGTGTCTGTTAAACAGCATTTTCATTTACCGACTCGTCAAAAGTTACATGTTTCCTCCGTTAGATAGCAGCACACGCGGCAAAGTTCGTGATACACGATAGTAGAATTCCTTCTGACATGAAACTCGTTATGATTGGCCGGCTGAACTTTGCGAGATCCAATTGGAGCAAGTCACATGCGAGCGTTGATTGGCTGTTTTTGTGAAATCATACCGTGTATCACCACTTTTGTGTCCGAGATGTATGTTGTTGACAACAAAAATGGCCACGATTCACGAGGCGAGAGCAGAGGAGCCAGATGATTCGTAAAAATATGCGGCGGACTAGGCTTGGGCGTAATTTCTTCATTAACCCTTTCCAGTACGGTTATTTTCCATTTATTTTACCTGGGAATACCTATTTAATTTCCAAGCGGTCAAAAGTAAAGCGAAACCATATACACTTGTGCTTGTAGCTTTGAAAGTTATCAACCAATTAACTTAACATTTTCAGGATAGGTTTACAATAAAGAAGTTATCAATTAAAAAAATATAACATGTCTGTATAATTATTATCGCGAATCCAATCCCAGCCATTATTTACGCCTAGGCCTACGCCTACACCGGCGCCGTCATGATTAGAAACTCCTGAATCACTTGAATCAACATCATCACTGCCAGAATCTCCCATTTCACTTGAACTAGAACTATTATTAGAAATAGAAACATTATCATCGTTGTCAGAATCGCTGTAGTCACTCTCAAAAAGAATATTGTTAACAACATCAACAGTCAACTTCGGTCGCTTAGCAGCCATGACGGAACGATTGACGGCCGGCGTGTTTACAAAACAAACTCGGATGTTTTTCATCGATGTATCAATGCGCGTTTCACGCCGGTAATGCAGTCGCCTCGATATTCTTACGCGCGGAACCTTCTGCTATCTAGCGGTAAAGATTTGAACTCGATAGGACTGCTGGTACCGGAGATATGGCGGGTTATTTGAACTCGCGCACCAACGACGTCCCCAGGACGTCGTTGTACGGAGCGTCACGGCGATCTATTACGTCCCAGAGGCGTTGTTGTACTGGAAAGGGTTAAAGCATAGGCCTAGCATAAAATACAATTTCGAAATATTCATGAGATGGAACACTTGTCACAATGCAGGTAAACATTCTAACAACACACGGTGTGACAGTCCCAGTGACAACAGGTAGGCCTAGCCTAGCCTAGGCCCTAGTTGCCAGAATTTCTTCTGGACAAGATTAGGCCTAGTATATTTTACCGATCTTGGGCCCTAGCTAGGCTTACAAACTCACATCGCCATACCAAAGTGCACCCATCACTGTACAATAGGCCTAGACCTAGCCTATGGCACCCTCCAAAACCAAGGTTAGTTGTAGGCCTAGCCTAGGCCCTAGGTTTCCATAACCAAAAATATTTGACCCAGGAGATAAACCTAGCCCTACGCCTGGGCCTAGGGGCCTAGGCTTTAAAACTGAAGAATTTGTTTGACAGGCCTAGTAGAAAGTCTGAAATGGAGAATACATTTTCTCAATTTGGAAATAAACTCGATTTGAACTCGAATTGAACTCGAAAACCGAACATTTGACTGAACTCAAACTCGTACTCGACTCGAATTGAAATCTCCCGTTCGCACAGCCCTAGTTTTAATACATTGTTGTTGTAATATTAGTACCTATTTCAAATATTTACTTAACTGTTAGTTCATTGATGTATCTGTTTCTATGTAAGTAGATGTATTTATTTTAACTGAATAGGATAGACGTTAAATAAAAATTAATTAAAAATTTAAATTTTAAATTTTAAAAAAACTGAACATCACATCGCCCAGCCCAGGCCCAACAAGTCTACAACCTAGGCATTTACTGCGACGGCAAAAAGTAGGCCTAGCTTGGGTGCGAATTTTATTATCCAATCACGAAACTTCATAGTTTTTTTACTGGTGCTTCTTTCATAAAGATAAAGCTTTCAAATCGATTAGGCCCTACCATAAACAATAAGGGGACTTGGATGCGGGAACTGGGAGACGTGAAAATAAACATCCTGTTGGTTTTGTTGCGTCTATATCACTAGTATTTTCTTTTAACGATCCTGAAGAAAGAACGGCGGATAATATTCCATTTCAGCACATTTTACGTCTTTAAAACTCTGTAGGCATAGTTGGCGTGGTTTGACATTTTTTATATTTCTTCCATCTTTGCGTGCATTTGCTGACTGAAAGTTAAACTCACTGAGCGCTATGATTGGACGAAAACGAGTTTGCCATAGCCAATAACAGAGTGTACGCGTGGCGAGCTACGTCGGCCATTGTTGGAACTCCTTCCGTTCAAGATATAGGACACGGGATATTCAAACGTGTTGAAATAGCATTGGAAATGCCTAGTCCGTGTAGGCTATATAATACGAGTACGAATTTGGAGGATTTTTTTTATAATAACCCTGTACATTTTTGGATCAATATGATATTTCAATTGCGCTTCACCTGCAAATGATATTAAAATAAATAATAAGCCCTACATAAATAATAAAATAGGGTAGGCCTACACTAATTTATTCAAATAATATGAAACGTAAAAATCGGTAGGTGCTTGGCCTACAGTAATAACAGGAACAAAACAACTTGCAGCCTAGCGTGACATAAATTAAATCGATAGTCGATTTTGAGCCGAGGTCAAATGCACGTTCCAGACGGAGAAGACAAAGCCATGCGCAGTGTCGGGCACGGCGTGGTAGCAAGAGCATCGAGTTTGTGTGCTCCACGCCTGCGCCTTGCCAGTCAGCTGTTCCTTGTCCCCCCACGTCTCCCCTTACGTTCCTCCCCCTGGAAAGAAGTGTACATGGTGGTAACTCACACTTATAGAAATTGTTTTATCTTGGAGGCGCGAATAATCTTAGCTGTTAAAGCGCCCTAAAACTACTAATACTAATAGAGTGCTAAAGAGTGTATCTCAAGAGTCATTTTGAGACCCGATTTTTCAAGCAGATGTTTTTCGAAATCAAGCAAGATCAGAGCAAGACTTCGTTCTTGATCTATTCTCGAAATTTTCACGTGCACTGACCCAAACATAAGGCATTGTCTTAGTCACATGACCAAATTAGTCATGACAGACAAGACCCAGTTTTACATTTTCTCAATATAATGTTTTAGTCAAATATACCATGTTTGCATTGTCTCTGCATTTTTTCCATAAGCAGACATGTTAATTTGTTTCAATTATTTTATACATCCCCACAGTTAATAATAATAATAATGAATATTAGGTTTTTAAGCATAAGCCCGCTTTAAGGACATAGTTATTGATTCATAGCAGTTGTCGAAAAAGTTTGCTATTTGTTGTGAATAGCAGTTTCGTAAAGGTTTGTTCTGTAGTCCCGGTAGCTTAATTGGTAAAGCTATGGCACGTTAAGCCGGAGGTTCTGGGTTCGAACCCCAGTCGGGGCAAACTTTTTCGACAACTGCTATGAATCAATAACTATGTCCTTAAAGCGGGCTTATGCTTAAAAACCTAATATTCATACTACCCAACTCATGGGAGATGAGACGTGATTGGATTTATCCATGCGATCTTTCAGATTTGACAGCTACATTGCAGTCTTCTGTTGGATTTATGTTATGGAAGTCAACAGTCACAACAAATAGCAGTTTCGTAAAGGTTTGTTCTGTGGTCCCGGTAGCTTAATTGGTAAAGCTATGGCACGTTAAGCCGGAGGTTCTGGGTTCGAACCCCAGTCGGGGCAAACTTTTTTGACAACTGCTATGAATCAAAATTAATAATAATAATAATAATAATAATATATAATATATATATTAAATAATTATTTCTGAATGGGGCTTTTTTTCCGCGAATAATAACAAGGAGGTTCAAACTTACCCCTCCCTGCCCGACGTTTCGGAGAAGTCACATTCTCCATCTTCAGGGGCGACGTGTCGACAGAGACTTGTTGACTTGGGCCCGTCCACGCGCAAAGGCAGGGAGGGGTAAGTTTGAACCTCCTTGTTATTATTCACAGAAAAAAAAACCATTCAGAAATAATTATTTAACATATACCCGCGAAAACTTAAAATTAAACATATATATATGATAAAAACCAGGATCTTGGGTAAAACCGCGTCGAAAATAAGGTGAGCCAGGGCAGAACCTGGGCGTCCACCGACGTTTTGTCTGTACTATGTCAGACATTATCAAGGTTGACTGTGACTCTACGGAGGTTGGAGTCACAGTCAACCTTGATTTTCCGTGGTTAACACTCTGGTTAGCCGTTCTAGAAACCTGACTGACGCATCTAAATCCAAGAAGGAATTTGACAATGTCCGGGTGGCGCTATCTCTGAATGGTTATTCGGATAGAGATATCACCAGAGCTATCAAACGGGACCCAACCAAATCCCAAGATGCTACTAAAGAGAAGGAAAAACCACAATCTATAGCATTAGTCCCATATGTCAAGGGCACTACCGATATCATAGGAAGAATCCTCAATCGCCAAAACATTGAGACTATTTTCTCCACTGATAGAAAAGTAGGATCCTTCCTGAGAAATGCGAAAGACTCAATCCATTTACGAGGTGCCATGTGGTGACTGTGACCAAACATATATAGGCCAAACAGGTAGACGCATAGCCGTTAGGATCAAAGAACATTCCAATGCTCTAAAAGCAGGAGACAAGAATTCGGCCTTGGTGCAACATGCAAAAGCTCTCTCTCATGTTATAGATTTCGATAACACTAGAACCATTTGCCCTGTCCAGCGACTCCAGACCCGTATCATCAAGGAATCTGTAGAGATTGAGAAACGGCCTCACAATCTAAACAAAAGAGACGATAGCCAAAGTCTACCTCGTGCCTGGAAGCCAATTCTGATGCCTCGTCAAGTAGCAAATAGACATAATCAGACTAAAGAAGTGCAACATCAGAACCCTACGGTGATAAGCATAGCAGTTGAGGAACATTCCACAGTTCCTGTTCTATACGATGCAGATGCTAAATCCAACAGTTCACAAGAAACCCCAGTAGGCCCAATGACAAGAAGCCGTAGTAAAAAGGTTTCACTACAATAGATTAGGGACTTGATCATGGTTTTTAGATTTGACCTCGCCGCCCCGCACCTTTTCAGGCATATAAGGAGGCGGTCGAGGGCGTGCCAGCCACAGTGACTTTAACCTTCGTGAAGTCACAGTCACCCTGATGATGTCTGACGTAGATCAGACGAAACGTCGGTGGACGCCCAGTCTCCGCACTGGTTCATCATTTCGACGCGGTTTAACCCAAGAACCTAGTATTGTACATACAACGGGCTGCGAAAACCTGCAACAATCCATATATATATATATGCAGACATTGTATTTTCGGGTAGTCGTGTGGTTTTATTATTAGTTCCAATGTTTCGCGCATTTCTCCCTGCCCATCTTCAAGGAAATTTAAAACATAAAACAATATCAAAAACAAACAAAACCTTACTTCATAACATACACTGCAACTAGATACATAGACAAAACTAAATAGCTTAGAAAACATAGGTACTAATGACAACATATTATATACATCCAGATATTTAAAAAACTTTGAAGACATCAACACACCCTATTACTTTTTAGATGACCTCAGCGTACAAGTAGATACGTTGGAACTAATAATAAAACCACACGGACTACCCGAAAATACAATGTCTGCATATTCAATCCGTGAAAGTCTGCGATGTAACATATATATATATATATATATATATGGATTCTAAGGCTTTCAGGGTCGCTGGTAGATGTAGATGTGGATTCTGCGGTGATTTGACCTGTGTTTTGAGTTGATGGCTCTAAAAAGAACGGTTCTTTTTAGAGCCATCAACTCAAAACACAGGGCAAATCACCGCAGAATCCACATCTACATATGCGAATCGAATCGGCGTTAAGCCGGAGGTTCTGGGTTCGAACCCCAGTCGGGGCAAACTTTTTCGACAACTGCTATGAATCAATAACTATGTCCTTAAAGCGGGCTTATGCTTAAAAACCATATATTCATATATATATATATATATATATATATATATATATATATATTATATATATATATCGCTACTCTTTATTCCAACAACTATATAGTTGGGTAAAGGGGTGTTTCCACCATTGGTCTTAGGCATCCCAGGAATCAGTATCGGTCTGCCAAGCTCGACACATCATTTTCTTGAACTACATGATCTTCGTGTATTTCTTCCTCTTGTCGTGACACCAACTCTCTCCACTTTTTCCTGTCTTCCCACCATCTCTCTCTATCTCCCACCACTGCCCAATCCTCTCCTCTCTCCTCCACATCTGCTTGTACCTGGTCTTGCCATCTATCCCTAGGTCTTCCCACTCTTCTTCTCTCATTCACTACTTTAAATGCTTGTCTTGGGATCCTATTCTTCTCATGTGGCCATACCATCGTAGTCGGTCCTTACCCATCTTGAACTTTAGGCTCTCAACTCCCACTTTCTTCCGTATCACACTACTTCGTTCCTTGTCCTGCCATTTTGTGGATGAATTTCATCTCAGCTGCCTGTACTGCACTTTCTTCTTTCCATCCCATTGGCCATGTTACCGCGCCATATGTTAAAATTGGTAGGTAATATTGTTTATATAGCAGCATTTTGCATTTTTTAGGGAACTGCTCATTCCAAATCAGTTTTCTTACCTTCTGGTAAAACTTTTCTGCCAGCCCCACCCTTTGCTTTACCTCATTCCATATCTTTGCTTCATTTGTCATCGTACTTCCTAGGTATTGGAATTCTTCCTTTTCCTGCAGTTCTACTCCCCTCAGTGTAATCCTATTTTTGTGTCTTGGAGCCTTTTTCTCTCTTTGCATCACTAATGTCTTGCTCTTCACAATGCTAATCTTCATACCAAATTCTTCTGTCACCTCATTCCACTTATCCACCTTCCGCTGCACTTCCTCAGCACTGTCTCCCAATTCCACAATGTCATCCGCATATATCATAGTCTTGGTCTCTTGTCCCTCTTCTTATAATAATATAATAATAATAATTTAAAATATTTTTCAAAGACGAATAGGCCCTACATGATTAAAAATAATAAAAACATCATAATCACAATAATCATGATAAGAGATCAGTTTGAGGTTCTGGATATAGTTTGATATAGTCATCGAACTAAGATGGTCAAATACCTTGCGAATGTGGTCGTCAAGGGGAGGTTTCTTGTCCTGAAACTGAAACTTGCACTCCGTCGAATCGATATGATTTTTGGATGACACCCTTAGAGACATATTTTTATTCCGGTTAGCGTTTTCTTCCTTAATTTTTCATATTGCCCAGACTTGTATTGGGTTAATTATTGATGGGGAGTTTTCCAACATTTTTCACTTGGTTCACCACCTGTCGAGTCCTTGCCGGTAGGACGAACTTTGAGCTGTGGTTTCCATTCTCACGGCTAGATGTTCTTCGATCATCGGGATCTGTCTCGCCCGTACAGTCGCCTTCCTTCTGCTCCAAAAGCACTTGTCTCTCCTCCGGAACGGCATTTAGATTCAAAATCACTCGCCTGTCGTCTCCGACCGGGGGTGCGTGCTGTCATTGCAGTACTGCTGGTGAAAAACTGCTCATCGTACTTGGCGAGTTCTTGCGAGGTGAAGAAGAAGCCTCGAAATTTTCTTCTTTAATGTTGGCCAAATAGTTGTCCTGATCTGAGTCCGCGCTGTTACAGAGAAATTCCTGCAGTCTTAAGTTATCGTAGAGTCTCGTCACCTCGGCGTGATTCAATGCCATGGGACCATGGAACCGTCCCCTGGGTGGCAACACTTTTATTATAATAATAATAATAATAATTTAATTTTAGGCTTTCGCGGCCCGGTAAATAATTAACACAATTAATTGGTCGGGACATTTTGCCGCGTTGAATCTGCTTTTATTGCTTTTGACGTTTCAGCCCAACTGTGTGGGCTCTCCTCAGAAAACAAGAAATAAGATTAAAAACTTACAAAAATATAAGCCAAGACAAGGCTTCACATAGAAAAACAAAATAACAACAACAAAACAAACAGTTACCATGATCAGGCCCCGCCTTCTATAAAATTGCATTACATTCTTATGAGGTCTTCTTCACAACCAGATCAACATCACATTTGAGAATTTCTGGTGCGTATCCGATCACTCCGTCGAACTCCACTTTCTTGGGGCTGATCCAGTTCCGGGACAGGGAAGACGAGAAGGCCTGTATTCGTTTTCAAAACATGTTTTTTCCATCTCTAAATGATGTAATTTGTCAACAATATTACATTTTAGGCAATAAGCAGGACATTTAAAAAAAATCGCGAATTTCGTTATCACCATTTTTCACTACCTCTATCTATTGGTATAATGCCAAATTGTGGGGTGAGACTTGTTGGTTCAGACTTTAAGATATTCATTAAAAGAGTAGTAGGCTTTGTTTAAAAGGTGTAATTAACGCAGGGGCGGAATCTTATCAAGATTGTCAGTGTGAGATTTAAGTTGTTGTGGGAGCCGGTTGAAGATATGGGAGCATAGGTAGTGTGGACTTTTGGAATAGATTGAGAGTTTATGGTGGTCTATAAATATATTGTGTTGCCCTCTTGTGTAGACATGTTGGTGGATGGACGCATTTGAAGTAAATTATTCGGGAAATTTTAAGACAAAAATAATTGCTATAAATGAGTATCAGGTAGTGTTAGTATCTGCATTGATCTGAATAAGTCACGACAAGGGGTTCTCGATGCCACTCCTGCAAGGCCTCGAATTGCTCTCTTTTGCATTTTGAAAAGACACAGTGAATGAGGGAAATGCCCCCTAAAACATAATGCAATATGAGCTGTGCGAGTGGAAATGGGCATAGTATACTGACGAGTATATGGGGACTAATACCGTATTTACGCGCATATAGGCCGCCCTTGTGTAATGGCCGCACCTCAGTTTTGACCATGCAAATTTTAAAAAGTACTTTGCATGTTGTATTGGCCGCACTTGTTATTTTAGCCAGCAAATCCTTTAGGAATGTAAAAACTCATTGCAAAACAGGCAATGAACATGTATGCAAAGTTGCAAACAAGCATGTAAATAAATAAACCATTTTATTTTAATGCAATGTTATTCTAGAGTGTTAACTTTCCGTGTGCAAGGTCGCACGGCTCACACAACGTCAGACACTAACATAGCTGGCTGGCATTGCTTGGATTGAAGTGTGCGAGAGTGTTTACAATAAAACAGACCGAGTATTGGGTTTAGTTATCTTATCTCATTCATAACGTAAACAAAACAACACAGCGAGAGTTTTGGCCCGAAGCCAATTGATAGTGAGCTAGGCGATGCGTATTTAGTGGCGTGGGAGGGCTGGGGGGAGGGGGACGGTTATCTCTCCGCGCCTGTGGGCTCTTGAATGAATGTCGAGTTTCAAGTTCCATTCGCCCATTCATCCACTTCTTTGTCGTCGAGTGCATCACAGCGTGGTAGCCGACGTAGCACATTCAGAAATGCTTCCGTGTTGGCTATTGCATTTTCATAGTCGCCATCATTGTCACACGATGCAATGTCCATTTCTTCATAATCATAGCCATCCTCTTATCATGTCGTCTTCAAGGCCATATTTTGTCTCTTTCTCTCTCTCTCCCATCTTATCTTCTCTCTCGTCCGCCGTCTTCGAGTAAGGTCGCGGCGGCGGCGAGCACTCATAAAGATGACCGCGCTGTGCAATTCTTACGTCATTGTAGGATGACATTCAGATGTAAAGAACATAACATTTCGGTCCAATTAAAAAAAGAGAAGCGCGCTTGAAACCGGCTCGGACAGCCTACGATTTTCCATCAGGAAACTGCGACTTTGCGCCGGGCGTCGGCTGGATGCGTGACCGGTTGACGAGGCTATCATTGCCGCGAAACGGAGAATTCTACGGGCGGACATCTTTACTTCCGCGGATGTATTCACTCGTTGAACAAGACTTATTTAATTAATTACTTACCGTTAAAATAAGTTTTTTTGACTCTTGCTCGCATATGTGTACGTAATATTGTTACAATTATATATTATAATTAATTTTTTTTTGACTTTGTATAGTCATATAGGCCTCCCTCGCGTAATGGCCGCACCCCTGTTTTTGAACTTCAAAATTTTAAATATACCTGCGTTTATATGCGCGTAAATACGGTAACGTGTTTCAATTGGCGTAACATGAAGCAACTCCATTGTAGTTTAGGCCAAACTTTATTTGTATGGGTGGACCACTCAAGTGTGTCAGTGTTAATCCAAGGAATTCAGCAATATGGGTTTGGAATTTAACTAGAGGACTTAGATTGTGATATTCTGCCACTACAAGCAGAAGCACGTAGCTAAGCAAGCAGCGGTATGATTGGTGGAATTTTTAATGCTGTTTTTGGAATTAGAAAATGTGTGAGAGGTAGCGAGTGACGTGCTTATGACGTCGGATGGAGTCGCATCATCTGTTGTCAAGCTAGCAAATGTGTAGTGATGAGAATGAGCCGCGTCAAACTCAAAAATTTTCAAGTACATCATTATTGTAGAACTGCGAGTGATATTAAAGGTCACAAAAGCAATTTTTCGAGTGACGCCAACGATCTGTTGCTAGTGAAGAGTGTGGCATCAGGGGCGTAGGAATAGGGGGTGCAAGGGGTGCGGTCGCGCCCGGGCCCTGGGCATGGAGGGCCTCCTTCCTTGAGGACCTCGAGGATGTCCTAAATGTGTTAGACAATATTATAACAAATAATTTTAAAATATAAAATGTCTTTATTTACATTGGAAATTAATTTGTCGATATGACAAAGATGGCACTTACTTATTGTTGTTTGCATTGTATGCATCGTTATAAACATAGGGTCATTGTCATAGGGAAACCAGACGTCTCGGTTTTACCGAAATCGTCCCGTTTTTGTGTGATCTGTCACGGTATTCCAAAAATAGTTGTCGGATGGTTCCTGTCTCAGATCGCTCTACAGGCTATCTTGAGCAAAAAAAGGCCCAAAAATAATTCCGGCTCCGGCGGCTGGGGCTTTGCCCCAGATCCCGTGTAGCCAACGCAACTGCAGGGGCCCATAAGAGAACCTTGCACCCAGGCATTCGAGTTACTAGCTACGCCACTGTGTGGCATTATAGCCTATTAAGTAGAGGTAGCAAAAATGGTAGTGATGTGGATTTACCGTAAATTTAAAACTCTGGTAATTTACCGAAAAACGGTAAAATCGGTAAAATTTTTATTTTGGCCAGCATATTGGCATAGACTTAAATAGTTTTTGGGATGATGAAGGTGTATATCAATTAAAAGAGCATATATTCACACACATTTATTTACTATTCCATACAAAGTACAAACTAAACAATAATGTATTAATTTCATTATCTTTGTATGGTTAAATAAATAAATAATTAAATTAAAAATATTAATTAGATTCGAATGAACGATTTAGCCTACTCAGCAAATGAAATAGACTGGAGTATGTCTAGCTACAGAAAAGCTCTGTTCAGATTTATTGATTGAATTTTTAAAAGTGTTAATTGACTTATTTCCACTGCATTCTTGTTGTGTAGGTTCTTATTAGTCTTAGAATATAATGATGGAAAATTTTACCATTTTACCGACATGCTCGGTAAATTTACGGTAAATCAGGTAAATTTATCTACTCACATCACTAAAAAATGGTGATAACGGAATTTGCGAATTTTTTTAATGACTATTTATTGCCTAAAATGTAATATTGTCAACAAATTACATCATTTAGAGATGGAAAAACCACATTTTAAAAACAGGAATTTTGCAAAATCTCACGTATAGCGCGAAATAACGAACAAAATTGTATGAAACTGGTCAAAACGGGAACTCCGAAATTGAACCTTGTAGTGTGCAAAATGTAGGGGTATTGTGGAGGTGCGGGTCCAGACAGAACATTACGCTTGCGGTAGGCGGTACATTAAACAAACAACAACGCAACAGCGTTCCGTGACGTCACGGACTTCACAACAATAGACCGCCAAAAAATTATATTTTGGCTTCTCGAAAATAGACCACAAAAATAATTTTTGGTGTTATCAGTCACCCTGTTGCTTTATATAGTGTGATGCAGCCTTGAATGCTTTGAGTTATGACTCATAGTAAAACAGTCGCCAGCGTTATCAGCCGCCTTGGATCTAGATGATAACCTGCCTGTGCCAGCGGGTTGAATTGTGTTGTCTTTGTTTCCTATTACCGGTCTCTAGTTGGCCATTGTTCGCTCATTGGGGGCACCGGCTCCCACAGGGTTGACTTCCACTGAAAATGGGTTGTATGACTGAGTGGGTACACTCACATTCAAATTTATTTATGGTGACCCTGAGGGTCAGGGGATCCCCGGGGTTTCAGGATATTTTATTTTTATATCTTCCTTGACTATCTGTAAGTCTGTGTCCCCTTGTATTTTCCTATTTTTATTTGTGTACCAATACACAGTAATTCAAACCAAAATAGCTTAATCAGATGTCAACACTGAATCAGAAAATTGTTCAATTAGGTTGAAAATTTATCCTAGCTATTAGGGATGCACACGATAATCGATAATCAATGATGGATATAATTTTGATAATCAATAATAAAAATTCATTATCAATTATCGACATCAAATAATTGGTCAATAGAGGCACGAACCAAAACTCTAAAGGCGAAGATTATCTCACGTTGTACCATGCACTGGCTGGGCTGATGGTGTTGTACAGGACCGTAAAATAGACCTCGATAATCTACACTGAAAAACTCCCGCGTTCTGGAAGTCATTTAAATAAGATTACTCTCAAAACTAGCTCCGCAAACGAGATTCTTATGTTTGGAAACATACACGAGAAAAACAGAAAACCCCGAGTAAGAACAAAGACGGAGCAAGCATACGACGATACTTCGTATTCAGCGTCTAAAAGGACCCTGAATACGTAGCCTTACCAAGTAGTACGCTAGCGCTGAGCTCGTCCACAAGCAAGGCAGCGACGTCCAGCGTCAGCTGGGCAGGTCCACTCTTGCTTAACCTAACCTCGCCGCTACTGCGGGCGTGCTTAAAATTAGCATGGTCCCTTATGTTTTTGAAATGATGGTGGGGAGGATAGGATTCCCCCATGCACCTTGTCAAGAACGAGACAATTAATTGGACTTCACTGATGTATTGACAATTTAGCATGGAAAGCAAGTATAATTTTAGACTCTGATTTTAAATTGGATCCAATTAAAGCAAAAATAAACTCTTGTAAAATAAATGAGATAGCAAGTTAATAATTTGGTAACATAACAACTTATTATAATAAACCCATGATATTTGTTTTGTACTTACCACTCGTCAGCAACTCTCCGATGATATACGCAGATTTGGACAAGACCATGTGGGTAGTCTGGTTTCTCCGATCGTCGTGATTGTCGCGGGCGTCTTGTCTTGTACGGACGGCGTTCCGTGGACGGGCCTGTAGCAGGGCTCGACCTCGTAGCGTCGGGGTTGGTTTCCCAACATCCTTGGTTCCGTTTCGGGCGTAAAGCACAGGAAGGCCAGATGGCACCGTAGGGTCGACTGGTAGGCCTCTGGAGTCACCGATGAGTTATGCGTATATGCCGAGTTCTGTTATAAGCCGTAGCTAAAATGATTGCGTACGGGCATGCGGCTTGGATAGTGCGAACTTGCCGTGTGCATTTAAGTTACCACACTGTGCGGGAAAATTACCACTGTGGGCGATTTAGATTAACTTTAGGTGCATTTAGTTATGCCACTTCCGGTAGTTGAGAATATAAAAGAATGTTCCATGGTCGCGCGTGGTTGTCGACTTAGTCAGACTTCCCGGTGGTATTACAACATTACCATGCTGGATTCTACCCGTCGAGTTGGTCCTCGTAGAATTAGTTCTTTGATAAAACGTTGTTTAATTACTGTCGGTGGACCACTCTCCACTTTGCTCGTTCTTACGGATGATTGTGATCAGCACCAAAGTAGCTCTTACAAACGCGAACACACTCCTTCAAGACTACTTTTGCCTTATGGAGGGAGGAATAATTCAAGTGTTTTACCAGCATTCCTGTTAGCATGAGTATCCAGCAATAATGATTCCAAATAAGCAAAATATAACATATGGTAACTGTTTGAAAGCCTGGGCTTTCAAAAGAAATTATTTTGTGCATTTGTTAATAGTGGGCTAACCCTCATCTTCTTGATAATTATTAAAAGTGTGGAAAAGGCCAACTGGCTAGTTAAGTTAGGATTGGAAAAGTGTTGACAGGTTGGGAAAGAATTAAGCATAAAGCCCAGCCTGAAGGGCTGGGGGCGACAAAACTTTTCACCTGCTGATGACAACTGCAGCTAATTTAAAGTTTTTTTTTACCTTAATTCGGAAGTTAAGTACCGGTAGACTTACGAACATGTATTATGAAATTAGGTATTTGTGAAAAGTTGTATTTGTATTTATGTTGTTAATCATGAAGTTTTATTTTTATATTCTGGAATGTTTGCTTAAAACCTTAACATGTATTAATTTAAGCTAATACGGTTTTTGTAGGTGGAAATAAATGGTACTCAAGATAATGTATTAAAAGCAGCGCATTGCTTACCATTCTCTAGTTGTAAATGTGATAGGTCAAGCAAAGACGTTTTAAGTTGGACATGATTCGAAAAAAGTAGCAATGCTTCCTTTAGATTCAAAAACCCTTTCCCTCATTTGTTGATTATCTTTCCCTAGATGTGGAACAGATTACTTCAAGCTTGATTGCGTACTGCTACTAGATGCCTCGTAGCCGAGAAGCCGTCTAGTATGGAAATAGGTTTGTAAGGCAGGTAGCTAAGATTCGAGCACATGCACAGTTTTACAAATTGAACTAATACAAAATATCAAATTTAAACACAAATTTCAAACACTTAACTTGTTTCACATTCAGTTTGAGTTTAAATAATCAAATGATTTCCTCCCGTAACAGATAACAAATGCACTTATTGTATGGTAATACCTTAACCGACTTATTGCGTAGAAATTGTGAAAATTTTATTGTT
Source organism: Sweltsa coloradensis (assembly GCA_024449915.1). NCBI lineage: Eukaryota > Metazoa > Arthropoda > Insecta > Plecoptera > Chloroperlidae > Sweltsa > Sweltsa coloradensis. Next base: position 285,956 of record JAMZAV010000260.1, read on the forward strand.
TTTTTGCTCTGTTGTGAAAGTAGCAAAATGCCAGTAATAAATTACTACTCCAACTAATAGTAAACTAGTTGTGCTTTTGCCAATAACCATTGTTCCTTCGACTAGGAGGTAGAATCGGTCAAGGGTAGTTCTGCCTGTCGTACTAAGCGGCTAACACAGCAACAGCAGTAAAATAATTTTTTGCTTTATAAGGTCTGCTCTTCTGTTCTGTTTTTTGTTATTGTTTATTTTATTTATTTTCTGTTTTAACAGGTTTCGTGACTTCTAAAAGGTTTCGTGGCTTCTACGAGGTAGGACAGTAATCATGGGCAATAATTCTACCGGTGAATTGTAATCCGATTTAACAGTTCTTCTTACTTGCGAGCCTAATGCATATTTTCAATAACTCTGTTTCACTATTTTGTCCTACTATTGACTCTATATAATTTCTCTAATCCCAAAATAATGGTTATGTCATATAATAATGCAAATATTAATCATTCTGAGAAAAACACAAATATATATTATTCAGGTAGATAATGTGTTCTATCCTACTTCTCATCTATTTAGTATGGCGTAACATTATTTTGGGCAAAGTTACCAGACTTGTTATGGTGATGGAGCAGCAGACTAGTTTCCTCCCAAACATGGTGATGCTTCAAAGTGCTTGGTGAAAGATCACTCGATCATCCTTCTCGATCAAGTGCAAGCAAGGAAATGAGCATAGTTTGTTCACTGACACGATAATACCTTAATTTCCATTTGGATTTTTTTAAAGCAAAGTATCTTTTACTCTACAACTAAGTGATAGTATTAACTCAGGCAAGGGCATGGTTATTTACCTGGTTCATGTATTAATGTCATCCAGTGATGGGGACAATTGTGTACTTGATAGTAATTAAATTCCAAAATTCTTCTTTCTAATTCATATGGATATTTTATTATTTTATCCTCGTGCTGCACAATTGGCATGGCTCGGAGCTCAGGCTTCTGGTCTGCTTGCCTCGTGACTCGAAGGTCGGTTACGTGTTGCTGGTAACACTGGGTTTGCTCCGGAATCCTTCTTGCGGTATCTTGTGCGTAACGTTTTGGTTTTGACCTAGGCCCTATTTAGTAAGAATTTCTAAAATTCTTCAATATTCTAAAACCAGTAAAAGTAGCTATTACTTTGAATTTAATGGTGAAAGCAGAAGTCATAAATGTTATTTACTTTCTTGTCGTTCTCATTGTAGCATTTATCATAGTCTTGGAAAAGGAAATTATTTTAAAACAGTTCAGGCATATTGAGAATCATATTTAAAAAAATTTAGTCCTATTAATTTAGTTTGCAGTCCTATTATGCATTATACTCATATGTTGTTGTTTTATCATTTAATTGGATGAGCGTAGCGAGCGAAGTGAAGATTCCATTTCACTGCACTGGAGAAAAAAATCCGGAATGTTTTTTTTCTTTCTTTTTTTTTGTATTTTTGTGTGTTTGTCCACATGATTCCGGCTAAACCGATACTCCAATTGCGATGAAATTTTATGGAGGCCTTCGAAATCTCTGAACTTAGAACTGCCACGTTTTTTAGCGCAATCGAAAAATTATTTCTCATTAAAATCGCAATTTTACGATTTTTTTCGATTTTTAAAAACTTTCTTCGACTCTTCAACACCTACATGCTTTATCCGATTGTTATGATTTTTTCACAAAACCTTAATCTTATGAATTAATATATTCCTGTGAAATTTGAGCGCAATCGAAAAATTATTTCTTATGAAAATCGCAATTTTACATTATTTTTTTTTAAAACATTCTTCGACTTACAATACTTACATGCTTTATCCGATTGTAATGATTTTTTCACAGAACCTTAATTTTATGAATTAATATATTGGTGTGAAATTTGAGCTCAATCAAAAAATAATTTCTTATGAAAATCGCAATTTTATGCATTTTTTGTTAAAAAAAATTCTTCGACTTATAACATCTACATGCTTTATCCAATTGTAATGATATTTTTACAGAACCTCAATTTTATGAATTTATATATTTATGTAAAATTTGAGCGCAATCGAAAAATAATTTCTCATAAAAATAGCAATTTTACACTTTTTTGTTTTAAAAAACATACGCTCATCCAACAACGCGCCTGAAAAAGCGTTTGCGAAGCTTCCTAGTTGATACTACTCAAATTAATAAGTGATTCAAATTGATACACGTTTCTTACACAATTTCCTGCTGTTGATGCCATCTCTTTCCCACAAAAAATTATTTTGAAAGACAAAATGACCAAGACTTCCTGTTGTTGTGTTGCCGTGTTTTTATGTTATCAGATCTTAAGTGGTTTGCTAAGAGGAAAGTTGTGTAGCTGGAGTTTTCTGGTAGGTTTACATAGCAATCAAGTCATAAAGTCACTATCGCTAGCTAGGTTTGTAGAATCACTGTGCTATTGTAGAATGTCTCTTTGCTGTCTTCAAAAGTATGCAGGTCGATTTCTTCTTTTCATATACCTGTATTTGGGCTTATAAGGCCATCATTGCATTTACTGGTGTCCCAGTAGAAACAAGCCTCCTCTTCCGCATAGTTCATGCCAGGTGGATGCTCTCTATTCTGTTCTGCACTCCCACAGTGACTGCAAGTATTCCTATCTGATATAGGTGCTATCCAAGCAGATCATCTCCTGTTTTCAGTCTCAACTATGCAGTACAGCTAAAAAATTTGACTTTTTGCTATCAGAGTGGCCTATTTCTGATCTTCTCTTTTTAATTTCTGAAAAATATTATATTGCTTCAGCAACTCAACATATACATACTTCAATTGAGATGCGTTTGTTCTGTACAATGTTAATCTGTGTATCTGGAACCCGTCATAGAAACAGTGTATCATGCACCAAAATATTCAGTGTTTAATATTGGGGTGTGTCTAATGATATTTGAATCTTGCAAGAATATTTTAACTAAAAGTTTCAACTTCTTTCAAAATTTAAAGAAACAATTTTTTTAACGTTGAAAAAACTTTTCAAAATCAATTGGTTGGGTCCCCCTGAATAAGAGCTAACATTTATTGAGAGTATGGTAGAACACTGTCAATTCATTGGCATTTTAAATCATGGTAGTTGTCTTTACAAGTTGGCAACGGGAATGTAGGAGGTGGTGTATTCCCAATTCTGACTTCATTGATTCTTTTGCCATCATAAGAGGTGTTTTTAGAAACTATGGCAGGTTTGCAGACCTGTAAAGCAGTTATAAAGCTTTTATCTCCACTTAATTTCCTCGTCTCACTGTTCTTCTCTTCAATTGAAATCAAAGGTTAATAAAACCTTTGTTCTTGTCATCCGAATGCCGGACGCTGGCTGGCACTAAGATACATTCCTAATCTTTCCCAGCATAATACCCTAGGCTAAAATATCTCAATAATTTCCTAGTTGCGTTTAACGTATAAAAGTAAGATTCTATGATATAATGTTGGATATCTAAATGCAACCCTCCAAAAATCGCTTCCAATTCAATTTGTATTTTAGAATTGTGAGGTGAGCGGATCAAGAGGGGGTCTGGAGCAAATATTTTTTTACATTTTTGAATGACTATAAAGTATAAACACGTTAAAACGTGTTTTAGTTTCATTGGGACACATTTACAGATATCTTTATTATGTTCATTAAACATTATTTCTCAAGTGTTATTCAAGTTTTAAGAGTATGTGATGATTAAATAACAAGCAGTTTTATTTTGACTCGTATTATTTCATCGTCACTTGCGCACTGATCCTCGTTAAGTCATTTGTCTATATAGTTGCTGTACAACCACTTGTGATTCTTACTCGAGGCTTGGTCGTTCATTTGAGTTTTCTTGGGAAATCTGTCCTTCTAACTTTTATTAATCAGTATTTCTACTGAACTTGACTATTTAAGAAGTATTAAATACAGAAATGGTTGTTCCATTTTGGTTGAGGTCTTTGAACCGATATTTGGATGGTGGGAGCTTTAAATTGTTTTCTTTATTTGTATCTTGATTTTTAGTAGGTATAGAGTTAATGCACATTGTACAGCACTGAAAATAGATAGTGCATGTTTTGTTGCATGGTTTGACTGTCCGGTAGTGTAATTGCGTTTTGTTTGAGCTTCTCACGCACGTTTACTTCCAACCACACAATAGGGCGTGACTTCTCGCATAAGTTATCATAGGGGACCTTGTCCCATAATCATCTGGTCTTCGGCAACGACTCAACGTCCCCAGGATAAACCCAAGTAATATTATGTAAAGAAAACTAGTGGAACAGGTAAAAGTTAAAGAAGTTGTAAGGGATGGGACCATGCACTGTTTTTATTTATTTCTCTAAGGTGTAATATTCTAGTCCCTTTTGGGGAGTTTTCAAACCGAGTTGACAAAATATAGGAGCTAACATTCCAAATTAAAATTAAACACAATACCCTTAGCACTTTTGCCTATATAGGCCTACCGGTAATAATGTAAATAAAAAACATGACAGAACAAATATTATTTACAAATCAAAATATGAAATATGGATGAAGATTTTTTTTTTACTATTAAAACCTTAAGATAGACCTAAATACACTGACAAAATATATTCCATGTAGGTAGACTAGGATTGGCACTAGGATTAGGCTACTTATGACATTAGATGTGTACACCCGGCCTCAAGAGTTAAATCAAGGGTAATCTTTTATCAACACCACCGACCTTCACTCGGCAAATCTCGGACTTGTTCTACAAGGCACCTTTAAAGTCACACTAAGTTAGCACCCAGCGGATGGGCAAGGAGTGGATGGCTTGCCCTTTTTATGTAACTAGAAAAACTGACCCTAATTGATTTCTACACTAGAAATAAGCCGGTGCTAAGGTTATGCAATGTTTGGTGAAACCTCCTTTCTAAATAAGTTTTTTTTAAGTTATTGGGATCGCTGTTAAATAAATAAATATACAAGCCTTGTGTTAATATTGACTATGCCCAGGGACCAGTTTTTAAAAGTCTCAATAGGCCAAATGCAATAATAAAATAAGGTCGCCATTTCCCCCACGGCCTGTTAGATGGTGTCATCGAGTGATGGCTCCGTGAATATAACGACGCCAGAACGAACTAAATAATAATAATAATAATAATACAAACCCCTTGAATAATAATAATAACAAGGTGTACCTCCCATGAACTACGTTCATCTTCCGGGTGTACCTCCCATGAACTTCCTTCATCTTCCTTTTAACACGATGAATTCCGTGACATAAACAGATTTGGTGTAATCGCAATCAATGCAACATCAACATCAATCTCGTCAACATGTTCCGCTACTTGGGAAGTTGTTAAATATGCGTTGAGCAACATCGTTTCTATGTTCTTTAACCTGAACTGCTAATGATCTCTGATTTGCCTGTATAGGCCTATAAGGCTCCACATTGGCACAGAGTATAAAATATTTTATCTTTCGAATTCTGTTTGTGAGACGACTCCTAAGAGTACTAGATGAATGAAAAATCATGTGAGTGTCAAAGGTGCCATAATGTGTCTAATATTTTTCGATAGATTAGTGTAGCGACAATCTGCTATTTCGTACATTTTTCAAATATACTAAAATAATTGTCTCGCCATAGGGTTGTATTGGTGATGCATCCAACTCATGGATCTAACGTACAATAATAGGACAGGTTCTCTGTACCTGCCCTTCACAACAGAATACAGGTTTTAAGGTTTACTTAATTATTAGCCTAAAAAGTTTGCAAATGGCATTAAGCACAGTAACTCTGGGTCAGATTATTTGTATTTTGTACAAAGAGCATGATATCCTTCAAGAAACTATTCTAAACAAATCAACGTAGAACCGAAATTGAGATAAAAAAATTTGTCTAACTAACAATAAATCTCTTTTATGGTTTATAATTTAGTTTTTTGCAGGTATTTTTTGGTAAAAATTTGCAATACGTCACACAAACAAAAGTTGTAATTTTATTTTCTCTAACATTGCAGCGCATTATGGCGATTGCTGGTCTCTATTTCTTTTGGCAAACCAATTCTCACGACTAAGAAACCTGCACATAACACTTATTTCCCGATTGTCTATTTAAAATTATTGGTAATGCATGCAGACATGAATCGGCTGCACTGCTCCATGCACTCCCGCCCCCATATTTCACCACAACTACTATTCCATTGCTTCAAATCTCTCGTAGCATTTACAAAATTTTGTTTGACAACTGATGGACGTTACTTAATATTAGGGATACACAGTCATCAAAAATATTGTTCGATGATCAATATTCAATAAGATTTTGATTATGGATAGTGAAAATATTATTGAATATCATTTTTGTCAGAAAACCTATAACTAGTGTTATACGCGTGTAACAAATTACAAGTACTATCAAGCACCGCCACTCCACTGCTTTCAATTTGTGCCTTGTGATTGATAATAATGTAATAATTTGACTAAGATTTCACACTATTTCTGACCAGAAAAATTTGATGTTGATTCTGTGATACATCCAATCTTGATTTTGCATGTCTGTTGAAAAAATTTACATTAATCCTACTAACATTATCGTGTGATATTATCGATCGATAATCAATAATTTATATTTTTGTTGTGCTGAATTTAATACTGTAGTTTCTTTCATGCACCTAGCTAACAACATGACTGTAATGAAACTGCTAATTCAATTTTGTATTCTCTCGTACGAAGCAAATGATTGATAATAGGTTGACGGTCAAGGCTAGTTTTGGTCTGGTATCAATGAGTAATGCAATTTAAGAGGTTAGTCTTAAAATCAGTGGTCACCTTCATAGTAATGATCAGTCTAAAAATTGGTCATATAAATTGTCCCATAAGATTCAAAATTATCCACAATTAACAGTTAAACTTAGCACTTTGTCTTAACCAATATGAGCATGGCAGTAACAATATCATTGGCCTTATGCTTTGTAATCATAACCCTTATTATCTAAATAATTTTTTCTCGTTTAATTTTGAATACACTTTCCACTTACTATGAAATATGTAATAGTAAGGTCCAATCAGTTTATATTTCTATTTAAAGATGCATGTGAGAAGACCGAAAAAGACAGCAAATTGTTGGAAAGCTTTCAAACCACTTTACAAACTCGGTACTTTGTATAGACATAATCCAATCCGTCGTGGATTCGACAGGCTCGTAACCATATTATCCATGGATAGAAGACTGTTTGCTGTAGCGGATCCTGTTGAAAAGCCAGTGCCAGTTTAAACTACTTGCGTTATATTAAAGAGAATAATACTAAATGTACAACTTGGATGGCAGCATTCCCATTTTTGTCTTTCTCCATGAAACTAATCGGAGTACATAATCGATTTTGACAACAATAAGTGTGATTGCCAGTAGATGTGTACACAACCTAGATTTTGTTTCTGCTGACTGCTGTACAAAGTGCAAATACTGGTGTGTTCTCTTTCCTCCCCACTGCGAAGGTTAAGGGTGTGTATAAAGTTGTTGTGTTGGCGGTCTGTTACAGCCAGGCTGAGCGAGGGTATTTTCTCCGATGAGTGTGGAGAGCCGCCAGGGGATGAAGGTGCTTCCAAGCAGCAGGCTGTGAAGCGCAAGTCCGACGATGGGGACAAGGGTGTGCCTGCCAAGCGAAGGGTGCCCGAGCCCACCGAGCGGGTGGTGGACTGCACGGAGAGCGTGGAAGGAAAGGACCAAGAGGTGGAGCTACTCGCACACGAGTCGTGGTCCTCCGAAGATTCCAATCAAACTGCAGAGCCTCCCCTCAAGTCTCTGTTGAAGAAACGACTCATGATGAAGAGTTTGGAAAGTGGTGCCTCCAAGTCTGGAGACTTGTCGACGGAAGAGAAGCCACGGACGGATTCTCCCGAGAATCGAACGGCACCGGAAAAGAAGCCCGACCACGGAAAGGACGTCAAAAGAAAAGGAAGGCGGGGTTTGAAGAAGGATGCCGGATCGAATGAACCGGCAAAGAGGAGCAAACGTCTGAACTCAAGGCGACAGATCCCATCTACGGACAGTACTGGTACGTCCGAGGTGGATTCTTCCGAGACCGCGTCCGAGCGACTGACGGCTCGGTCCCCCCTACTGGCACGCGGGGGCAAGGGTGGGGGGCTGATGATGGGCACAGACAGTACGTCGGAGGTCGAGGAGAAGAAGCCCGGGGTGGGACGCAGCTTCACTGAGGTGTTGCTGCACAAGAGTCTGTCAGAGGAGTGTGAGGACCTGGGTGTGGACCGGCCCAGCACCAGCGAATTGTTCCCGGAAGCCGACCTCATGCTAGACACCAACTCCTCTCCGTGTTTCGACGCGGCTCCGCAAGACGCCTCGTGCAGTCGTGAGCCCATCTTCGCCGAGTTTTCCTTGCCGCCCACCTGTTATTCTTCCACCAGCGAAGAAGAGGTCAAGCCCGAGACCGGAGGCGAACCGGAAAAGATCGGAACTAGAAGCGTACGAGCGGGCCCTAATGCCGAGAAGAAGTCCTACTGTAACGTGGGTCGTCGGGGGTCGAAGGCGCGGAGCAAGAAAGCAAACGGTGCAGAACCCATCAATGGGGGTGCCAAGGAAGGGGACCCCGTCAATGGGAGCCCTCCGATTGCCGACGACGTCCCTTGCAAGATAAAGTGTGTGACGGACGAGTGTTCGAACACCGGAGAGAGCACGGAGTCTTCTAGCGAGGACGGAGCACCCGTCGGGAGGCGGCGATATCACGGCAAGCACCCGCGGCCCCCCAGTGCACACGAGTTCCGAGACCTGAATCCCGACTCCGGGGAGACCTGGGAATCTTCCAGCTCACGAGACAGACAGACCGGAGCAGACGACGAAGATTCGGGGAGCCGCACGGAGGCCGGCTCCGACCAGGGAAGCCGACACTTCCCTCCCGAAGCGCTGACCTTCACGGACCGAGTCAATGGCAAGACCAAGGCAAAGTTGTCTCGCCACGTGTGTAAGGTGGAACCCGGCGACTGCAAGCGAAGCAGCAAGCGCATCAAGAAGCTTATGTCGCGTCGTCGCTGCCGTTCTCTCGAGCCACAATGTGTCGTGTTGGATGTGGTAGACCTGACGCGGGAGGGTACTAAGGTGCGTCATCTTAGGCATGCCTCTCTGCGTGGTAATTCTAGGAAGACATGCGCCTGTTGTAACGGAACGGAACTACAGCTTAAGAAACGAGAAGACGATAAGAACTTTGCGGCCGCAAAAAAGTCTCACCTCGGGGCGAAACAACCTGGTAAAGGAAGTAAAAAGAGGTAGTTATCCCAAACTGGGCCAGATTTCACCGACTTTTAAACTCTAGTTGAACTACTTAGGGCGGTTTAAACTTCTGGGGCGTTCCTCATTGCTTTAACTGATTTTTAAACCTCCGATGAACCCTTGTTTCCTGTAAATATATGGCCTCGAATTGAGCAGACTAATTGGACAGTACAAGGGGTGATCAACTGATCATGATTTGAATTTAGTTTTTTTCGTAGGTATTTTGTCCTTGTTATTTGATACCAATAATTAGACTACGCCTACCTTTTGCTTAACTAAAAAGTAACACCTTTGGGTCTAGGGTTCTATGTCAGGCATCCAGTCATTTTTGTCAAGTAGTTTATCATCTCACTCCCATATTTCCCTGCAACTGGGTCTATTATCCACTTGGAATTCGTTATATTCCCCGGTATAGTGTGATGATACCTAGTTAGCTCTTAATAGCACTGAACTGATTAAATCCAAAACAAAATGTAGGCTACTCTTAAATCACTGCCTCCTAGATGATATGTATGTATTTGTTTATTCATACAGAATATAGATTTGAATAGTATTGTACATCATGTGCAACTAGATCCCATAAAAGATAAGCTCTTCAAGTGAAAGGGAGTATATTTATGTTTGGCAGTATCACATCCATGCAGTGAGGAACTAAGTATGAAGTATGTATTCAACTTGGCTTAATTGTAATTACTAATATAAAAATAAATAATGTAAGTCCCTTATTTGTCACTTTTCCAAAGTTATTGTAGACCAATCATAAAATACTAGTTAGTGTATTGTGATGTTTTTGAACATTTTGACAGAATCTGAACTGAAACATGTAAATTGACAATAATTTTAATTATTTGCCTGCAATCATTTGTTGGAAAAGTGCCGTCAGAAGAAAATTTAAGACATGTGGCCCAAGGTGACCCACTCGTGCGTACTCTTCTTGTCATCTGTGAGGCAGTGGCTAGGCTGTAATCAATCAGAATTGTGTTTATTAAAGAAACCCAAGTTGCACCAAGCTCCCGCTGCCTAATGATTGTGTTCAAACAGGAGCATGTTGCAACTTTGGCATAGGTTTTTCTGGCTGTTGGTTCAACCGGAGCTTAAAATTATGTGGTGAAATTGGCCCTTAACCTTGTAAATAGTATCCTCGTGGGGTGTTTCTATTTTCCCACAAGAGAAAGATGATCCGGTTTACCAAAGGGAACCGACAAAGTGGGGAAACTAAAGTCGAAATATGTGACGAGTAAACAATTAGATTTCTGGTAATTTCACTTTGGTTCCATCTAGTCATACAACCTGTTTCGACCGAGGTATTGATAATCCAAATGAAATGAAACTGCACTTTAGTACAAATCTCGATCTAGTGTGGCTCACCATGCTTTTGAGTCTTTCATTATTGCATTTTCATGTATACTGTAAGATATTGAAACTGACTTTGTAATCATATATTGTGAAGTTAGATATGATAATATGTGTGGTAGTTACTGAAGGCGTGAAATGCATAGGCCTACTGCATATAGTTTGTTTGAGATTTGCAGAACATTGCATTTCTAGGTAATACCTGGCAAGCTTTTTCAACACTCTGATCAGTGTTACACCATGGAAATATTAATAGAGTGCAATTGTGAAAATATTGCAATAGATTGCAACTTCCACAGGAGCACATGTTTACCTATGTTTGTCTTTAGTTGTTTTGAAACGTGTGGATTTTGGTTGGGGTACGGGCCACGCCATACAAACCAAAAAGTGTGCATGGTGCAGGTATGACTTATGATTGGATCGGAGACTGAATAGGGTATCTATTTTCTCTGACATAATTTTCTGTTGTGTTACTAGTGAATGTGCCAACGGTATTGTGACCTTACCAATTGTACTGGCACAGAAATGCCTCTCTGGATACGTTTTTTTTTTTTTTTTTTTTTAACAAGACAATAGTGTGTTTTGTTCGTTTCAAATGTGAATATAAAAAGTAAGAATCTTATGTTTTTTTTTTTTTTTTTAATAAGATTCTTACTTTTTTGGCATGGCAATACCAATAGTGTGTTAAGTTGGTTTTAAGAATTAATTTCATGATTCTTACTTTTTTTAATTAGCAATAGTAGTGTGTTTAGTTTGATACAAGCATAAAATTCAAGATTCTATTATTATTATTATTATTATTATTATTATTATTATTTATTTATTTATTTCAAAATTGTACAAATAATTTTGAAAATTTTATAAGCAAATTAATTAAACTTTGAGAGAAAATTTGAATTGTGAAACAACTTTGCGGTTAAAAGTTGAATTATTATTCTTGATCATATATCTATCTATATTCTATATTACTATTATTTTTGTAAATTTCATTTACTTATTGAATTGTTCATAGTTAGTATTTAGTAATGTGTTAAAATAGCAATTTGGTTTTGAATATTTGAAACTTCATTACTATAGGGCTCTTTGTACTTGTAATGTGAACTAAAACCAATGTAGGCCCACCTATAATAGAAAGTAAAAAGATGTACTACTGTACATGTTGTTCAGTTACCACAGACTAACCTTAAAATAATGTTCCTAATGTGTAGCGTTTTCAAAAAGATATATTAATTTTCTTTGCATCTAGGCCTTTACACCAAAATATGCTATTTTAACACATTTCATATTATAAATGGTAAGTAACTTGTAGAACAGGTAATTGGATCATAAAAAGAAAAATATTTGTACTAAACACTATTCTTAGATCTATTTTAAGGTAATATTTCAACTCTTTTCAAGAGTCTTTCTCAACTGTTCAACAAACTCAGTTTGAGAAAGGCTCAATTTTCAGATATTACCATTAAATATATCTAAGAACAGTGTTAGGTCGAAATATTTTCCTTTTTATGAATATTTCAAAATATACATACAGGCACTAGTGTATTATCTTTTATTAAAAAATACTAAATTCTAGCAACTAACAATTGAAGTTACAATTCTTATTAATTGCTCATTTTATTTGTGTCGATTTCAATATTTTATATGTGTGTTTGTAAGCAAAATTCAAGGAATGTGGTTTCATATGTAGGTTAAGACTGTTGGCCAAGTTCGAGAAAAACTGGCTTTGACGCAGAACGCAGCGATAAAGTCTGGATCACTTGGAAGCTCTATCGTTTGTCCTATCGGGTTGTGGTTTGCAACAAAATGTTAAGTAAGACTGTGTAATATGCAGTATCAAAGCATATTTTCCAAATATTGTTCACTTTTCTTACTAACTGACCGTAAATATGACACCAAACAGTTAATTTGTAGTAATTTCCCAATTTTGTGTAGGAAACAATTATGTGATATGTTGAAATGTGCTTTGATAGCGACATGCACTTTTCCTTCCTGAATAGCCTCTAAAAAATGCAGATTATTTGGATGAAGGTCAAAAAGCGGTGCAGACTGTATGTGAAATTAGCTGGATTTGACGATCAAGCGTATTTTTAAATGGGCATTTAACATTGTAAAAAAAAAAAGTTGACCCGAGGTTGGCAAACAGTCTTAAGTATAATTATTGTTAGAATATGGGAGATTGAAAAAAGCAATTGCCATGGCCCATACGGTGTACCGTGTTGGTTCGGTCTCGAGGCCAGGATGTATCAACTCCGTGCTCGTCTGCGCTAGTTGCTCGCTTCACTAGGGCCTTTTTTCTCATGATTTTTTCTTTTTTAGCCTACATTTGGTAGGACTATATTATTTAAATATTTATTATTATAGTTTTGATTTTTAGTTTTTGGTACGATAGTTGTTAGGTCACATTTCCATGTGCAATCAAAGGCTGTTCAAATACAGCACTGTGTCCTCGCAGTGTACGTAATTTAAAATATTCACTCGATATTATGGGATCAGTCGACGGACGGATTTTTTAATTGTGTATGGAACGAAGTAGGTTGTATTTTCTTATTCTTTATTAATGAAGGAACTCGTATGCATAGTTAATTTTATCATTTAGAATAGACATATTCCATTTGTAGTACATAGTATATATTATATACGGTATAACTTTTTCGTTAACATCTTTTTACGAAACTCCAAAGAGAAACAGATTGCAACTTGTATCTTATTGTTTCATCATCGCATGCTGCATGATTGTCAGTACTTTACTGCTAGAGTCATCATTTGGTATTTAAAATTAATACAAAACTTTTTAAAAAATTGATAGATAATATACAGTGGTCTGGTCTGCTTTCAACTTTATGTGGTGTATTACATGCCCGTGAACACAGCGTTGATACGATTACACATCCGTATATTTTAACCGATATAGTAGGTCTTGTTGAGAAAGCTTTAAAGGGTAAATGTTTCAGACTATATAGTGGCTTAAAACCACATTAAGGTAATGCTACATAGTATATTTCCTGTGCTCTTTTCTCCGGAGGGCTAAAGAGTACTGAGCCGAGTATCAATAGTAGTTATTATGCAGTATTATGGCAGTATCCTTGCTTATCATTGGTCTGCAGGATGTTATCATTAGCCTGTACCATTGTCGAACTGGTTTGGAATGAACCCGATAAAACGTTATAGAAGACTAAAATAATGTCTTACTTCAATTGGTGTATATTAACTCTTGAATCATTAAATCATAACAGGTAATTTTAGGTAAAACTTTTCATTTTTTGTTACTTGTGGGGTGATATCATAGTATATTGTATTTCTTTGTGAAACATTTTCGTATTAGTTTCCTCCGGATTTGTTTTCAACTGTGGTAACGTCTGTTCACCATCTTATCAGTCTAAACCCATTTGTCTTCAGTGTCATGCAGCCAAAGAGTTTAGAATAAAATTGGCAGGTTGACCGATCTAGTCGTTGAACAATAATACACAATGCCTCTGTTTCTTTGGTGTGTGCATTTTATAATTGTGTATTTGTGTTTCTTTCTTAACCTGTTTATTTGTGGTACATATCCATTTATTTGTATTTTAAATGTGTATCTAAAGTTGCAAATCGAACAAGCAATGATTGTTCTGGTTTCAACACAAAATTATTAATACATTGATTATAGGGGTTACTTAGTTGTTTACTACAATATCAAACTGTGCTTGCATTGATATAAGAGAATCTCTTCAGCTATGCAATAAGTATAATATCACGTTTGGTTTGCCTTTGCCAAATTGTCTTTCGATTGCCGTTAGTTTGGTTTCCATAAAAGTATTTTGTCTTGTCTGGTCAAACCTAGAGACATGTTAATATTACATAACTCAATTACAAGGTAATGTAGCATAGAAAGGAAGCAGAAATCTTGCCTATTGTCTAAAGAAGTCACAGGTTGCCGGTCATGTCATGAATTCAAGCTACATAGCTGAATGGTATCCAGGTATTTGGTATCTTTTCCTAACTCTACGATGTAAATTGATAGTTTAGGCCAGCTGCTTTATACTAGAATATGTTTTTTAAGCCACATGCAAATACTAGAAAGCCAATTCCAACATACCTTAAAGTTCTTTGTAAGTATAGTAGTCATGACATTGAAACCTACTAGGGAAATTCAAAATTCAAATTCAAATATAAATATATAGAATGTTGCTAAAATAAACTGTAAAATTAGTTACTTGACAATTAGTAATTTCTGCAGAGTTCGGTACATGTCGATTATTACGAGAACCATAATAAGAAATGTCCATAGCTTATAGTTATAGAGTGATTGATAACTTTATGAGAATACACTTGATTATATTTGTCTGGTAGACCTTTCATAGTGTTCATGTCAAATGCTGCCATAACATTAGCATAGCCATACACACTATATACATACTAGAATGCTTTTGTGACATCATCGACAAATATGTGCAGCACTGTTCCTCCGTTTTGCTTGAAACTCGTCGGAACATTATGATACTTTTAATGTAGATTTTCGTGAACATAAGTTTGTGTCATATTTGTCAATAATCGAATCAAGCACTGCAATTGGGTAAGAATAATATATTGATATTCTTACATAATTTGTATTGCAGGGATGGATTTTGCACAAAAACTGGTATTTGTGGTTTAGACATTTTGTAATCCTATATAGGCCTAGGTAACTAAAAAGTATAATGTTTATATTGTGGGAGCTTGGTTATATTTTTTGCATTAAATGTCCTTTCTTTTGCAAATATTTCAAGGTTATTTTGTGATTGAATTTTTCTAGTCAATAATGTCATACATGTAAGTGCAAATTCTTGTCTATGCAACAATTCTATCTCTCTGTATAATATATTTCTACTTTGAATGTAATGCTTGACACAATTGTTTTTTATCTGGAGGCAATATAAGCCTAGTACCTCTGTAAATGCCAAACAACACAATAATTTGCTCACATAACGAATAAAGCTAGGGCATTAGATGTTAACATCATATCCTTTCAGTTCACTGATTGGAAGCTAGTTGGTTTGAAGGCTGGAGAGTAAGGAGTGACTTTGGTATGAAAACCTTGATTGGCAGGTTCCTAGATATTTACAGTACGTTTTAGAAATATCCTGTTAAGTAGAAGATGTATGCATTCATTCTATTTAATGTTTTTGCCACAAATACCTTCCATCTGGTTACTTTATTGACTTTATGCCGCATTTTTGTGCGCTCGCACGGTGATTCTAAATGTCTAACATTCTTCCATGTAGGGCATATGTTAATGTTTACGAAACACAAAACATGAATTCTTAGATTGGATTGGATTAACATCTCATATTAATGCACTTTGGCTATTCGAGACGATGAGTGGTGATAGATGAGGATGAAGTATGAACAGAAGGGAGGAGGAGAAACCCGGTACCGGCACGTAGCCTACTCCTTTCGAAAAGTCCCAAGGGGACCAACGGCTTAACGTCCCATCCGAAAAGACAAGCAGACGTCGAGGAGAACGAAGCAGTTACACTAGCTCTTGAACCCTCCATCTGCTCTAACCAGCGGTATACGTGAGTTTTAGGGCAGAGCGGTCACCCACTCTACCCCTGACCACGCCCGATTCTGCTTAACTTCGGTGTTCGAGTGGGAACCAGTTAAACAAACTCGGCTAAACTGCTAGCTATGAATTCTTGTTACGGATGTTTGATGGCTTATTTGATTTTATCTTTGTGCTTCTGTTTTGATACAATACAACTTGACTAGTGCAGTAACTACCAGTCGATTTTGTAAGTATTTTTCACATCTTGTAACCTAATGTTTAGGCGTTTTCCTGAGAAGTAGCTGTGCAATATAGCGAGGGTAGCTAATCTTTCTGGGATCAACACTAATGGCAATTTAGAAAATAGTATGAGAGATAATTTGGCACTAATGTTTGATCTTATTCCCTGCAGTATGCTTGGAACACTTTGATACAATTTAATCATTTAACAGTATTTACTATTTGTTTGTATTTATAATTATGTTTAGTAAATCATAAACACCATCTTGTTTTCGTTGCGCATACATTTGTGCTGTATTATTTTATAAGTTAGTTTTCAATGACAACAACAGTGACTTTTCTGTAAAGCAATTGTATGCTCCATTAACTGAAATGTAGCAATAGTAATCCTGAAAGTGAGTTCACTTTTCTTTGGTTTACCTGTCATTGTTATACACCTATTGGAGATGTAAGTTGCTTATTATGTTAGTTGCAATGAGTTTTGTACATTATATTCAACGTTCAGTTCGTTCTCATATTTCGAACAATTGTTTCATACTATGCAAGCAAATCAGTAAGCATGAAATGTTCACCTAGGAGTGTACAGGTGCCAAAAGGGCACAAACTTGTTTCTTACTCGTTGCTATTTTGTACATTTTGTATGAAACTGTAAAACCTATATTATCCATTCTTCTGTAAAAATAACAGGTATGTTTAATCTAGTAAAACTTTGATACAAAAATATGCCCTTGTATTTTTTTATGTAATCCATCAAATTGCACCGCACTGACTATGTTAAGAAGGTAAACTCCAAATGTGTAGGTATCTTGAATGGGGTTGGGTTTTGCAGGTGTGCATTTATTTGAGGTAACTGATTCTTGAGTGCAGTACTACTTATCAATGTAAACTTTCATCCAATACCAGAACATTAAATATTCAGGAGTTGCAAAAATGATTATTTATTTCCTTGGCGATGCAAATCCACGTGTTCACCCTCGACAGTTAACTCTGTGACCCGAGTAACCAAATGTCCAAGCCTGAGAGCAGGAATGCTGACGCTTCCAAGTGCATAATGCAATCTAGCTCAAGCTGCTTATTGTTGGTTTCACTAGTCTTTCGATGCAACAAACAAGTTGTGCAATGCCTCCAGGTGTTTTTTCTCGGAAAGTTATTGTACAGTGTAGAAAAAAACGGCTATTTAGAATAAAGGTATTGTAACGAAGACTTGCTTACAATAAAAAATATATTTATAAAGTCAAAATAAGAATTTTACTGTTAGTTTTTCTTTCTTTTTTCTTTACAAAATGTTTGGAATGTGCAAATATTTAATTATACAGCAGAAGAATTGCATTACACTGTCCAAACCATGTCAAGCTTAATTATTTTTTCTGAATAGAAGAATGTAGATAACAACTAATATCTGCAGTAAGTACATTAATTTGTTCCTCTCCTTTTTCAATGCATGATGATAACCGGAGGAAAAACTGCACCTTGCCTCAAGCAGGGAACTCTGCCTGTTACATTGTGATAATCAGTTTAGCACAGTTATGAGTACTTTTTTCCTACAATGCTGCAACTTCCAGCATACAAAAAATATTACTCCCCCATGCAATTTCTTGTAGGGTGGTTTAGTATGCTATTTCCTTGAACAGTGCAAGTCCTCCTTATTATCTTTGCTTGGCTGAGTGTTCTTAATCATTAACGAGGGCCATCTGTAAGTGCCGTGCATGCATTCTTGAATATTTTGTGGGCTCACTACTGATTGTCATTTAATGTTAAAAACAATTTTTGGTAGGGGATATGGTTACTCCATTTATTTTGTTAACTGTACTATAAGACTGCTCGAAAATCACCGTTTAACATGAAAGTAACCTTTTATTTCCCACTGAGGCCGGTTCCTACCGGAATCACATGTGCCCTGGATATTCTACATTACGCTACCATAATAGAAACACAAACGGGACTAGACAATACAAAAATGTATGAAAATAAGTTAATGCCATATTGTATAGCATATTTTTGTTAAAGAACATGATTCTAGGAATTGAGCCCTCTCAAATAAAAACCCTTGGACATTGCCTCATACTTGAGAAAGGAACTTTTTAAATACGGTACGTAACTAGTTCCATTTTGCCAGAACTTTTTAATTAACTTGGTCCCTTGTATTGTTAAGGAACTTTAAAGTGATACCAGTAGTTCATATTTTCATCGATTTTTTTATAACAGTTTTTTAAAACGTTCCATCCTGTCCAACAATGATGTGGATGATTCCTAAGGGCTGGTTTAGTGTATGAATGGTAAAGAATGAATGGAACCAACAACTTAGGGCCTACCTTTGTTTTGCAGTCGTCTTGTGTAAGTTGGAGAGACACATTGATAATTAAATCTTACATTTTAGAATTGTTTATAAGAAGAAGAAAAAGGCAGTCGCATTATTGTATGACTCCCCATCCATAGCGCAAACCTATTTGAATGAGAAAAAACTTAATTCATACACTGTACATCAAACAAAATGTCATGCTTACCTACTTTCAATTTTCAGTCCACTTACCGGTACCACACTTCCTTGCTGTGGGTAGCATAAGAATTCTAGGTATATTCTTTTCTTTTATGATTGTTCGCCAGAAATACTTAATTGGAGAGTTTTTGCAGTTGGACTATTTATATAT
The DNA here is from genome assembly GCA_024449915.1 of Sweltsa coloradensis. Taxonomy (NCBI): domain Eukaryota; kingdom Metazoa; phylum Arthropoda; class Insecta; order Plecoptera; family Chloroperlidae; genus Sweltsa; species Sweltsa coloradensis. The sequence continues at coordinate 304,904 of JAMZAV010000260.1, forward strand.
TTTATTGTATTTTTCTCGCCACTCGGCGAGAAGGGACTTTATAAAAGAAAGTTAGGGTATATAGGTTAGTTATTCTCTTCAAATTGTCTCGAAAGTTTCCGCTTCAACGTTCAAATTTACTGTAATGGTGATCAGGCCCGGACTGGGACCATTTGGGGCCCTCAGCTAAAACCTGTAAAGGGACCCTCTACCGAGGGGTATGGAATACCCCCCAGCAAACAGGGGGTCCGGGAGCCCCACCCCGGAATTTTTTTGAAAATTAGGTGCTTGAAAACAATGAAAACGTGTTTTTCGCTATTTTGGCACTTATAAAGAAGAAAAAATTCAGCTAGGTTTTTATACGAATATTATGATTTTCGACTTTTGTTGACTTTATTATTTATTAAAATAAGAAATACACCGTATTTTTAGGATACCACAACACTACAAAATACATGCTGTAGGCCTAGAACTGCCAATACGTAATTACAACAGAGTTCAAAATAAAGTGCAGTATATTATTCACACCAAAGCATTAATGGTTTATGTCAAAATTATTTGTTGATTGGATATTGTTTTACGTCTCATATTTATGCAACTTGGCTAATCGAGACGAAGGGAGGGACGTAAGGGATGACGCGGGGGGACAAGGGGTGGACAGGCCTGTGCTGGTCAGAACCAGCCACAAGCGTATGGGGAGGGCAGGGGTTCCCCACGTCGTGGTCGTCTCCGTCTGTGTCATCATCCGTCCTTGTCGTCATTGTCGTCGCCGTCGGGGAGGTAGTCAAAGGGAGGGGGAAAGTTCCCCGACGACGACCCAGAGCTCCCCATTAGTTTCAGGGACAAAAACTCCCCTAATCACGGGCCAAACCACGATGAGGTTGCGAGTTGGAATTAAAATTATTTGTGTAATAAAAATAATGACAAACGGATTTTAGGGATTAGAAAAATAATACTAACATTTAAAATAAAAAAAATCCTGTGCATTTAACAGTTTACAATGTTGTTATACTAGAATAGAAGGGGCTTCACTTAACTGAGTGATTCAACATTACTCCCCTAGCCCTAAAGTAACAGCTTCTTTTTAAGCAACTCACTTGTTAAAGCAACTTCATCTATTATTTTATTTTTGTCCAAATCATAAAATAAATCCCTCTCAACATTAATAACAAGCAGACTGGACATAAGGTCTTGGCCTAAAGACGACCGAAGTCGATTTTTGACTATGTATATGTGACTAATTAAATGTAATTTGGAAAATGTAAACAAAATATTACCAAGAACACAAAATAACTTCTAACAAGACAAAAACTTTTTTTTGTACGTTATGTGGGGGCCCCTTCGGAGCCCTCCGCGATCGCGGACCTGCGGATCAGGCCCGGTATCAAAGAGTGATGCGTTGCTACTCGATTCTGCCTATTATCAGTTATCACCTAAAACCCCCAGTACCATGAATAATTTGATAAGTAATGTCATTGGGAAGGGTTCCTGCATGAAGCATGACATTAAATAAAATATCATAATAATTTTTTTTTAAATGGATGTTTGAGCAATATTTCCAGCAACAATGTGCATTTACATTTTAAAATTTCTGTGTGGGATTTATCTGGCCTCTTTGCGAACTCTGGACTTTTGTAGTAGGTACCGGTATAGTTGCGTTGATGGATGAGTATTTGGTGCATTGAGCCACCTTTTTCATATTGTTTATTAATATAGTTTCTCTTTCCTATTATTTACATAGTTATTTTGAAGTGCAGAATTTTATTCGGTAATATATTTAATTATTTATGGATGTACCAACCAAACACAATTAAGGTTGGAAGGAAATAAAGCAAAGAATAATTACAATTTTCATTTTAAATAATTTTCTGCTTTTATTCATAAAATGTGCTAGGTCTAAGATCTTATATCTTGAATTTGTCCAGAAAGTGTAATCACGATCGAAGTAGGCATTTGTGTAAACAAACGCTCACACACAAATACACCCAAGCTTTTCTTTCATGTCGTCAAATTAAATCTTAGCTTCACTCACTTTGCTCAACCAATAAATGCAAATACAAGCAAGAAAGTACAAGATAATATAGATTTCAAACTTTATTAAGACTACACCATAGGTACTACATCACAACAGACCGGATTTAATAATAATTGCCAAGAAGATACAAGAATGTTGCTGTCCCAATGTGTCATAATGTCGAGACTAGTGACTTGGAATATTTTTTTTCAACTATAGGGAACTTGCAATTGAGATCAAGAAAATGTGTAAACAGAAAATGGTATGCTATTATAGCTAAATTAAAATTCATTCGTAGCCTATGAGAAAATGGTATCCAAGAATACAATTGAAACATACACTAAGCATCATTTAAAACCAAAATTAGGCTACATGAAGAACGAAAAGGACTGTTAGCCTATTCTTAACAATGTAGCCTAACATTGATCTAAACTTTGAGAATAATAACTTCGATATACCAATAGCCATTTCAATTCGCCACCATTGGTTTCCCACAGCCTGAGCAGTAATGGCTAAGGCAGAGATATCGGCCTTGCCGAACACAGACAAAAAAACATAATTCATATAACTGTACCGGTACCAAAGATTTTCAATACTAAGGAAATTTACAATACTAAATGGCTTATTTTAGTGAATTAGAAAAAAATTATGTACGTACATGGCATGTACTTGACAATGTAATCTACAAAGGAAAAGCTGTATCATAGTGGCCTAAAGTTTTATGTACATTCCAATTCAACTATTACAAAATAAAAGATTGTTGCTTATCATAGCAAAAATTTCGGAAATGTACAAGATGTATTATTTCACTTCAAATTGTGGAAAGTAAAAACTTTGCCGCATATTGCGATAGGCTACATGAATCGTTATTTTACAGGGAGAGACCCGCCTATTAAAATTTAAATCACTCAAAATCAGTTTTTTGGTCATGAAAAACTGCAAAAACATTGAAAATATGATTAAGGACAATACAAAGTTTTGTTGAAAAGTTAAATCCATTATTTCAATAATATTTCTCTGTTGATCGTAAAAAAATGCTTCAAGTCTAAAATAAACGAGTTCAAGTTCAAGTTCACCAATTTTTTTATTTGCAATTATTAATTACATGTTTACAGGTATTGTTATACATGCTACAATAAAGAAACAGCAAAGCCCACAAAGTTTTTTGGAAACTTGAATGTGGGCAGTTATACATATATACATAAAGGACAAAATGGTGAAAGACAAAGAATAAATTAATACATTTTACATAACATAGTTTAGATGTGTGCACTACATTAGCCATTTTACATAGGCCTACTTAAACATAATCTATAATACTAGGAAGCTTTGCAAACGCTTTTTCAGGCGCGTTGTTGGATGAGCGTAATTGGTGCATTGAGCTGCCATGTGTTATGCGGATTTTCTGTTGTTCTGTGAAAAAATCATTACTAAGTCGAAGAAATGTTTTTAATTAATTTAAATTAAATAAAAAATTAACTTAGAATTTTAAAAAAATAATCGTAAAATTGCTATTCATAAGAAATAATTAAAAAATCATTACAATAGGATAAAGCATGTAGGTGTTATAAGTCAAAGAATTGTTTTAAAAAAGAAAAAACCCGTAAAATTTCGATTTTCATAAAAAATAATTTTTCGATTAGGCCTACGCTCAAATTTCACACGAATATATTTTTTCAAAAAATTAAGGTTCTGTGAAAAAATCATTAAAATCAGAAAAGCATGTAGGTGTTATAAGTCGTTTTTTTTAAATCGAAAAAAATCGTAAAATTGCGATTTTTATGAGAAATAATTTTCCGATTGCGCTCAAAAACGTCGCAGTTCTAAGTTCAGAGATTTCGAAGTTCTCCAGAAAATGTCATCGCAATTGGAGTATCGGTTTGGCCGGAATCGTGTTAACAAACACACAAAAATACAAACAGAAAAAAAGAAAGAAGAAAAAAAACATTCCGGATTTTTTTTCTCCAGTGTAGTGAAATGGAATCTTCGCTTCGCTCATCCAATTACATTATTAAACTAAATTCTGGACGTTGCTCAAATAATAATTTATAGATAGATTTCATGAGATACATTCTATTGGTAATGGTATCTGGAGTAATTAAATTAGAGATAGCTAGTGTATTTTTATGATTAGATTTTATTATTTTATTTAGTTAATATATGTGATTATATTCCCAACGTAGTCTGTGTCGTTTTCAGAAAACCAAGTATTTATTTCCATTTTAAAGCTGCTATAATTCTTGTTATTGCTTTAACATGAGTAGGAAGGCAGTTGAATATTTTAGGACCTAAAAAGGTAGCATATCTTTGGCCAAGCGGGGATACTCTTCTATAGGGATTAGTAGATTTTGGTTTGTTTGCTGTCTAGTCGTCATTGGATTTCGTAATGGGTTGGCATCATACGAATTTGAGAGGGTTGGATATAGATGACGATTTTTAAATACGTGCAGGAGATATTTAGAATCTAATTGCTTTATATGAAGTACAGTTAAAGATTTGAATAACTCTTCTGAGGGATACCGTCTTGTTTTTTTTTAATAGTGTCTTGCTGAGTATGAGCTTTTGGGCGATCAATAATGGTTGTAAGTGAGCATTTAGAATTCCACCCCATGCTATAATGCCATATTGAAGCACCGATTCTACTAGAGCCATGTATACTGTCCTAGAGTATCAAGATTGAGGATGTATCTAAGTCGAAAGAAAATATATATTAGATACTGAATTTTCTTGTGCACTACCGTTGCATGGGCATTCCATTTCAGATGTTTATCAATCTCAACACCCAGATATTTAGTATGCTGTACTCTTGAAAGTCCATAACAATTGCAGGTTAATGTTGGTTCATGCAACTCTTTATTCCCAAGTTAGTATAATATTAATATTTAATACAATCCAGAAATTAAAAAATCCATCCCGATCGGGGTTCGAACCCGAGTCTTAGCCAACTAGACCACCAAGACGGTAACTATTTAACTTCTGTATTGTCGTTACATTATAGAACTTGAATGGATGGAACAATAAAGCATCGAAAAACTGTTCAAGTTTCAAGTTCTATAATGTAACGACAATACAGAAGTTAAATAGTTACCGTCTCGGTGGTCTAGTTGGCTAAGGCGTCCACCCGGAAAGTGGGAGACTCGGGTTCGAGCCCCGATCGGGATGGATTTTGTAATTTCTGGATTGTATTAAATATTAATCCACCTACGGGAGTGTTTCCCGACCATCCAAATCGGGAAATTAGTATAATATGTATAGGTTGTGTTGATTCCCTGTTTGTAAAAGTAATATAAACTGTTTTTTTTATTTAAACAAAGATTATTTTTATCCAAAGAGACTATTAATTGCCGCTTCTGCTATTTGGAAGACCTTTTCCCAACATGAGTGTGAGAAAATAAGGACAGTGTCAGCAGCATATTATGATATTATTATGCCACGGATGCTCAAGCGGAGTTAAATAATAAAATAAAAATAATGCTCATTTCTGCTTCATCTTATCTGAAAGCTTGCCGGAATAGCAATGGGTTTTCATACAATCAATTCCACCCACCATATTATTGAATCTTTAACGAAGTTGGTAGAATCTCGATATATTTATTTTCAATGATATTTTACCGGTACTATTAATATTACCGTGCTGGTACTGTAATGAACGGAACTGTAGTTATCTGTATGTTAGCACATAAGCTTGTAACTCACATTTTCCGTTCCAAAGATAATTTTCCGAATTTGACTTAAGTTACAGACTGCAGTGTCTGCAGTAAACGGATAAGTCAGAATGTCATTCACATATTATTTCCGTGTTAAAAAATAAAATTATTATTTATTATTGACAAGGCCTAGCCCTACACTCACACATTGGTAGGCTTTTTGCGATGTTTTGCGTGAAGCGCGTTGGTGTTAAATGAAATATAATTCCAAGTAGCAGGCAGTATCATGCAAGTAAAAAGAAATGCCAAAAATATCACCCTAAATAGTGATGTGCACTCTTATCAAACTAGAAGCGCTTCTAATCTACACATAAACAGCTGCAACACTAGTATGGCACAGAGAAGCCCTCATAATAATAGCATAAAGATGTTCAATGCCCTACCAAATGAAATAAAAAATATTAAATCTATACACACCTTTAGTAGGAACCTTAAAACATACCTCATTGAAGGCTGCTATTACAAGTTAACGGAATATGTACTAGGGCTTGGCTAGTGTAACATTGAGAAAATGTTTTATTGATACTACATTTATATGTACTATATTTTTTTTATAACTACTCTCTTCATGTATATATTATCTTTTGTTGTAAAAAATGTAAAATGTCTTTAAATAATTAATGTTAAATTTCTATGTATGTATATGGCTTAGGTGGAAGATCAATCGTGTTGGATTGAACCTCGCCTTTTTGTTGTTAGGTTACATGTTTCTGTATGTATTTAAACAACAAATAAAGTACTATCTATCTATCTATCTATCTAGTGTAAAACATACGCACTCCGTTCCCCCCTTTCTCCCCCTAACCAACGATTCCCTACAAAACATCGTAAAAAGCTTTCGGACCCCCCCAACCGAAGGAGTTCCCACACATTTTGGACCCCACGTCATGCGTACAAGAGCCAAGAGGCCAATATTTGCCTGAAGTGATGTGTAAAATAATCAGCGTTTGGATACGCTTCTTTCACCTCCCTCCATATGATATAACTTTCATATTCGTGGGCTCTAATAATTGAGAGATGTCAGCAATTCATTGGTCAATCGTTGGACATTCTGATTGGAACGAAGTGAAATTTCGATCTATCGAGTGTATTCGATTATAATAATCTCGACTGAATCCTTGTGATTTCATTGGTAGATTTCGTCGCTGGAAGAAGAACGGTATCGCAATCGTTGTCGCAACTGCGGTTTGACCGTTTGACGAGCTTTGTCGACCAGTTACCCTCCCCCCTGGTGTCGATTGATGATAGTAGTAGGCCTGTCTAGTTGGCTTTGTGTGGATTGGAGACGTGGTGTCTTATATGCTATTTCTCAACATAAAATAAAAATGGGACTTCACGGTGTTATTCTGTTGTTTATTTTGAATACTCTACTTTGTGGTGTTTGTTCCGAAGATTTGATGAACTCAAACCTTAATTATCAAAAACGCTGACCGCACCATCGATCTCACCACCCAACTGACGAAGATTTCCAACAAAATTACTCTTGAAAATACTGATAAAGCGGCTGTTAAAAGCTTCTTTTTCTCTATAGAAGATGATGTTAAAGATCGCCTTGCTTATTTTCATGCCCAGGTAAGTAAATTTCACTTCTTGTGAAAGGTTAACTCGCGGAGGCCTTGGGTTAAGCCGGGTTATGTCTGTAGCATGGGCGTACGTTTACCGGCTTGGCGACAAGGGACCATGCCACCTTGTGGCCACGTCCACGTTTTAACTGTTAGCTAGGCCTAAGCCTAGCTAGTATCTTTGCTTAGCCTGTTTCTAGATGCAAATCACTAGTGGTAGAGCTAGCCTGTGACTTGATTATAATGATCTGAAGTTTGTTAAAAAAAGGCTAGGCCCTAGCCCTATGGCTAAATAAAACCAATCCGAAGCCCCAGGGCCTTGCCTTAAGCTCAATGTTAGGCCTGGTCAAGCTCAATCGTCTACTGGCTTAGACCTACGCCTACCTACATCATCGGTAATATGAAAATGGTTTGGGTTTGGGTTGGCCCTAGGTAACCCAAGATAATTTTGTTTAGTAGGGCAAGGCCCCTACCGGAAACCTGAGAAATCAACACTTGTACCGATGTTAAAATCCTTTATTTAATTATTCGGTTAAGTATTTATTTTTGGTTTGGTTCCAAGATGGTTGTAGGCCCAAGTCCTTTTTGGTTTTTTTTTAGGGGGTAGATATAGTGAAAAATTTTTAAGGCCCACTAAAATTTAATTTGTTTTTTATTGTAAACCCCGGGGGGGAAAAAATTCCCCAAAATTTTTTTTAAAAGGGGAAAAAAGGGTCTCAAATTTGTGTTAAACTCTCATGGTAAAAGTGGAGGGTTACTCAGCGATGTTTTTAATCCTTTTTTTGTTGAATAGGCCTAGGCTAAGTTCACTAGGCTAGAACAACCATAACAGAGAAATTTTAAATATTTTTAAACAGGCGCACACAGGTGTTTACAAAATACCATCACCTTTACACGCCGCCATCTTCTAACTCTCAAATCCAGCCTAAACCAGTGCTATCAACTAGTATGAATTCCAAAATTAAATTTGATGGGACAACTAAATGGAGGGCGTTGCCCCCAACCCCCGGAGCTCTGCCCCTGGACCCCAACTCAAACCCAACAACAAAACCTCAAATACCTGAACACACCTCATTCCGATGAATCGCTAACTCGGGAAAACCTGTCAATCCCCCAAAAATACAAAGGCTTAGTTTTTCCCGAACGTAAAATCATCCTCCACCTCGCCGTCGCTCCAGTCAACATACAACACACTCTCTCACAATGTAAACATTAACATTATATCAATCAACACAAACCTTTTGAATGACCAAAAAACATACCCATATCAACGTGCGCCGACTTTAACACTCCACAAACCATAAGTAACACCACTCAATCATTTAAATTAGACCTACCTTCCAAAGTAATTACGGTCCGCTGAGTGATGCTTCACAATTACCACTCCGGCACTCCCACTAACAAAAGTTGGACCACCCCAACCAACCAAGTTCCCTTTGGGATTCTCTTCAGCACTTTTAACATCTCTGACTTAGAATTGCGTCTGTGACGAGGCTGAAAGTTGTGAAATCATTTGCAGCAAAACTTTGACCTAAAGAGAATGGTAAAAAAAACTAGCCTACCTAACGAAGATTTGAACCATCGACCTTTTGCATAGAATTCGGATGCGCTACCACTCTGCCATGTTTGAAGCTATTGGCCTAGTTAGGTCTAGGTGGTATCGACGAAGACCGTAGGTCTACGACTAGTGCATATCTTGTTTGTACGGCTGACCCTACGATTAGGCCTACACTCCGAATTTTAAAACATCTCGGACAATTTTAGATGTGTCCTCCGGGTTGCCAGACGTCCCGATAAAATCGGGATTGTTCCGATTTTAGGTGTTGTGTCCTGATTGGTTTTGTATCGGGACATATGTTGTCTCAATTTTCTTTTAAATAGGCTACAGCAACTAATAATATTATAAATAGAATTGACCTTTAAATTATAAACAAAATTATGCCTCCAGCTTATTTGAACAATTAAAATGTGGGTTTAGGCCTAGACTTATTGGTATTTATCTTAAATTAAGGCAACACGACTATTTGAACTTCTATAATTCATTAGGCCTAATCATTATCCATCAGCAGGTCTTTGATTAACAAAGCAATTACGTGAGTTTGAATGCAATATAGGCCTAGGGCTAGGCTAGTAAACATGTGGAAGAAAAAGTAAAATGTGCATTTTGAGTTTAGTAAAATTGACATATTCTGACAACCCTATATGTCCTTTGTAATCGATAATCAAACAAAGTGTGTTCACAAAAACTACATCTCCAATACCTTGGACACTAGGCCTAGGTTCTGGACGGTTAAGATGACAACATGGCTACGGTAGGCCACCCATCACATCCGATAATTTTGTAATTTACAAATAAACGCTAAAATGCAACATGTGAACTAGGCCTAGGCTATTGAACAGTTTCATTTATTTTATTGGCTATTGAATTTCAATCCAGCAAAAATTAACATTCCCCTTGGGCACTGAGTTTCAATGGCTAATAGAACAAGACCCAATACCTAGACGTCAGCTGTTTCTGTATCATTTTGTTTCCTGGTAGTACGGTAGGCCTATAAACACATTTGTTTTAACTTTAAAGTTAATATTATAGACACACATAAATAATAAGCCTACACTCAATAGTCTAGCCTAAGCCTAATGAAAATTTCCCATTGTCATTTAAATGGATTTCACACTCGTTTCCGTAGATCGTGGAATTTCCTAAAAGTTATTTCACTGTCAAAAGTCGAGAAGTGACGAAATCTTGAAATAAATTAAATTGAAATAAATTCGTAAATTTAGATTAGGCCTAGACTCAGCCACATAACCTAACTGATTTTCAGTGGGGGACATTAAATTTAAAGCAGACCAAGCAAACCCTGTAGGCCTAGGTGATGACACCATCAACGAGCGAACAATGACCAATTGGCAATTAGCAGTCTTGGGGAGGAATGCATTCTTTTTCAGGAACCTTAATGGGAACCCTTTCTTTTTCTTACATCAGGAATTTGGAGTTTGTGAAAAGCAGTCTTGGGCAATTTCCCCCAAGAAAGGAACTTTGAAAAGTTTGGGCCTAAGTTACTTCTGCTTAAAAAGGAACCCAAGTTCCCGTTCCTTTTTGAAAATAGGAACTAAGATGTTCCTTTCAAGTTCCTCTTTAAAGAACTTGCATATGTATATCGTCTACATGAAAGCATACACCATGAATAATATAGGCCTATAACAAGGTATAAGGGTAGTTTGACGGAAATGTTATTTTGTATTAAATTTATGATTTTCCTTTTACTTCCTGAATATTATTATGTATTTTCTTGGTTTTCGGCCGCGGAAAGTAGTTTCTAGACTTAATTTAATCACTTTTAGTTTGCTTGAATCAGTCGTTTTGGTACTAGTTCAGTTGGTGCGGTCCAACTTTTCAACACTGTTTTTTTTTTCAAAGAAAACAATAAAAACACAAGTCCAAATGAGAAATAAATGAAGAACTCATTAATAACAATTTAATTTTACTAATCACTCTGAAAATATACCAATTATATAGAATAATGAGCTTGAACACAGATTGAACACAAACACTCGCTCATTTCACTGTCATTTGGTCGCCATGTTTGCTGTTTACTTCTTGATTTTACTTACTAGGCCTACCAACCTTTTTCACTAAAATACTTCACCTACAAAGATTTTAACGTCGCTATTTTAATTATTATAAATTACATTCACCACAAAGGGACTTTCGTTTAAAATAGCGACGTTAAAGGTTTTGAAGTTTTTTTTTGTTACTATAACAGCAAAAACGTGATGATTCTCTTTTGGATTTTTGTTATTATGTTCTTGTAAGGTTATTTGCAGTGAGCAGAACATCTCAGCAGGTAGGCCTAAGCCTAGGCCGTGTCACTCCTCGCTATGTTTTTTCATGTTTTTTTTGGTAAATTGTCGGTAAAAGTGGGTTTCCGCGTGTTTATTTTTAATTTACTAGTGATTTTGCATGGTTTTGAACAACAACAAAGAAAATTGGTGCAAAATTAGCCATTCCGTCATACTACCCTTGTTCCATATTACAATGTTTTTTGTACATTACTTACAAGATACAGGTACAATCGCTCTAGGCCTAGAGTCAGGTGCTCTCGGCTCTCATGCCTATTTCCAAAAGGCCGACAGATAGCCAGTCGCCTCGACTCGACTCTTGGTTACTCACCGCCTTCTAGCCTGCGCATCCGGTGTGCAGGCAACATTATATTAATTTATGTCATAGAACTCATTGTGATAGGACTAGGAGTTATTTATCAATACTTTTATTTAGTAAATTGATAAATAGAAGTACCTAACTGCCAAAAATTTCCCCAATGAATCCATCTGCTTTCACCACTCGGAATCTGACAAGGGGGTGGAGCCATTTTCGAAAACATTCAAAGTTCCAAAGTAGGTAGCCTACATATTTTAGATTCAGCTAATGATAAAATTACTCATATCACATTTATGTATTATTAGGCCTATTTAAATCAGTTAGGCATATTTAAAAAGAAATGTGAAAAGACCCAAGTTCCTTTTGAGAAACATCTCGATTCCTTTTTTGAAAAGGGAATTGGAACTTGGATCAGTTCCTTTTTAAACAGAAGTAGCTTTTCCTAGTTCCTTTTCTGGGAAAACTTGTGCAAGACTGAACTAGAGACCGGCATATTTAACTTTAAGTTGGAAACGCCGATCAATCAAACTGGAAACGATTCCACCCACAAACGGCGCCAGAATCAACAAAGGCTAATTCGGAACAACCATGGAATTTATTGTGCCTCGTTGCTAGGACGGCTCCAAAGTCACCATTTACACATTCCTAAGCCAAGAACTGGTGTCCATTCAACATTCTGATATTATTATAGACCTGTGTATCCTGAAATGAGCTTCAGGCGCTTTGGTCAAACTAATAGCTAACCCCAAAGTACAAGAAAGTGTTTCGTATTTCGGAATGGACAAGCGTACTTAGAAAATTCTTGCATCCAAACATGCACACAATTTATTGGTTAAAACCGTCCACATTTAAATGTGTTGTTAATTATTGGTTAGCGTATTTAAAAGCAACAATCACATTTTTAGCTTAACCTAACAGTCAACTATGGTAAGTTAAAATTATTTATTAACGATTTCTCCGGCCACCTCAGTGGCCGCCATATTAAATACCTGAAATTCTTCAAATGCTTGCTACTGCTGGACTGAAAATCTTGATCATCCAAGCGTGCTTCGGAAGTGACTACAGCGCGTTACGGACTATTCGGCGAAGCATTCGAAGCTCGTTTCAGACTGCGCAAAGTGATTTCGGAATACACAGTATCTCTTCGACTATCCGGTGGATATCAATTTAATCTTTCTTTTTTTATGTCTTTCAAGGGCAAAGTGGTAAACAATTAGGCAAAACTCTAGTAGTACTGGTCATGGTCACTGGAGTGTTGGCAGCAGGAGGATGTCTGGTTTATTAGTCACTTTAGAGGCACCCGGCGACAAAGGGGCACCTACCTATCTTCCATGTTTTTTTGGAATGTTTAAACTTTAAAGATACAGTGTACACCCACTTTTAACTACTTTTCTGTTTTAAAAATTAAAACTGTTTCAATGGTTGAAATTTGACTATTTTTTTGTTAGGGGCCTATATTAGGCCTAGGCCTATGTGTGTTGGTGAGTCGACATGAGTACTACATGAGGGCTAAGGGCCTCCTACGTGTATTATTAAACTGGCCTCTTTTCAATGATGTGCCTGCTGTAATAATGTCTAACTTCAATGAAATTAGAAATATATGCCTTTACTACTGCCACCACAAGATACCACGATATACATACCGGTACTAGAGTTCCTATTGGGAAGCGCAGCGCTCGAGTACGCGGTCTGGTGAGAACTTGTTGAACTGGAGTTTAGTTGATCAGCCGCGCCGCCCAGCTTATGCCACACTTTGCCATTTATTCTGCGTATTATTTTGCTATTGCGTCTACATACGTTCGTATATGTTACTGTACACACTATTATTTTCTTGTGGATAATACCCTGATTTGACTTCCAATAGGTGGGATTTTTGTAATAGTGCAGTATTTCCAAAATGTAATCCAGATCGTTTTTTCTAAGAAATTTATTGTCTTGTAGGCCTACACATTGCATTTTGTTTTGTATTGTGATGCAAAATATTACATTGACGATACTACTAAAGTCATAGGTTTTACTGCACGGCATATAATACATTGTGCATAATAAAAGTATTTTGATTTTTAAGACATGGTGTCACAAATAACTTAAATAGGCATCGAATCACAATTCGGATCTACGTGCATGATATCACTGAAATATTCGAGGAAGCTGGAATCTGGATGCATGAAAGATGGATTTATTTAATATGCAAATATAATCAAATATTGCTTTGTTATTTTTAGATGGGCTTGGTATAATAAATAGAATTATATAGTAGGTCTACACAATTGTCATATTTCGGGTTTCTTTCGTTCCAAAAGATGAAACATGAGTTGACAAAAAATATTTAAAATTAGAAAGTGTATTTAAACAATACAAGAATCTCAACATTTATTTTTTCTTCTGTAATTAAAATGACACCACATGTGTTATTAAAGGGAATAGGGCCATGCAACATATTGGCTTAAATTGCTTCATAAATCATATTTAACTGTCCTACTTTCTGTTTATTTAATTTCACATTTAAATATTAAATAATAAATAATATTTTTACTCTCATCATTATCTTTTAACATTTTATTTCATAATTTAAAACTCAATAAGCCTATAACCATCTTCCAGCTCTATGTAGGCCTATATGTACTTATAGCACCACAGGCCGCGGCGCACTGTGATCTATCAGATTGACGCGCCATTGTTTCTCATGTTGTGGTAGATTCATTGAAATTATACCATTTATTTATAGCAGGCATAGGCTTAGAGCTTTTGATAATTGTTATTTGTGGCAACTATTATTATAATTTTGAAAAGGGATTCATCACTTCAAAGATCATTGCTCTTTAGTTGTTGCCATAAATTCTCTATCCGATAAATGAGCAGTAAAGGAAAGTAATATTCAAACTTGTTTAGTAAATTCAGTAATTAGAAACTGTATTCTATTCTGGAAATTCACAAAATAAAATAATTGACATGAGGCCGAGGGATGACAATTCGAATAAGGCGGCGATTATGAACTACTGCACCTCGAGTGGCCCCTCCGCGCACCAGGATATAAATGGATTTATTTATCGTTCCACCTACAAAATATGGTAATATAACGTAAAATAATTATAGACTAGTCATTACACATTCACGTGTGTACTGTTTTCACGACTTATTACCACTTTTACGGGGAAATATCTTAGTTTTGGAGAGCCACTGTGCTCATGTAGGCCTAAATCAAACGTAAAAACGCACGTGGCTGGAGTTGATCAACTAAACTCAGCGACGGTGCTGGGATCTCTTATCCGTTGCGCCTCCCAATGCAACGGGTGTCCAAAAATCTCCAAAACTAGACAAATCTTATCAATGTTTTTAAAAGAATGTGGACATGCCCTGGACCATTTTTAATACAAAGGCTACCTTACTCTGCAGTGCTTTTGGAATAATCACTGTATGGAGAGAGCATCAAGTCTTTTAGGAGCTGATAACATAGTTGTACTGTAGCTTTGGTGTACTTTTTATCAGTAACTTTGAACGTAATCTAATGTCATGACTCTGAAATAAAACTTGCTAAAACAAGAATCCACTCTTACAGGCCTGTTTCACGTAGGCCTACCTAGGTAATCATTCTCTTTTTTGGTGAAGTCTAAGATAGACTACAGTGCAAAAATACTTCAGTCTACCATGTAACATAGGTGTAGGATACTTGAGGAGAGATGGTTGGGATTATTTGTTTGGCCTATTATTTAACAAATGTGATTGTTTTTACTAGACTGCCGATTCATCGAAGTCATCATTGAAGTTTGTTGAGACAAAAATTCAAGTACAACCCGACAAATCATTTTGGCGGATCGACTTCAAGGATGCCCTCCAACCAGGGAAAACAATGGTGGTGAGTGTGATCCGATGTTATTTCTTGCTTTCAACAGTTGTAGGCCTATGAAGTTGTGCAGGGTATTGGATTCCAATGTTTGTTTGCAGATTGATGTGGAGACGGTGTTCTCACACCAGTTGGTTGCTCACCCTGCAACCATCACACAGAAGGAGAAGCAGCTTGTGCTCTACTACGGAAACCATTATCTCTACTCCCCGTATACGGTAACCAAACAGTCTACTACGGTCAACCTTGGTACCCGAAACATTGAGAACTACACCAAACTAAAACCGGTCTCTCAGGCAGATTCTTCCGTCACCTATGGGCCTTATGAGAAAGTGGCTCCTTGGACTCAGGTACGTAATTCCTTAAGTCCCATATGGCCTAGATGAGGTAGACCTAGGTATAGGGGTGTGCGAGAAAAAAAAAATTCAGACTCTGGACGGGATCGGGAATTTTATATTACAAAATCCGAAAATCGAATATTATTTCCATTTTTGAGGCACTGCACACTAGATGCTAATGCATCAAGCAGGCACGCGCAAATGCTGCGATCTAGCGGGTACCTTGCCAACTGCTTCCATATAGACTGAAGAGGCGGGAATTTCAATTTCCTGACTTTTGACGCAATCGAGACGAGTTTCGGGAAAAAAAGCTATTTTGGGAACGGGATCCCGCACACCCCAACCTAGGTAGGTTCATTATGTGAATTGTAATTTTACTTCTCTTTTTGTGTTACTTTTTTGTAAGCTACATGTTGATTTAATGTGTAGCCATTTATTTTGTTTAGAATGTAATTTTTTAAGTAAGCTGGTTTTCAAGGATGCTTAAATAGTTCGGCCCTAGCCTAGAGGCACAAAATGCGGGAGTAGTACTTTAATATGGTAGAAAGTAGAAACTTGTAGTTCCTGCTAGGCTATAGCATAAGCTGACATAATTTCACACACCGTGGTTCACTGGATAGATATTACAGCGGGTCTTATCAATGGTTTTTAATAGTGACCCAAGAATAGGATAACACAGGGTTGCCATTAAGTAAATATTTTTATCCTTGAAAGATAGGTAGGCCTACTTTAAAAATCCAGAGAAATCCTTGAAAATAGCTATTTTGGGTTACGTGAAGGAATTATAAAAATTTTCAGGATTCCATACAATTATACGTTATGTCAGATTTATTTTTGAGAATTTACATTGCATGCAAACATAGGCCTAAGAATCTGAATTTTCTTAGAATATGTATCAATGTTTTAGTTTTTGCCATCGTGTCAATGCTCACTAGGTTTGTTATTACTATTACCCAGTGCTACTGATGTTTTTATTACCCACTGTTGATTGGTACTAGGAAAACGCTCAGTTGGACGCGTTGTTGAGCGAGCACCGGTACGTGCAACATGACCCGAGTACGACATTCCCATAAGGCCCACCACACAGTGTAGGCCTAAATGGATATTGACATTGTACACTTTAAACTATTCCAACATCTTTGCATTGTACTAATTCACGTCATGCCTTCTAAAGTGTATATTTGTATCTTCACTGCCTCCTTCATTTTTTAACATCATTTTTCGAATTGTGATTACCAATAAGTCTTTAAGGTCTTGACCGATTTAGCTGAAAATTTGGAAAATAGGAGAGAATGTTGTACTTATTGACCCTGCAAAATTTCATAACGATCGGTACTTTTTTATTTTTTTATTTTATTTTTATTTTTTATAACCAACGATCGGATTTTGTTCAAAAACTATACAGCAACCCGCCTAAAGTGTATTTATCGTTGAGATACAAAGTGACCATTTTGGTGGCGAGGCGGGTAGGGTCGTTCCCGTTCATTGTCTGCGTATCGCTAGCCGAGCTAAGGGATGGAATATCAATTACTGAGGTCCATGTAAACACACAGTATTATTTGTTACAAAAACATGAACCCGAATTCGACTGTCAGTCATGGTAATTGGTAAATGTTTTTAAATTCTAGTCAGGGTAGTAGCGTGTGGGGTTAGGCTTAGCACCTTCGGAATTGGGGTAGCTACCACGCAGACAATGGACGGGGCGACCCACCCCGCCTCGCCAACTCACTGGTCACTTTGTATCTCAAGGATAAATACACTTTAGGTGGTATGTACACGTGTGCAAAATTTCAGGTCGATCAGAGAAACGGTGCGACCTGTATCGAAGCAGTAACAGAAAAAAAACAGACATTCGAGCCATAAGAGTCGAGTGGAGACGCTCGCTACGCTCGCTCAACAATTAATTTAATGTAGGCCTATTTTTTATTTTTTAACTATTGTAGGAAATCCTAAGATTTTGCCAAAAATCCTGGAATCCTTGAGACACCTTAAAAATCCTCGAAAAAGGATAAAATCCTTGGAAGTGGCAACCCTGGCCGATAACATGCTTCCATTAATCTGTAATTTAATAAAACGTTTATATGTCTGACTTATTAAATGTTTTTGTAGGACAAAATGACAATCCATTATGAGAACAATGCTCCTTTCCTTACTGTGACAAGTTTGGAACGTGTGATCGAGGTTTCTCACTGGGGCAATATTGCAGTTGAAGAGACGATTAACTTGGAGCACACTGGTGCTATTCTCAAGGGCCCCTTCTCGCGTTACGAGTACCAGCGAGAGGCGCAGAGTGGCCTTGCCAGTATTAAGTCTTTTAAGACGGTTCTCCCGGCTGCAGCATCCGACGTGTATTATCGGGACGAGATTGGCAATATTTCCACCTCTCACATGAAGGTAATGAGCGACTCTGTGGAGCTGGACCTGCGACCTCGCTTCCCTCTGTTCGGGGGCTGGAAGACTCACTATGTGGTGGGCTACAACGTGCCCAGTTACGAGTACCTTTACAATGCCGGGGACGATTACCTCTTGAAGATGCGCTTCTTGGATCATATCTATGACGACATGATAGTCGATCAAGTGACTACCAAGATTATTCTTCCCGAAGGATCCCACGATATTCAACTGACAACTCCGTACCCGGCGGAACGTTTGCCGGACTCGCTGCACTTCACTTACCTAGATACAAAGGGTCGGCCGGTTGTCACTCTTTTCAAGAAGAATCTAGTGGAGCACCACATTCAAGACTTTGAGGTATGTCAGAATTGAGAAGATAGGGTTTATCAAGCCCATGAATCATAAATAGCTTTTTTAAAATGGTTGATGGATATACCATTAAGTATTGAAAAAACTTTCCAACTGGGCAACAAGTTTGAAAGAAATTGTGTTGCCTTGATTAATAACGTAGGATGCTTTTTGCAGCTGCAGTACAACTTCCCGCGAGTGCTTATGCTACAAGAGCCGCTACTCGTTGTGGTGGCTTTTTATCTGCTCTTCCTGCTTGTCATTGTCTATGTCAGACTAGACTTTTCCATAACCAAGGTGAGTAATCCATGGCAAAGAAATAACATGGCAAGGAGGTTGGGAGTTTACCTTTACTTGACATAATTTAATTGTTTGCTAGGATGAAGCCGGGGAAAGCCGTATGCGAGTTGCTGGACATTGTGAGAAAGCCCTCTCTCACCAAGACAAGCGTGCACTGGCGTATCAACATTTTGATGATCAGCTTGCTAAATTGAAGACTACCAAAGATGTTAACACGTTCCTGGTAAGCCAAACTAAACTTGAGATTATGTTATTTATTCTCAATGTCAAGTATAAAGTATTGCTGCACCTGTTTAACAAGTTATTCTTAAAATCAAGAACGAACATAACAATTAAGTCCATTGTGTATATTTCCCGACCTACGTCAATAGGGGTCTTGTCACTAGTCTGAAGCTGGCAAGGTGTTGCAACACAGCACATCTACTAGCGGCGAGTAACACGCGAGGCAGGGCCTGGTCTATCTGTCGAGATAGTCTGTCCCACTGAAAACAATGTGGAAGGCCCGCATTCAGCTGATTTACAATACATTACAGTTACACCAACACCTGTTTTGAAACACATACGCTATTGTCATCAATTTAATGAAATAATTATTATATTGACACGTTCTTATAAAGTTATATGTTGCCAATCATATTAGGTAGGCCCATCAGTGGAGTTGAATAAGTTCTGGCTCTAGTCTATTGTAGCTGATAGTATCCTATATTGCCTATAGGGTACTAGCAACTACGTCACGCATCCAGGAGCATGCCGGGTATTCTCCGCTTTGAGCCCAACTGATGGACAAGCAACCCTCGTTTCGCAAGTTGACGCATGCTGAACGGCGCAACACTTATCTTGTTCCAACTTTTATTCTATTCATTATTGGGACAAAACTTAAAAGGAATAATATTTAGCAAACATATCATTCCTTCTAATAGCGGTTATTTTGAATTTTTAGACAGCCGTTAACGAGCTATACCGATATACGTATTGAAATAAAATTTAAGGCTTTTACTTGTTTTTTTTTAAAATTAAATTAAAACAACTTCAATTGACAAAATCCTAGTGATCGGATTTCGACAATACCTCTTTAAAAATATGCATCGGACTGTTTAGACAAGAAATAAATTAACTTTCTAGATAGAAAGTGCACTGAACGAAAATTTACACCATAGGGTAATATGCGGGGTATTGTGTTTTCATCTAAAATACACACTTTGACGTGCGGATGAGTCGTGAAAAACTGCACGCTTTGCTGTAAATTTTCGTTCAGTGCTTCTTCTATCAGTAAGTTAGATAATTTATTTCTTGTCGAAAAAGTTAGATGCATATTAGAAAGAATTCTTGGCGAAATCCAACCAGTAGTTTTTTGTCAATTAAAGTTGAGAAGACTTATAGTCGTTGATAATTTTGAGGTTTATAATGCGTACATTGTTATAACAAGCTAACGGCTTTGTAAAAAAATAAAAAAATAATCGCTATTAGAAAGGAATGATATGTTTACTAAATATTATTCCTCTTTAAGTTTTGTCAAAATAATGAATAGAATAAAAGTTAGAGCGTGATATTTGTTCTGCAGGTATCAACTTGCGAGATAAGGATGCTTGTCCATCAGAACGATTTGCGGCCACGTGACTACTAGCTGTGACGTCACATGACGGTTCCCTATACAACAACATAACACAGGCAATAGCGATTCTGACACACACACACACACACACACATATCTTCAAGTCATTTTGATGTTCCGTCACCTTTATGTTCTTTCGTTTATCGTTTTTGAGAAACTTATCCTTTTGGAATACGTTATCTCTCCCCTATCGGCCCATTTATAAATAAATACACACACACACACGACATGATACAGAATTACTTGCACTTAAAAAAAATGAATGTGATTTGGTTATAGCATTTAAAAAATTCTATTATTCTTACAGTGAAATTACATGATTAAAGTAATTCCCAATGCAATGGGCTAACAGCAGTTTTCGTAATCATGTAAATGTCAGGATTGCCAGTGGTGAGGATCGAACCGCGGACCTCCCGAATAACTCTCGCGCGTTATGCGTGTACCGGTACTACATCTATCCGAAAAAGTTTCACGATGTATCATTATTAGAGATATTTTTTTAGCACTTAAATTAGAAATTTAGCATTAATTTTGACAAATTAGCATTTTGTAGCTCAATTGGTTTCTTTTCCACCAAACCCTAAATGTAGGGTGTTTCTTAAATCTTCTGTAATGATGATGTAGGAACATTTTAATTCATATAGTCACATAAAAGGGCTAGAATACATACTAAACTAGTTCCAATAGGCTTTCAAACATTATTTAGTAAAATTAGCATTTTAAATCGTCAATTAGCATTTTGTTGCATCAAAAACCCTAAAACGCTAAAAAATTATCTCTAATCATTATCACAAGTGGCACTTTATTTAAGTTTCTCATGGAATACTCCGTACATATATTATTTAAAGCCGCCTTATGCGTGCTTATGTGTGGCTTAAGCCACACTTGTGTACAGAATAACAAATCTATGTTGCCTGTTACATCAGTTTCTTCAGCATCTTTAAATGTCTAATACGATGACTCAGTTTGCCGCGACATCGGCTACTCGACTCCGAAGTCAAGGCCATGTCGTGCGTTGTTGCCAGAACAGCGAAGCGGCGAAAACAAAGTCAATTTAATTACATATTTAACAATTAATATAGGGTAATTATGATTATTTTTGGTAAAGAATTTGTTGTAAATGGAGTCTACTGAGGTAAATGTCTGGGTACACCTTTACATAAGAGGTGAACGATCCCTTTAAATATGATAGGTTTCTGAACTATAGGTTGATGTTTTCGTTTTGTGGTGTAAACCAGAGCTGGGCTATGATAACCTATCATTCAGTATCACACAAAAGTACCAATATCAATGTATCAAAATTTTATTTGTGCAAAAAAACAAAACAAAAAAGTGGACCTCCTATTAATAATTTGTGGCAAAAAGAGTTGACAATGTATCGCCAAAAATGCATACCTACTACCTAGCGATGTTGATGTTCTCACAATCACATTCAATGACCCGGCACCTCCACCATGTGTATCAGTCATGACGGCCTACCCGACACCTTCACCATAAGTAAGTAGGCTACGTTCGAAGAAATAATTCCATTATTTGCAGTGCAGCACTAAGGGATAACACTTTTACAATTCATGTCCTCGTTACAGTTATTCGCTGGTTTAGCCTACAAAGTTGTTAATTAATGGGTTATGGGGAATCCCTAGCCTATATATCATTTCTAAAAAAAGAATGCAGTAAAGACGTCTGAAAAGTTGGTAGAATAAAAGAGGGACAAAATAAAAGAGATTATTTTTTGGGAGTTTTTGGACGGGACATAGCCTCAGAATCAATAATTATATTCAAATTGCCCGAATCAATCCAGCTAGTTCAAAATTGAATTTGGAGCAGCGGCCTTTTGTATATCGTTTCTACACTCCTTTATCTACAACCTAAATCAAAGGACCGATGTTTTTCTGTAGTTTCTTGCGTGCTCTTTTTTTTTTCGCCCGCCGGTACAGTTTCAAATTTTGTACCGTTTGACGGAAAAATTGTTCAATGCCAGAAACTACAGACAACCAGTTTCCGTTTTATTTAGATTGCAGATAAAGTAGTGTAGAAACAATAGGTATACAAAAAAAAACGCTCTAAATTTTAATTTCGAACTAGCTGGTTTGATTCGGGCAAATTAAATATAATTGCTGATTCTAAAGCTATGTCCTGTCAAAAAAATTTCCAAAAAATAATCTGCTCTTTAATTAAGTCCTTTTTTTATTCTACTAACTTTTCAGACGTCTTTACTCCATTCTTTAGAAATCATATTCGGGTCTAGGGATTCCCCTTTAGCAATTGCAATACTTTGTCAATTCTCTTCACCTGGGACAGGAATTTAACATGAGTTAATTAGAGCTCGCCTTTAAATTAAAACTTCAACCTTCAAGCTTAAACAATTAAAAATGACAATCTAGGCCTACATAGTGATGCAAATGGTTGGAAAAAACAGGAAATTTAAATTGTAAAAAAAGTGGTTGTATTTTTTTTTTCATCACACCTGGTAAAAATTAAAATTGAGGAAAAATTGATTTTTTCGTTTTGTTTCATCTCCTTTGTTATAGTAATGATTTACCTACTCTTGACCATTTTTTAAGTAGTAGCTGACTAATCAGTTGTTCTGCCAGTATTTTTGGACTTAAATTCAAAGTTGAAACAATTTCTAGATCTCATACGTAGTTAGTAATTTGGATTGGGAAAAATGATGGGACACACTTCAGGGTCACAAGGCAGTCACAACTCACAATACAGTATACGCTTAATTCTATCTGGAACTTTGAATGCCTAAGGCTCGGCAGAGGCCTGTAATGTACAAAAGTTATACACACACATTACACAGTAATAAAATTAATAGAATAATGTTAGGCTTTAATAATAACCTGACTAGTATGGAGGAACGTTGACGTATAATAATAAAGAAAACAATACCTATCAGACTTTATTCTTGAGTCTTACTCTTATGCCAGTTATTTAACCTAGTACGGTACGTAGTATTAAAATATGCAAATAATAAAATAATGTTTGACATGTAACTTGACTTGACTTGTAATGTAGGAATGACAAACTTTAACGTAATAATAAAAAAGAAAGCTGTTTCAGACTTCAATCTTGAGTCTTATGTCAGTTATTCAACTGTGTACATACCTACAAATCATAAAACTAGGAAACGCTCAGTTGGACGCATTGATAAGCGAGCACGTGCTATAGCTTGACCCACATTGCACATTTTTTTAAAATTTTAAAATTTGCGACGTTCGCTGTCCACAGGGCCATGTTTCCAAAATTATTTATTATTGCCAAGGTATTTGAGTAAACCCGTGTGTAACCTTTACTTTGTGGATAAAATCCACCGCCATCTAGAGGACCTTGACTCCTTGGGAAAACTATTTAAACTCTTTGGTGACAAATAATAGACTGCTTCCTCGAAAGTATTTTGATTACTTCTGGTGGCAGTGCATTAGAAACTTCGCGCGTCTTTTCGTTGCCATGGCAACGTTACTTTTGTTATAATGTAATTTCCATTTACACTACTTATCGGATCAAAATAAAATTAACATATTCGTGACCGGACGGACATTCTAAATGATTTGGCCACCTCAGATTTTGTCGCCGTTTAGTTTGATAAAAAAACTTTTGATTAACTTTAATGTAAATTTTTAACTTTTTGAACGATTTTGCCACAAAACTAATGGCATTCAATCGAGAACAAAGCTTGCGGATGGTCAAAATTTCAAATCGATCCGAGCCTCCGTTCGAACGTTTTGGCGAGACATACAAACAAACAAACAAAAAAAAACAAAAAAAACAAAAAAACAAAACCAGTGACTAATTTTTCCAGCAGAGTCAAATGGAAACGCTCGCTTCGCTCGCTTAATAATGTTAGACCAGTCTTACTAGTAAGTATTAACGTTAACGTATGAAGAAAATGGTTTCAGGCATGTTGTGTAATATTTTAAGCAAAATAATAAATTTTTCACAATTTTTTGTTTGTTTTGAAATTGAGGGTTTTTCCTGGCAAAAAATAAAATGGAAAATTTGCATCACTAATTAATAATTATTAATTAATAGTAAATACGTACATTTGTTTCAGGCTGCCGTGAAGGTGATAAACCAAGAGTTTAAGAATGAAACTTCCCTCATTGCTGAGCTGCTGATCAAACTGAAGGCTGACGCTCCCGACCTCGCCGAAAAACTGTCCGAGCTTCAGAAAGTTGACAAGTAAGTTACCGAGTCTTTGCCGCACCGTGTTTGTAGCCTAGGCCTATCCGAAACTGCCATCTTTTCAAATTATAAACTTCTTTTGATACTAGTCTTAGTTCTAATTACTAATTAGGTAGGGTTAGACCTGTTATTTGACTTTCATACCAAGTTGGGACTAGGGGAGTAAAGGTATCGTACATAGCATACGGAATCTTACTAGAGATGAAGGTCACTATGCCATACACTTAATCCTTGATGCATCGTTTTTCAAGTGAGTACACCCTACTTTACAGACATAAGTCCTGAAACACGATATTTCTGGGATAACAGTTTTAAAAAATAAGTTGAAATACAGTTGGACGTCGTGATAATGTCCGTGGCCGTATCTCCTCGCGGAGTCCGCTGTTCTGCATCACTTCACTTGTAGATATCTTTCCTTTATGCTTGAGAACATTGAGGGACCTTTAAAATTGTTTTGGAATCATTTCTATTATAAACCGTCAAGAAACCGCATTTTTATTGTTAGTCCAGGGCTGCCGTTTAACGATTTACCAATTTTTACGGATTATTTAGAGGTCTAAAACGGATAAACGGATTTTTTTCTTATTTAGGAATTTTTGTCAATACGTTTTCTATGCTTATTTTCGTATATGAAATCTGCAGAGCAACATTTCGATTGTAAACATGCAAGGCGGGAAGCGATAATCGATTCGACTTTCGATAGGGGGCGACAAGGCGGAGCCGTGCCTAGACAATTGAGAACTGCTTGCTTGCTTGGAGTCATCCGGAGGACATGAACAAAAAATGAAGATGGAGCCTACAAAATAGTTTTCTTTCGCTTTTGTTAAAGGTTTGGATATGCTGATCATAAACGTGAAAATAATGATTATGATAAATGTTATAACAAGTTCTGCAAAACTGCAATGTTTTAATAACAACACATGGCCAGTCAAAATGTGATGACTTTCTAGGCCTAGCTAGCCTAGGGGTAAAGCTAGCCTAGAATTTTTTACCAGGTCAGATTAAACAGATTTTCTGTAAATAAGTAACATTTTACATTTTTATGCAATCTTAATTAAAGCAACCACGGCGTTTCTGCTCATTATTCTCGTCTGTGCATAGGCCTAGGCCCTAGCAACTTTTAGGTTATGATGGTAACAAATACAAACATAACATTTAGCCATTTTCATAGTTTGATCAATGAAATTAACGTTATTAGACTTTTCACGGATTTTTGCGGATTTTTAACGTCCTCCAACAGGATTTTTTTTAAATGTCAGTGGCAGCCCTGGTTTAGTCTGTTTTTTTGTTAATCCAGTTGATGCCCGGACACAATTAGCCCGAATTATCGGGGTTATACTATATAGGTATTAACAAATTAGGAACAACAGCGAGACATTTAAAAGTTTAAAAGTTTTAAAATAAAGATGTTTCAGTGGGGGGACAGGAAAAGAAAGTCAACAGCTTACCTGTAGGTCTAGGTTGCATAGACACAAATTGATGAAAAGACTAGCAGCTCATATGTTTGTGTTCTTTCATCACTCAGCACGACTAGATATTATAGGCCTATGTAAAACGATCTTGATCTTCCCGTGATAGTGCATCAATATCATTTCACATCATTACTGCTTATCAACGGACAACCAGGCTTCCACAAACAGTAGTCCTACACCTTTAAAGGCTCGAGCGAGTGTACCAGCGGACTCAAGAGTATAATATTATTATTTCTCTACAACTTATAAAATAGGGCCTACTTGGTATTTTTTATATCAGATAATTTTACAACTAGTTTATTTTACTACTGTAAGTATTAATTTATTTTTATTTGTTACATTTTAGGAAAACATTTATTTGCTTCTCTTATTGGTACAGTTGCGAACTGACTAGTTAAGTATTTGCCAACCTCGGAAATCGAAACGTCTCATCAAAATAACACGTTAATTCAGTGGTTCCCAACTTTTTTCAACTCAAGGCACCTCATTGCTCCATTTAATAATTTTGTGGCACCCCCTTCAACCAAGTGCTAATTTAGCAGGTCAGGTAAACAAAATATTTAAAAAATCATCAATTTGATGTCAATTGTTGACTATGTTTAGTAGATGAATGGTGTTTCAATTTTCTAGGAATCTTAGCTTGACCTGATAATTTTTCCCCACAGACAATGCACTCGGGGCTAGGTCTTTCTTCATCACCGCACCATGCAAATTTAATAGCTTAGTAGCTGTCATCATACAATACAACCGTGATTTCACAGTTCACAGATTTCTTAATAGTATGCACGTCACGTCACTTCAGTCCATTCACTATCGCCCAAATTGGGGGGGGGCAGCTAGCATAGGAATTGAGATCAGCATTGTTGCTGCATGATTACGCAATAACCGTTTTTTCAATTGGGACCGTTTTGAATAAAAACTGTTGTAATGAGTCGATAAGTATATTTATTTTTCTTGGTGTAAAATTAATTATTTACTGTATTTTTTTATATTTCATAAACTACTTGTTTTTACTTAAATGCACAAGGATTTCGCGGCACCCCTATATAAGGTCCGCGGCACCCTTGTTGGGAACCACTGCGTTAATCACTAAATTAGGCTAATGGGCCTATGGACAAAATAATGCTATGTTCGTTCAACATTAAACATAAAATATGATTGGCTTTCATGTAATTATAAACAATAAATATACGATATGTAATAGTTGGAAACTTCTTCTTGAGAGTTTGGCCAACCTGGTATTTGGCTTGGCAACACGGCAGGAGCATCCTTCTCATTCTGATCGACTAGATGCGTCGAGAGAATTGTCATCTCGAATGTGTTTCATACAAAGTAAATAGTAATTGCGTACACATGCTATGCACATACGTCAATTACATTCAAGAAATATTGGCAGTAGGCTCTAAAAGTATTAAAAGTGTTCTAATTGCCATCACAAAACTTTTATGCTCGTTTTGAGTCCGCGTGCTTATGTGCTGGGCTGCAAAAGTATCGCTCTGGTCCGGTCGAACACTGTAGGCGCTGCTGGCCCAAAGGTTAGCGTACTTGCCTTCCACGCGAAAGGTCGGCGGTTCGAGTCTCGATTGGGAAAACTTTTTTACTTTTTTTTACTCGTCCCACCGTTATTGTTCACTTCTTATCTATGACGGGTATGATTTTTATAACTTTTCATTAGAAATTACTCGAACACGAAGACATTCTTTCCCTCAACGTTTGGCTAGGGCTAGGCTATAAGTCAATTCTAAAAAATCTGAATTTGGCGGTCTATTTTCTTGTAATAATAATATAAAACGACCAGTGCGTATAGGATTTATATTTTCATGCCGGTCAAAGATGGTCTCGGATTGCTCCGTGAGCATTTTCCTCCCGTGTTGGCAAAGGTGAATATATAAAATCGTTGTATACCGTAGCATCGAATAAATATCGTTTGCCTCCCAACGGAATAGGAATTCTTTTATTTTTATCTACCACCATGCCAAATTTCATGCCGGTAAGTGTTGATAAAAAAATCATTACTAGGGGTGAGGGTAAAAATTATTTTAAGGAAAACTTTGCCTAAATCAGTTAGAACTCTGGTGTTTGTTGCTCAAAATTAACAAAAAGTGCATTTGATTTAAATCAATGATTTTTATATCATCATTTCTCATTACCTCTACCCATTCATGACTCATGAGTTAATAAATGTTGACATGGTATATTTTTCCTTAGGCAACTTAAAGACCTATATGCACAGCAGCAGAGTTTGTACGTTGACAAACTTGTTCCGGGTAAGATCAACCGCCAGGCATTCGTGGAAACGGAAAACCAAATGAATAAGAAGAAGGAAGAATGTGTTGAGAAGATCAATGTTCTAGTGAAATCCCTCCAGTGATTATAGCCACCCAGTGTGTAAAACAATGCAATGTCTCCACATTCCTCATGTTGCACTCAAAACTATTTCTTTGTGTTAAAAAAGGACCTATTTTGTACAATAAAAACTTTGTGTTCTATAGTGTGGCTAGTGTTCTAATTGCAGTATGACCTAGAAGTAATGTTTTTCATGGGAAATTATGGCAAGGATTGGTAATTTCACTAATTAGTAATTAGTATCATCACTAAAGTGCATCGGTTGTTTTTTCTGTATCCATTGTGGGCCACTATTATTTACAGACTCTTACTAGTTGATTGATTGATTGAATATTGCTTAACGTCTCATATTTATGCACTTTGGCTAATCGAGACGACTTACTAGTTAGTCTTAATGTATTGCAAACCATTCATGTGGGCACATATTGTGGTCAACTTCACCATAACCTGTGGGTAATATTTCTCCAGCATTGTGGTCACGGGATTGCTTGGTCAGGCAGTAGTTTATACCCATCTGCACTTCTGCTGTGTTCTCCCCAGGCATAGACTATTGGGCAGGCATAGTTTCACTCCACCATTATAATAAATTTAAATTCTTTTTATTTTATTGACTGAAAAAATGATGGGGGTATTTTCTTGCACAACATTAGTACATATGTAAGGCCTATGTGTGGATTGTAATATGACCTATGGTATACAAGACTTCCTTGGTAAAGAATATTTCATTTTGCAGTCACTGTAGACATAGGCCTACCAGAATATTGATTTGCATACACACCAAAATGTAATAATGTTCATAGTAATTTGAATCGACACTAACTTAAATAAGGAAATACCATATAACTAGTGTGGAAAAGGCCAACCGGCTAGTTAACTTTAGATTGGAGAAGGGTTGACAGGTTGTGAAAGTATAGAGAACATAAAGCCCAGCCTGAACGGCTAGGGGCGATAAAACTTTTCACCTGCTGGTGACAACTGCAGTTATTTAAAGTTGTTTGTTACCTTAATCCACGACGCGTTTCGTCCTTCTGGGACTCATCAGGCGGATGGTGGCCACTAAATATCAGCTAACTACATACAAACAAAACTCGCAACACATAACCAAACCTGTGGTAGGGCCACGCAAGAAGTAAATTCTGCATGCACGTTGTCATCGTCAGCAAGGTTTCTTCACACACCGTCAGCACAACCAGTAAGGGGGCTTCCCTTCCAACTCTGGTGCTCGGGAGACAAAAAATCCATGACTTACCCTGTATTCGTACCAGGACCCTTGGCAACAAGAGAAAAGCTGCCCCTCCTGCTGTTGCTGGGCCAGGGTGCCTCTTCATTGTTGTCCGTGTTTCCTTGTTTCTTACAAGGTTGACTCCTTGTCCTGCTGGGGGGGGGGGGGGGGGGGGCTAGCAGGTGATGAACCTGTTAGACCCTGCAGCCGGGAGCTGGCACATATGCCTGTGCCATAGCCAAAAGCTTGCAACTAGTAGTATTGTTTCCTTTTGTTTTTGAATCCCAGTCACAATTGACGACTCGAAATGGGCGGAGCTTAAAACGATCGATAGGTCACGTGACTAGTAGTGGGTATAAATCCTCATTTCCCAAATAGACGCCTGCTGAACGGCGCATCACTTATCATGCTCTAACTTTTATTCTATTCATTATTTGGACAATACTTAAATGAATAATATTTAGCTAACATATCATTCCTTGTAATAGCGATTATTTCGATTTTTTTGACAAAGTCGTTAGCTTGCTATAACAATTTACGCATCACATAAGTGAAAATTATCAATGACTTAAGTTTTCTCATTAATTAATTTGACAAAAACTACTGATCGGATTTCGACAAGAATTCTTTGTAAAAATGCATCAGACTGTTTAGACAAGAAATATACTAACTTTCTAGATAGAAAGTGCACTGAACGAAAATTTACAGCATAGAGTAATATGCAGCGTGCACCTTTTCACGGCTCATCCGCACGTCAAGAGTGCGTATTTTAGATAAAAACACATACCCTGCATATTACTCTATGCTGCAAAGTTTCGTTCAGCGCACTTTCTATCTAGAAAGTTAGTTTATTTCTTGTCGAAACAGTCTGATGTATATTTTTAAAGAGGTCTTGTCGAAATCCGATCAGTAGTTTTTTGTCAAATAAATTATTGAGAAAACTTAAGTCATTGATAATTTTCACATGTATGATGCGTACATTGTTATAACAAGCTAACGACTGTGTCAAAAAAATCAAAATAATCGCTATTCGCTATTACAAAGAATGATATATTTGCTAAATATTATTCATTTAAATATTGTCCAAATAATGAATAGAATAAAAGTTAGAGCGTGATAAGTGTTGCGCCGTGAAGCAGGCGTCAACTTGCGAAATGAGGATTTATACCAACTAATTCCGCCATGTTGCCTCGTGACGTCAGGAGGCGGGTACAATTCAAGTCGTCAATTAGTAGGTCAGCCTCTCTTGTTGCCACTGGTCTTGGTTCAAATCCGGGTTAAGACATGGTTCTTTTGTCACCCAAGCATCAGAGTCTAGGAGGGAAGCCCCCTCACTGGTTGTGCTGTGTTGTGACTTTCCACCCTTCCTTTCTCTAACCTTTTCTCTTAGTATGAATGAAGAGGCACCCTTGCCCAGCAACAGCAGGAGGGGCAGCTTTTCTCTTGTTGCCAAGGGTCCTGGTTCGTATCCAGGGTAAGTCATGGATTTCTTGACTCCCGAGCATCAGAGTCTAGGAGGGAAGCCCCCTCACTGGTTGTGCTGTGTTGTGACTTTCCACCCTTCCTATCTCTAACCTATTCTCAGAATGAATGAAGAGGCACCCTGGCCCAGCAACAGCAGGAGGGGCAGCTTTTCTCTTGTTGCCAATGGTCCTGGTTTGAATCCAGGGTAAGTCGTGGTTGTTTTGTCTCCCGAGCACCAGAGTTGGAAGGGAAGCCCCCTTACTGGTTGTGCTGACAGTGTGTGAAGTAACCTTGCTGATGATGACAACATGCATGCAGAATTTACTTCTTGCGTGGCCCTACCACAGGTTTGGTTATGTGTTGCGAGTTTTGTTTGTATGTAGTTAGCTGATTTTTAGTGGCCACCATCCGCCTGATGAGTCCCAGAAGAATGAAACACATGGTGGATTAAGGTAACAAACAACTTTAAATATTTTTATTTACTACAATTCAGAAATTAAAAAAAAAAAAAAAAGTCCGCCCCAACCGGGAATCGAACCACGGATCTCCCACATTCCCACATTCAATGTGGGAGATCCGTGGTTCGATTCCCGGTTGGGGCGGACTTTTTTAATTTCTGAATTGTAGTAAATAAAAACAATTACACCCACGGGAGTGTTTCTCGATCAACCAAATCGAGAAATAAACTTTAAATTTATTTATTTATTTATTATTTATTTAACGTCTATCCTATTCAGTTATAAAAACTGATTTACAAAGGAGGACAACTAAATAAATCTAATTACACAGATGCAGAAACAACAATTAACTACATTTTCATAAATATTTGAAATAGTAGCATAACAACAACAATGCATTTAACACAACAACTTTGGTAACAAATAAAAATGATATATATGCATTTAATGAATGAATCAAATATAAAAAAGGGTGGAGAATGAAAAGAAAAGAAAGGAAAAAAAAGTAAAAAAGAAAGAAAAAGATAAAGAAAAAAGAATTAAATTGAAATTAATTGCAGTTGTCATCAGCAGGTGAAAAGTTTTGTCGCCACTAGCCCTTCAGGCGGGCTTTATGTTCTCTATACTTTCCCAACCTGTCAACCCTTCTCCAATCTAAACCGAAATACCATATTAATTTGATTCGTTCTTTTTTCTCTCCTTTTTGGGTGTTCTGAGGTACTATTTGCCTGCCTTTTGTCACTTTCAAAGGTCTTCAACATCTGAGCCCTAGTCATAGGACTGTGGCTAATCTTGATTCTAATTAATGTAAATGAATGATGAACAGCAAACTGCCATTTAAAGACAAAATACAATACTGTACATAACCTAGAGTTTACAATTAGGATATTTCATCTGGACCGTAGCATGTCAAGAAACAGACAAGCTTTGTTAAATTAAGCGTGGATTTTCCATGGAAGATATTATTTCAAGTCTTTCTGCAATACTGTAAAACTAATAGGCCTATTATTGTAGTGAAACTAATTTAACTTGATGTCTAAATTTGTTGCATAAAAATAAAGAATTTGTGTGAAATGTGATTGTAGGCAATTTCAAGTCACATTTATGCTAAGTGGGTAACCTTACCGTTACATTGAAGACTCTCGACTATGGTGGTAACAGGCAGCTTCTTATCTAATAGTGATAACTAGACATAGTTCTAGATATGCATTTGTATGGTGACACTGACAGTAGGCCTATGGTGATTCGTATGCTATGGCGGTCTCGGGGTCTCCTGTGTACCTTCTTTAGCCAAACAGTTTTCCATTCATCATATTCATAGAATAGTCGAAGAAGATACCTCTGTAACAAGGTTTTTCTACTTGTTATTAGGTTTGAAACTGGGTTGGAATTCAATGAAAATAGTTTTGTTAAATAATAATTCCTGCAAATGAAATTGTTGTTTTTGAGTTTATTACAAAATAAATATAGGTGCCCACTGGTCACATGACCAACACTACAGGTTGTTCGTGTTATGTATATGTCCATAACCTAGGTGTTAACTTTATTCTAGTCATAGGCGGTCATTTGCTTTAAAACAGATGTTGCCAGAGTAAATGTTGACTAGGTACAAGGTTGGCTAGAAGGGAAGAGGTTTGGGGCAGTGCCCAAGCTGCAAAGGCAAAATCACCCTAGGCAATTTAAAAAAACATCAATTTTGGGCTCTTAAACTCGTTTTAACGTAAATTTCAATCTTGGATAAGGGTTAAATTTGCCTATATGATCTGACAAAAAGACAATCCTCAGTCACAAACTGACTGTCATTGGCGTAACTACGGGGGGGGGGGGCGACCACCCCCCAAATTTAGTCAGAGGGGGCGAGAGGGGAGTACAATTTTGTGGCAAGGTTTTTGTAAACTGACAATAAAACTAGCAATCTTCACAATTATAAATTATTGCCAAAACCAGGCTAAAACCTAGTAAAAAAACTCCATTTGCAATGTTAAAAATAAAAAAAATCCTGAGGCTAAGCGCCCCAGACCCCAGTGGCGGTTTTTACGGTGTGAAAAGTGTGACAATTGCAAACCTGATCAGTCGGGAAAAATAGCCTAACAATCCCAAATTTAATTGGACGAGTGAGCAGAGCGAACGAAGTCTCTATGGCAAGTTTTCTGCACTTCGTTGTGTTTATGTGTGTATGTATGTCTGTGTGTCCGATGCGTAGGGGCCAAACAACTCGTCCGATTTTGACGAAATTTCACACCAACGTCAAGGACCAATAGATAGAGTGCTGTCAAGGCATGACACCA
This sequence comes from Sweltsa coloradensis, assembly GCA_024449915.1. NCBI lineage: Eukaryota > Metazoa > Arthropoda > Insecta > Plecoptera > Chloroperlidae > Sweltsa > Sweltsa coloradensis. The sequence continues at coordinate 338,599 of JAMZAV010000260.1, forward strand.
CCATAACTTTTAACTTTTCCACCATATTCTTAACTTCTATGTATATGAACAAAAACTCTTGGAAATTTGTACGATTGTTAGTTGTAATCCCGGTTGGGGCGGACTTTTTTAATTTCTGAATTTTAGTAAATAATAATTCAAAACTATTTCAAAACTATTTTATTTTATTTTTTATTTTTTACTGTTGTTTTGCGGTGCTATATGTTCAAATAAGTGGAACTTTTCATCGATTTTCTTCAATAATGATCCAAAATATTCTGGTGATAGCTTATTTTAAAGAGGAGACATAATTAATTATAGCTTTGATTTCAAGGATTGTTTTCATCAATTTAGGGATACTTTTATTGATATTAGATTTCTAGCTTGAGATTCGATTATTTAAACAATTTTCTTCTGTATTTCTGAGTTTTCATTTGTTTTGACAATTCAAAAATTTATTCTCAGTGCACCGTTAGAAAAAAAATAAAAATGAAATCTAAGCTATATGACTCCTCTTTAAAATAAGCTATCACCTGAATATTTTGGATCATTATTGAAGACAGTCGATGATAAGTCCCACTCATTGTTATTTGAACAATAAAAACTTATAGCACCACAAAACACTTGTAAAAAAAATCAAATCAATGGTAAAAAAAAATTGTTTTGAATTAGTTATGAATTATAATTAACAATCATACAAATTTTCAAGAGTTTTCGTTCATAAACATTAAACATAGAAGTTAGAGTTATGGTGGTGTCCTGCCTTAACATGGACAGCAAAATTTGCAGGAATCCAACCTAAGGGAAAAAATAAATTAATACTTTATTTTTTTAAACTTAAAAAGTTTGCTTTAGAAAAAAATACCCTCTCAACAATGTTACCACTATGAATGTTAACATCTGAAAATTTTCAGAATTATATCTTGCCCGGACAACTTAGAAAAAATTAATTTCTGCAAAAAAACATGTTTTGCAGAGCTTTACTAAATTGGATTTGATTTGAGAAGCACAGAAGATGGATAAAGAACATATCGAGGGGAAATGGGATGCCTGAATGGGCCTTTCTAAAACATTTTTGAATCTTGATAGCTTTAATACTTTAGTGTTGGCGACGTGATATGTTTTGGTGTCGCACGCGTCTACGTGCATAGCGATATAGGGAACGCAGCAGTAGCAGCTAGACACGTCTCGACTTGATGACACAGAGCTGCATGCATGCATGCTGCAGCTGCAAATGCAAATGTGGTACTCGCTCACTCGCCAAACAACGACTTTGGCGTTTTCCTGGTTAGTAGGGTATGAGTGAAACGTATTTTTAGAAAATGTATGAAAAGCCACATCATGCAAGTCAATTATTCTCTACTTTAAGTATCTTCTATGATGTATTTTTAAAACTCACACCAGTACTTTACCTAATGTGGGGGTTACAAGCTCGCTTGTTACTTTGGGGAATTATCGGTCAAGTCTAAAACTAATGGTGAAACGCATTTAACCACGATTGCTTTAAGTAACGCGCAAGTGACAGTGCAGACGACATCTTTGGTGTATTCGGCACCACGAAAATAAAAACAAAATGGGAATCCCTAAATAAGAGAAAAATATGAAAATATTTTCATAACGATCTTAATTTGAGCAAAATCAAACTACCTTGAACAAAATTTTCCCGGAGGTTGTGCCCCCAAACTCCCATGATTTAGTCTACTTGTTAAAGCTTCCGACCTATCAATTGCACACCTGTAGTGGGTGGTGTCATGCGAGTATAGGGCGAAATGCAAAACGCAATATATACCTTTCAGTAAACCTGAAACAAAATACAAATCAGGGTATAGCGTATACCCTGATTTGTATTACATGGTGCATATATTATTTACTCTCGTAGAACAAATAAGGAAATCCAATGTCAAGTCAAAGCACATAATCTAATTTTGCAATCACACCAATCATCAGTAACAAAATACAAACAACCGTAACAAAAACACTTACAAAATTATTTTAAAAACATACCTAAAACTCGTTAAAATCTTTCAATCACATTCTTATAGAATCCGAAAATTTTCTGGGGAAAGGGCCGTCCCCCCCAAGTCCCTCATTATACTAAATCATTTTCTTTACTCACAGAAGAGTGTAAGCCCATAAATACATGTTTTATGACACCACTGCACACCTGATAATGTGTTGAAAGGCCGCCACAGCCAGACCTGCACTAGTTGGGGGGGGGGGGGGGGATCCACCAGATCCCCATTGTACCATGATACATATAGATAATGTTTGTGGTTAAAACAATATTCGCCCCCCCAAAAAACAAGGTCTAGTTACGCCACTGTTGACTGTTAAAATTGAAATCAGGCAACAGATTGTTTGCTCTCTACCGGGCAAGCGGCTGATGTAATCTTGATGAAATTTTGAGTGGACCTTCAAAATCTACGAACTTTGACCTGCCACGTTTTTGGGTACAATCAAATAAATATTTGTCATAAATATTGTACATTTACTATTTTCCACGATTTTTAGTACAATATTTTCGTGATCTTTGGTCCTTTACCGGGCAAACGGTTACTTAGATCTTCATTAAACTTTACAGGAACGTTCACAATCACTCAACTTGATATGTTATGATTTTGAGTACAATCGAAGAAATATTTCTCATTGCAAATCGTACTTTTGGGGCAACGAGAGATCGATATGACCTCACCTCTCCGCAGCTGGCACGATGAGGCGCGTGTCGGTTCTTGGTCTCTCACTGGCAGTGGCTCGTAGTCTGTCGCCTCGCTTTGTTTCAGGCAGACATGGTAAATAGTCACCTAAAATAGCTCATCCATCAACACAATTAATATTAATAATTATTACCTCAATCGATTACCAGGTGAAAGTTAAAATACTTGTTTTCTTCTTGATCGTTAAAAAAAATTATACATTACATATGGTTAAATGTGTAGTGTACTATTTATAATAACATTCATCAGTATTTGTACTTGGTTAACAAAATTAAACACATAATAATGAAGAATATTTTCAATAAGACCACCTGTGATTCTAGTTTTTTTTATTTCTTAGCAGATTCTACTAGAATGGTGTGAATGTGAACTTCAAATGGCAGCACTGTTGTCAATTTTAGGTTTTTTGTTTGTGAATAACATGGGTTTTGTGCTCTATGTAATTGCATTCTAAAGTAGGGAGGACATGAGCTAGGTCCTACCTGAAGCCATTTTTAAGAATTTTAATCTGGTTCAAGTAGTTGGATGAGCGAAGCGAAGATTCCATTTCACAACACTGGAGAAAAAAATCCGGAATGTTTTTTTTTTCTTTCTTTTTTTTGTATTTTTGTGTCTGTGAACACGATTCCGGCTAAACCGATACTCCGATTGCGATGAAATTTTATGGAGACCTTCGAAATCTCTGAACTTAGAACTGCACCGTACGAAAAATCGATCAAAAAATTATTTCTCTTGAAAATCGCAATTTTACGATTTATTTCGATTTTCTTTTTTGTTTTTGTTTGTATTTTTGTGTGTTTGTTAACACGATTCCGGCTAAACCGATACTCCAATTGCGATGAAATTTTCAGGGGACCTTCGAAATCTCTAAACTTAGAACTGCACCGTACGAAAAATCGATCAAACAATTATTTCTCTTGAAAATCGCAATTTTACGATTTATTTCGATTTTCGTTTTTGTTTTTATTTTTGTGTGTTTGTTAACACGATTCCGGCTAAACCGATACTCCAATTGCGATGAAATTTTCAGAAGACCTTCGAAATCTCTGAACTTAGAACTGCACCGTACGAAAAATCGATCAAAAAATTATTTCTCTTAAAAATCGCAATTTTACGATTTATTTAGATTTTCTTTTTTGTTTTTGTTTTTATTTTTGTGTGTTTGTTAACACGATTCCGGCTAAACCGATACTCCAATTGCGATGAAATTTTCTGGAGACCTTTGAAATCTTTGAACTTAGAAATGCCACCTTTTTGAGCGCAATCGAAAAATAAATTTCTCATACAAATCGCAATTTTACGATTTTATTTTCGTTTTTCTTGTTTTTTGTTTGTATTTTTGAGTGTTTGTTAACACGATTCCGGCTAAACCAATACTCCAATTGCAATGAAATTTTCTGAGGACCTTCGAAATCTTTGAACTTAGACCTGCCACGTTTTTTGGTACAATCAAAGAAATATTTCTCATGAATATTGTACTTTTACGATTTTTTCCCATTTTTAGTGCGATATTTTCGTGACATTTGGGCCGATTCTGACCAAACGGGTGGGGCTACAACGTTCATATTTCACACGAACATTAAGGTAATGATGATGTATTGCCTTTTGAAAGAAAAAGTTGAATAAGTAAGCCAGAATCCATATAAATAAAAGGTTTTAATATGAGTTTTTTGAGGTTTATAATAACAATTAACAAGTAACAATAGAAACTTGACAACAATCACCTACAATGCATTCCAAAAGCACTTGCAAAGGAAAAGTGGTCCTACAAAAACTAAAAACGAACAAAAAAGCTCATCCATCAACGCGGCGGGACTAAAGCGTTTTCCTAGTATATTAAATTTGTGACTCAAATTGAACTGTTTTTATGGCTAGGACTTTTTCATAGGAATGAATGTGCAATGTTTTAGGTGAGGCCTACCATTGGCTTTTTCTTTAAAATCCTGTTCCCACCATACAAATTGTGCGTGCAACGTTTATTATCTACTGATATGTTTTGTTATGCAACACTCGTTTGTCCTTTTTGGACAAAAAATTAATATTTTATATCAGTACACACCTACAACTAGAAATTTAAGTAAATTTTAACTTTCAAGCTACATGGGACAATAATTCTTATGACAATAAACATCTAAAAACATGTACCTATAGAGTGCTTTTGCAAACAGAATCATTTCACATTTTTCTTCTTGAACTTTACTTTGAAAAAGGTATGCTGCCACAAGTGAAACGACCGAGAATACTTGCATAAGAATTGCATTGGACTATTTTAAAAATGATTGTTACTTTTGAACAAGAGCCGAGAGGTATTTAAGAACTATCATTCACCATTCTTTTTCATTATGAAACTCACTACTGAATGTTGTTGAAACACAGGTAGGAGTTGCTTTTTGGGCATTTCAATCAGTGGCAGCTCACCAAAGAATCTTGCTCTCGATGACTTAATTATTGACAAAGTAGACTCTTTTCCGACTTGTCAGTTATTATTCATCGTAATGCGTACACTCTTTGTTGCAAATTAGTATTAGTAAGCACAAGCTCTGCGCTGTGAAACCGGTCTGAGGTAGAAACCCTCCTGAATCGCCCCAGAGCTGCTGAATCGCTGCTTTGAGTGCAGGCACTCTTGGTTCACTCTCAATGAACAATGTCTCGTCGCTTAAAAATACTCATTGAGGTTGAACTCAATTTAAAACAATAGAAAGATATTTTACAAAATATTAAATACACGAACAAATTACAATAGGCCTATGCAGTGAGTAAAAATTTAATAACAACACAACAAGTATAAAAAGTTTTGCAAAATTGAAAACCCTTTGATTAAAAAAAAAATATATATATATATAGTAGTATTAAGACTACCTGATGGGAGTCTCGGTCATACCGTTTATCGGAAGCCAACCCATACTAATAGGTATTTAAATGCTTCTTCACACCACCATCCATCTCAGATTCGATCAGTAGCGTACACCTTAGCATCTCGCTCTTGGAGAATCACTGATGATAAGCATTTGAAATCCGAGGCTTCTACATTGCGCCAAGCGTTACTCCAAAATGGTTATTCCAACAGTTTAATCCATAAAGCCTGGAATCGATTCAATCCTAATCAGCAGAAAACTTTATATGAAACTGAAAATGTAGAACCTAGAGCCATAGCTACCTTGCCTTACGTTCATGCAACAACTGACCGAATTGGCAAACTACTATCTGTTGAAAACAGAACGATTTCTAGGCCCGGTTCTGTTCACTATTTATATAAATCATCTATGTAAATTAAACATTCCCGGATTTATCATCTCGTACGCAGATGACACAGTTCTCGTTATTTCCCGAAACAGTTGGCATGAAGCATTCAAAGCTGCAAACTTAGCAATGAGCCTCGTGCATGGATTGCTCAACAAAAATTACCTTACTCTAAATAAAAATAAAACCATGTACATTACATTTTCAAAATCCTTGAAAACACTTCCTAATGAAAAAGAGCACTGGATCAACATCCACGATAATTCATGCTTCATCAAGATGGTTGCAGGGGCTGAGTGCCACTGTTACAAAATAAGTAAAGCTAATCATACCAACTATCTAGGTCTGACTATTGACCAACACCTTAAGTGGAACCTGCATGCCAATGCAACATTTAAAAAAATGCAGTATCTTATTTTTATCTTCTACAGACTTAGACATATACTGCAACTTAACTCCTTGAGAACGGTTTATCTCTCACTTGTCCAATCAGTCCTGCAATATGGAATAATTGGAGGGGGGGGGGGGGTATTTTAAACACCCACATAGCACCCTTAGAAACTGCCCAGAAATTAATACTTAAAATACTACTATGCAAAGACAAATTGTACTCCTCCACCCTAACATTTGCAGAAACCCGTGTAATGGACATACGGCAACTATATGTCAAAGTAATCTTGAATAAGGTATTTAAAGTCCAATCTACCAATAATATACCGATCAACACCGAATTTAACACAGTAACAAGACAAAACACCCGCGGCAATCTTCCAATACCACGGAAGGTGTCGCAACTAGGACAACGTCATGCGGATTTTCTGGGACCCAGAATATACAATGCATTGCCAATCGAACTGAAGAACATTGATACTCCGGATCTATTTAAACTTAAAATAAAGCATTGGCTGAGAAGTATCGGGAGAGAGGAGGTAGAAAATATGATCAACTTTCATGCCTCCTTTGTAGACTGAGCCAGTGGTTTTTGTGAAAGATTGGCAGTTCCTGCATACACTCATCCGCCCAGCGATACTTAGATTTATACTTACCTACCTATATGTTTTCGTTGGGTTTAGCATAGTTTAGTCCCATAGCACATTACCCTATTATTTACATGTTTATATATATTTTTTTTTATGTATCATACTTATTACCGTGGGCCTATAATATATTACATTTTATTATCTTATGTATCTGTTTTACCCAGAGTGTAGCCTACTCTCCAGTCTGCATAATATATACCGGTACAAAGTATGATAGGCCTATAAACGTAATAAGTGTAAACTTTATCATTATGGTGTAAGTTCCTACAACATATTTGCTAAAAATACATATCTTATATTTTTATATTATATTTTATATTTATAATGTAGTCTATAGCTGCCTATAATGGATGTACTAATGTCTCATGTACATACCCCGTCATCTTGTTACCAACATATTCCATTTTAGAGATAACGGCTCACACTCAAGTCAACATAGACGTTGTGCGCTTCTCAAAATTATATGTATCACATGCTTATTATAAATGTAACATGAGAGCTGTAGCAAAAGTCGTCCACCTGACTATCCGAATGTTTCCAGAAGCTTTGGAGATAGAAAGACGCCCAGAAAATCTCAACAAAAGGGATGATGCTAAACGTTTAGCCGTAGCATGGAAACCTGTATTGAGTGCGATACAAGTTGTCCCAGCTAACCTGGCAAGACACAGTCAACTCAATGATAGGGACGCATCTCGCAGTTTGGATGAGAATTACGAGACGCGGCAGAAATAAGTCAACCCATGCAGACACGTAGCCAGACCACTAGAGACGCTTCTTCCAGTTTGAACGAGAACCATGCGAGACCTACGGTGTCAGCGGAAACGGGTCACCTCGTGCAGACGCGTAGTCGGACCACTAAAAGTGGTCCAGCAACAACAGGTCATCGAATGGAGACAAGTCAACCCAGGCAGACACGAAGCCAGACTACGAGGGACGCCTTTTCCACTTTGAACGAGAACCGTGAGGGAGTTCCTATGTCGGCGGGAGCAGATCGCCTCATGCAGACGCGTAGTCATTCCACTAATGTCAGCAGTCCTGCCTCGGGTCAAGCATCAACGGGTCGTCGAATGGAGACAAGGACTAGGTGCCAGAAAAACAAGCAAACAGGGCCGGATGGTTCATAAACTCTAAGCACTTAAATGTATTATCTTTCTAAATTATTTCTATTTATTTTTGTTGGCCTGCTTTTGTTATTTTCTTTTTGTTGGTGTGTTTGGTTTTGTTATTGTTTTTAATTTCAGTTTGTAATTTAATCTCTTGAAAAAGGAACTCCAATCTGAGTTCCGAAACATTGAAACACTATTATTTCTAAAAATAAGTTAACATATATATATACAGGTAATGCAAAGAATAATTAAGTAAAAAAATATTATAAATGTAAATTTCTGTATTAATGGTTAATAATATTTGTTGTAACATCAATACAAGCACATGGAATTCCAATATTGAAGAGATGTGAAATTTACATTTTGAAGTACGTGAGTCGATTAAAGTTAAGGAGAACTTTGTAGAGGAAAATTACGCCGACTTGCCAGCGTTAATATCGACTGTTGTTGACAATTGTTTTTGATGCATTCAACGTGTTTTATTTTGGTATTGTGGTGTGGATTCCATACAATACTCGGGTAGTCAATGTGGTGGGTGCCAAGTTGGTAGTACAATTTCATTTGATAAAACAACACGAAGATCATTCAAAGAAAGATCAGAGGACATGTGAACACCCTGGTCTCTTATGAAGCACCTTCAATCATGTATCGATATGGATTGCAATTTATCTTCTTGTTTGTAAATGTAACCATGCTACATTTGTATACATTTAGGTTACACAACCTTATAGGAGAGCAAATGATATGCGAGTACTTTTGCAAGGTGTTTTAATTAAATAGCAAAATAGTAGTTTACAGAATGCAAGTGTATTTGAATAGCGCGTGCTTCACAAATTGCGAAAAGTGTTAACCCTTACACTCATATGTCGGCTGTCATATTTTTTTGCTAATATTTCATCTCTTGTACTTTCTATAGTCAACAGTTCCACAGCCTTCTTAGTTCTTAGTAATAAACACAAGAATTTGAGTGAAGTGTGTGTGTTATTGTCTAGCGACAGTGCTCAGAGTCTGCCAGATCTACTAAGTCTATTCCTAGGGGAGGCTCGTACCCAACCTAGGGAGCTAAACGAGCAACCGCTGGCAGAGATCAAGTAGACCTTGAGTATCTAATTTACGCCCTCAGCTATGCTGGCACTGTTCAAAATTTCATTTTAGCTGTTCTGATAATTCAACAAATTATTTCAATCCTTGCCAATTCATCAAACAGTCTCCCATTATTAATTAGTCCTACATAACAACAGGAATTATTTTGGGTGCTTTGTTTCAAATGTTCTGTATGATTTCGAAGACGTAATATCAGTCGCCGAATGCTCAGCCCAGTAGGCCGAGTGGGCCTGGCGGTATTGTTCTGTACGCTCAAAGTGACTGTCGGAGGGCAGATCCCAGAAGCACGGAGCAAAATTCACAGCTTACTACTGTGCAACATCTGTGCGCTTGACCAACTGATAGTCGCCTATAACTAGCCCACTACAAAACATGGTAAAACTCAACAGCAATGTTACTTGTGCAAGTGTATACATTTAAGATACCTACCATTATTTGGTGTCTCAGCAAAGCTTACTTTTCTGTAGGCAAAACAATTAATTTTACCACATTTTTACAAATTTAAATAAAACTTGTCCAATTGAAATATGCTTGAAAAACACCAAATGTCGTGTAGTTAGTTATCCCTACGGTACCTGGAAAACAGTAGGTCCGTTTTAGGTTATGGTTGTCTTAGAGCCACCCCGTGGCTTCGTTCATTTGTCCTTTTGTTCACTTTTATTGTCTACATTGTTGTAGTCTAGTGTTGCATCTTGCAAGTAGCCTTTTCAAAGGCACTATTTAATTTTTTTTTACCAATTTGAGTTAAAAATTCCGTGGGCATGAGGGGCTGGAACCGACTCCATATTTTACTATCCAATGTCATCCAAAGATTAAAGTACATTATTGTAGCCTCATAAGTAAAAATATCACACAATGCACTTATCTTGTTGACTTTGCTGATTTGTAGAGATGAGTGTAAGCAGCATTTCCATTCAAAACTTAATGGCACTCAAATTTTGCATTTTTAGGCATTTTTTGAGGTCTTAAAATGAGCTCTTTGTAGTTAATTGATCAATTCTTCTCTTCTCTTTTCAAAAATTATGTGATGAGATTTATTTGCACTTATACAAGCTTTAAACCAAAAAAGTTGTCTAATTCATAACCAATAATAATGGATAAACCTTATTTAAATATAAGAAAAAGTATTTTGTAGCATTTCCAAAGTAATGTGAATGAGCTGGTTTAACATGCAAAATTCTAATTTCACCCATCTTGATTGATTAGATAAGGAAATGATTTCCGGTAAGCATTGTCAAGTATCAGGTTGTTGTTCATATGATTCTGGTTACGTGGCCACTCGGCACGTTTAAAACGGGTGCATAGATACCCAATAGGTCCAACTGATACTCCTTATTTGAAATGCAAGCATCATTGAATAGTTTTTTTTGTTTCTTTGAATGTTGCAAAACAATTTTTAAAGTCTGTGCCAAACTCATTTTGTGTTTTGCAAGTATATAATTAATTGCAATTATTGTATTACATAATAACTCGGCTACGCATCTATTAATTTATTGATACTAAAGCTATTTGCAGATGACCATCGCTTCATCTAGATATAGGCCTAGTTGCAGAAGTTGGACAGCTGGAGCTTTAGTCTTTAGTAGATCTAGGAGCATGTTAAAAATATGCTGCCTGCAATGCAATATGTGGTGTTTGATTGCGGTAGCCCTACACACTTCCCATATTCACATTGTTACTAAAATGTAACACTTTTGTAATTCTTTAGACTGCATTGTTACTTGTTAGTGAGGATTCTACTCAAGATGATTTATGAAATAAATAAACTTTTGATAAGTGAGCTGAGCACTATTATTTATGATTTTCTGCATATTATTAACCTTCTTTGAAGTTCCAAACTTTGACTTTGCTCAACAGAGGAATGACACCTGTTTTTAATATTAATTTGTTCATGTTCCCCTTTTATCAAATTTTTGTTTGAGGTTACCTTGTAATTTCAAGTTCCTTGGTTGATATGTTAATTACGACCACAAAAGTAAATTAACTAAACAGATTAAATCTGTGAATGCAGACGAGTGATAATCGACAACTAGCTTTTTTTTTGACCGTGCCGAAAATCATTACAAATTTGTGTAAAATCACAGATTACATGGTATATTTTTTAATTTTTTAAATAGTAATTTTATTTTAGTGTCGTAGTATTATGCTATATAGAATAAAGTAAAAAAAGTATGGGACATTATTACTTGAAAAACTGAACAAACTGAAGTGCTTGACATTTGTCAAATTCACTCTCTCGAGCTCCCTTATTAACGTGACCGAGAAACCAATGGATATTTTTCATCTATGACAGACTGCCTTCTATAAACCAAGACAAAGAAATCGCAAGAGTCAGAAAATCGTGAAACGATGAAGGCTGTAGACTTATTAAACCGACTAAAAATCGAACAATCGAGCGCTGTGCAAATTTTAAAGGGCGAGAAACTGCATAAGGCGGAAGGAAAGTGACGACGCTGATGTGAAAACCTTTTCAAAGATAGCCTTATTTGTGTTAAAAAGTGTAAAAGAGGTAATTCTAAGACAAAATGGTCCCACTGATAAATCCAGATCATCTGGTTTCTATGATTATTGAAAGATTCTTATAGGTTAGCCCCCTCATGCACAAAGATTGCCACGGTAAGTTGCAGACGCAAAGATGGCCGAATTGACTGTGTACGGCGATAATGTTTGGAGATCAATGGAAACAAAATACAAGCAAAAACCAGTCCCAAATGACACTAATAAATTATTCTAGCACTAAAAGAGTGTTCTAGTAGATAGAAAACAACTAGCTTTTATTCAATAATGTGTTTTGGGTAACCTGCAACGTAAGTAGTGGTCAAAACTCTCAATGTTTATCGCTTACTTTGGAGTAGTGGTTAATGAGAGGTATTACTATCCTACAAATCCAATGTTACAATCGAGGGGCCGCATGCATAAATGGGACATCGGCGGTTATCCCATTCATGCATCCGAGTGGATATCGACTAAGATTCAACAGTCTACCTACTACCATTTTCACCATTAATTTCATAAATATTTCAGTAAATAACAGAGCCATACCATTTGTGCCAAGCGCATGCGCTACGATCACTATTTAAAGCTTCCGTTCTACGGGCCTTTTTAACTAGTAGAACGCGGCCAAATAGACACTCACAAGCTGATTGTTTATTTTGTTTTAGTGAGCTGTCGTCTCTCAAGTGCCAATTGGAGTACATGAATATAAAAAATAAATCATATTCTTGATTTTGAATGTTTTTGATTTTTTGACTTTTTGATTTTTTCCAACTTGGTTAATTTATATTTCATTCCTTCTATTTTGTTGGTTATCCCATTCATGCATGCCTCCCCTCATTTATTTTTTTTCTATCTCTCTGTTATCTCTACGTTCTCGTCGCGTGAGCAAGGCCCTGTTTGGCCGAACAGTTTTGACGTTTTTGTGCGTCATGTTTATATTTATTTGTCTCTTTCTTATCTGCAAGATCCATGCAGTCACCGACCAGGTAAGCTGTTGGGATCCCTATCCACACTCCCATTTAACATGTAACCTACAAGGATGCTTATAAAACTGAACTAACTGAGAAGACGCGAGTTCGAATGTCATTCAATTTTTATGAACTTTTTTGCAATTTTACTCAATATTTCACGTTTCTTATCTGCTTTACTGTATGTTGGTACAAAAATTTCAGTTAAAATATTTATTTTCTGATACAAAAAAAAGCGAGGGTATGCATTATATAAAATAAAAATACCATGAATGCAAGTGTATGAGGTAACAAATAGAAACATAAAAGTAAATGTTGGAGCTCAAGCGCCCCATGACTTCACTTTTGATAACTAAATAAAAACAGGGCAGATCTGATTAATTCTTACGCCGTTTGTAGTACCTACACATAATTATTACTTCGGATTCCAATGGCACCGCCATCTAATATTATGGAAAGTAACCAACCCTCCAAACATCACATTGAGAGTAAGTTGCAAGCCAGAAGTCCTACCTGCATGTGCAAGTCAGGGGTCTGTTGCCCCAGGCTATGAATTATTTTGCCGTTAGTGATTTTTTAATGTTAAAAACACATTTAAATGTTTTAACTTTCAAGCCTCATCAGCCTGCCTAGGCCGCCCAGTAATTCAGCCACTTGTTATGTTTTGTTAAAATTATTTTTATGAGTGATTAGTGAAAAAGTACTTTCTGAAGTAAGAAAAATTTACCCACAACTTGCGAGCTAGCGACTAGAATTTTGGAATGTTGGATGTAACAAAATAAAAATAAAAAAAGTCATAAAAGAGCCTTAAATGCAAAAAAAATGTTTTGTGAAACTGGGATTATCCCGTAATTTACTTGAATAATGAAGCCCACACTGACTTTAATATAAACAGAGTCAAACAGCATCTGCAGTCAAGTGAAAAGGGTACCAACATTTTTGTCAGTCAGGTGAGAAAAGAAATGTTCAAGTGGGTAGACTATAATATCTTCCACTCCGGGCTGTTGGCAGTCAAACTGGTTTTTAGGGGAGGTTCTCTATGTTAACGTAGCCTCAGGCAATGCCCAGCCGAAATGAAAGATATTTTAAATACAAATTTATTTATGTTTTCTGATAATTGTAAACTGTCTTCTTTATCCAATTCCCACCTTCGGTTGTTCTTCTGTTCTTGTGTGTTTAGTTTAGGGAAACATCAAATGGAACAAGTATTAGAATAATATAATTTATTATTTGTAGGAAAGTGGCTTTTCAGTAGTGAGAATAACTGAAAGGGACAAAGGCTATATAATACCACACAATTCCATAAGTCCTTTAAGGAAACCTTTGGTAAGGATTGTTGGAGGCCGGAATTGAGGCGTTCACCTGCTGAATTAAAATAACCTCATGTGCCAGTACTGAGCTATCGTTAACCACTGGAATCATTTAGTTATAAAGTCTTCAACATAGGAAATTCAATCACTGGAATTTTATTCCGATACATGAACTTCAGTTTTACATTTCTCTATTAATTACATTTTGCTCGATAATTTGTATGAATAATGATGATGAAGATGACATGTTGCTTCTTATAATATGTAGATAAACATCGACAATAGGATTACGCTCACTGTATGTATCACAATGTTCCATAGAGTTTGCAGCAACAACGAATAAATTCGTTATAGAAAGTTTTCTACATACAAGTAACATTAATTCGTCGTGAAAGGTCTCAACGTAGAAGTTCAAAGAGACAATAAGTTATATCGCCGCACAATCTTTTAAATGGACACTTTGCTTCAAAGTTTAACACGATCAACTCCAACCAGTAAAACAAGCAGTTGAAGTGGTCCTACTTTATGTACATAAGCATTAATTTACAAAGCCCTTATATTACGTACATTATCTATGTACATCATAAAAGAAGCTGTTTAAATTAACGTATAGACATTGAAACAATTAGTAGTTTAGTAAGCAGAAATGTGCATATAACACCAACACAGATCATTCAACTGTATTTTCTTGGACCAATGAAATGACACAGTGCACCAAATTTACAGTGATATATTGCATAACTTAGTACTTAAAAATCTCTCCACACCATCAAATAGCATATGACCAGTAATACTTCTCATGGAAATATTGTTCTAGCTCATCACAAAGTTGCAAATGTTGTTGCATTTATTGAAGGTGCTCGGGATGATTAATGTGATAACGTGAGCTAAGTAAGTAAATTTCTTAAATGAGTCAGCAGTGTCATAATTTAGGTTTGTGTTTGGCCGAGAGATTCACTCGCGCAGATAAGATGCTTCAATTAGTTCCTTCAAGTATACCGGTACTTTCTTCTCACCATGTTTCTTCAGACTCGCTGGAAATAGAGAAACAACCCACAAGATTCTGGAATCCTTGAATATTGGCGCACAGAACTCGAATCTACCGATGCGTTGCTCAAGATTTAAACGTGATCTTGAAAATAAATGTAATAGACGTGTCATAGAGATTCTGTTTATCCGGTTCCATCTTGACGTCAAATGTAAATCTTGCGTAGATCCGAGGGTGACGTTATCATGTTGCACTGAGGACAAAGTTTTTTCATACCCTGAAATCAAATAGAGCCATGTACTGTAGTTGCAATCAACTAGCACGAACAATTCCATTGGAGTGTACCTTCAGAGAGTATCTACGTAATATCTCGATTATGTAGATTACAATGTTGAACGAAGTAAGAGTACACTCTGATTTATTGGATGAGCGTAGCGAGCGAAGTGAAGATTCCATTTCACTACACTGGAGAAAAAAATCGGCAATGTTTTTTTTTTCTGTATTTTTTTTTCCTGTATTTTTGTGTGTTTGTCAGCACGATTCCGGCTAAACCAATACTCCAATAGCAATGAAATTTTGTGGAGGCCTTCGAAATCTCTGAACTTAGAACTGCCACGTTTTTGAGCGCAATCGAAAAATTATTTCTCATGAAAATCGCAATTTTAAGATTTTTTTCGATTTTTAGAAAATTTCTTCGACTTTTAACACCTACATGCTTCATCCGATTTTAATGATTTTTTCAAAGAACCTTAATTTTATGAATTAAGATATTCGTGTGAAATTTGAGCACAATCGAAAAATTATTTCTTGTGAAAATCAAAATTTTACGGGTTTTTTCTTTTTTTAAACAATTCTTTGACTTTAACACCTACATGCTTTATCCTATTGTAATGATTTTTTCAAAGAACCTTAATTTTATGAATTAATATATTTGTGTAAAATTTGAGCGCAATCAAATAATTATTTCTTATGAATATCGCAATTTTACAATTTTTTTCTTTTTTTAAAATTACAATTACGTAATAAAAAAAATAAAAAAAAAAGTTAATTTTTATTTAATTTAATTTAACTAAAAAAATTTCTTCGACTTGTAATAATTTTTTCACAGAACAACAGAATATATGCATAACACATGGCAGCTCAATGCACCAATTACACTCATCCAACAACGCGGCGGGACTTAAGCGTTTTCCTAGTATTTATTTAGATAAGGCCTAGGTATGAAGGTGAATTTCATTTTTGATACATGGGCTCTTACCCTTTTTGCCAAAAGTTTTTGATATTGATTTAATATGAGAATTTGGAAATTATAATAAAAAATAATACGTACATTAGGGATGCACATCGATACTGTTTTTCATTATCGATTATCAAAATGGCAATGTAATTATCGAATCGATATTGCAGATAATATCGATATCACCAACAAAGCATGTTTCGACCTATAAGTGGAACCTTAAGTGTGGCAGTTGTAAGTCAAAACAATATAATCGCGTTCCGTATGCTGCTTCGCTGTCTTCGATGTCATGTATTTGGCATCCGTAACCGACTGACAGCCCATTTCCAAACATAAATCTTAAGTGTGACACCATCAGCCCAGCCAGTGCATGGCACAACGTGAGATAATCTCCATCTTTAGAGTTTGGTTCGTGCCACTATTGACCAATTATTTGATATTTCGATAATCAATAATGAATTTTGGTTATCGATTATCGAAATTATATCAATTATTGATTATCGATCGATAATATCGATTATCGTGTGCATCCCTAACGTACCAATTGATGAGTTGGAATAACTAGGTATTTTATGACGTAGCGTCTTCACTGTCAAAAACATTTTCAACATCCCCTGATTTTCTCTAATAGTGTTTCGTAACAAAATAATACTTTGAAATGATTATATTATAATGGGTCGCTATAATATAGATATTACTGGAATATATATAGTACTTGGTTGTTCTGGACATTTTCTACTATACAGTCAAATTGATTGAACCATGTAAACAGGCTTTCAATATTGAGTCAAACTTTCATATCAATAACTTTGATTCACGTGTTGAATTCAATTTATTTGACCAACAATTAAACCATGTAAGGTGGCTTTAAGGCCATAATGTGTCACTCTAGCCTATGATAGACTAGGGAGACCTTAGGTAGGGGGAAGAAAGGGAATGTTACCGGGTGCTCAATACATGGCTCACTCACTCGTCTAACAACGACTTTGGCTTTATCCTAGTAATAATAATATAGTACTCTACCACAAAACACATTACCTAAAAGGGGCCTCAAGAATCCCTAAAAGCCATCAAATCAAATTTGTCAACATGTTTTTTTCTTGTGCACAGCCTTACGACTTACTATGCAATTGTTGCCACCAATACAGTTTCCAGCAATGTTTTGTTTTTTTAAAATAAGCTCAGTAAGTGTAAATATATTTCTGGGAAGAACACTACTACCAAACATTACAAGACTTACAACTTACTAAAGTAGAGCTTTGCAGGACATATTATTATGACTGTGTTGTATTATGAATGTCTTGAATAGCCAAATGGATGAATACCTAAAGCTACAAACTCACTCTTACCTATTTAATTCCCAATAATCTTGTATATGCCTTATCTTTCCTTGCCTTGAGAGTAACAGCAAGGTTTCAAGGCACCTCAAGAGTGAAATAAATCTACCTCAATTAAGAAAGTGAAGCATTGTTTTGGGCTCATATTTAAAAGTATGGATTATACAGAAATGTTTCATACATTTTAGATCGATAATCGAATGTTCGCTATCAATGTGATGATCCGAGATAATGCGCAACATGAATCCAACGATGAAATATTTCCCGATGCCGTCGTAGATCGTGCAAAGCTCTAGTTTAGTGGTGAGACGTTAGCTAACACTTTAAGTATAGCAATGGTCTGTACTCACCACCTAGCTTTCATTGCTTCACTGCCGACTCGAAAGCATGCCTCGATACAAATCTTTATGCTCAATGACGGAAGATCCGTTTTCGTGTTTTTCTGTGAGACAACAGATCTGCACCAAAATCTACAGATGCTGCAATCTTCAAAAGCATCTTCCTTTAGTTTCAATTTGGCTCAATAATTGTGGTATTCTTTGTATTCTTTCACTTCTTCATATGACCACAATATATTCTACTAGATGAATGCGTGCGTGCTACTTATTTCTTGAATGCAGGATCTTGTGGATGCGTCATAGTTAGAGCCATTTGCAGTTTTCAATCAACGCAAAAGAAGTTTTGAATTTATATATTTTTATTTGGTCCGATTCGTTTATCCATTTTGTGAACTAAATATATACTGTACATTACGTGAATAATTGCTTGTCCAAATTAAAATGCTAGGAAAAAAGCAGTCTACATGGTAAACGACCTACCAATACTGTAGTACTTCATACTTACAATTAATTCAACATTGTGTATTTATTGAAATATTCAGTTCTGTTATGAAGCAAAATTACCAGGTTAATTAATTATACAGGCAGTGAAAACTTGTGTTTATTGTAAATGATGAATGGAAGTTCCAGGGTGCAGGTTTCTTGAAGTCATCTTGTGGACCAGGTCATAGACCTCTTGATGCCGTATTCAAGTAATTTAATTTGGGTTTGACTTTTAATTGAAAAAATGAGTTCACTATAATTTATTACATTAATTCACGTTAATAAAATATAATAACTTCAATTACAATTGTTGCTAAAAACATTAGATTTTAAATTTTATATACCTATTCTTCTTTTCATATAGTACACATAATTACCCGCTAGAGGCATGTTTTTTAACTTCTAATTTCTAACATCAGTTCTTGGCTTAGGAATTTGTAAACGGTGACTTTAGAGCCGTCCCAGCAACGAGCACATAATAAATTCTAAGGTGGTTCCGAATCAGCCTAATTGATTCTGGTGCTGTCCGCGGGTGGAATCAAGTCCAGCTTGATTGATCGGTGTTTCCAACTTAAATATGCCGCGGTCTCTAGTTGAACATTGTTTGCTCGTCGTTGACTTGGTCAGTTCTGTGACTGAGTGGGTAGACTCTAAATACAAATGTATTTGATTTATTTATTTAAGATAATTTTTCATCATATTGCTGTATATGACATTAGACAATCCTCATATTTGTCAGAGTGGGATTGTCTAACAAAGTCAGTTTTTTGTTTTTCTTTCTTCTTTTCGTCTTTTTCTCCCTTTACTAAATTCTCTCTTAATCGCTTGTTATTTCTTTTTGTTTTATACAGCATTTGTTTTTATTTGTATATCTTAAATATTTTAGTTATTTTATTTTGATGAATTTTATTTCACATCTTTGATGCGGATTTCAAATATATTACCGGAGTTTCTGGGTTTGATCTCCAGTATGGGCATTAATTACGACATTTGCTATCAATTAGGTAATAACCATGTTCTTAAAGCGGAATTATGCAAAAACCATTTTATCATAAACATTGTTTTATTGCACATTGTTATTGTTATATTATTCTTTTGAAATTTGTTAACTACTGATGATTATTTTTAGAGCATTTCTTTTTCTCCTTTGTAAATCAGTTTTTAAAACTGAATAGGATAGACATTAACAAATAACAAATAAATAAATTTAGAGTATTGGCTGCTTTATTATTATTATTATTATTAATGCCTGCTACTGTAACATAGCTTGGTATTGAGGCCTGCATTGAGTGAGTCAAAAATTAATTTACTAGTAATGCTTGAATTCATGGAGTATGTACTAGTAGTAAAATCCTTGCTTTAATATTTTCTAAGCCTACAAACCAATTTATTTCACTCAAGGTGGAGAGCATTGTCGATTTCATTGAAACAATAATTCATCTCAGCAAAGAGGCAGGTTAAGATACAATACCGGTACATATGATTATTGGTCTTGTTTGTCGCAGGCTGCACGGGATAATCTTGTCTGCCCTTAAGCTGCTTGGCAGGCATATTCTTCTTATTCCTTCTAGGCTGCACGGAATAATCTTGTCTGCCCTTAAGCTGCTTGGCAGGCATATTCTTCTTATTCCTTCTAGTCTTGTCTTAATTAGGCTGCACGGAATAATCTTGTCTGCCCTTAAGCTGCTTGGCAGGTATATTTTTCTTCTTATTTCTTGTCGTCTTGTTTTTGACTAATTGGCAGGCATATTCATTATTCTCTATCTTGTCGTATTAGCTGCGGACATCTTGTATAGCTGCTTGACAGGCATATTCTTCTTATTCCTTCTACTCTTGTCGTAATTAGGCTGCGTGGGACATTCTTGTCTATAGCTGCTTGACAGGCATATTCTTGTCTCGTCTCAGGCCACATGTAATGTTCTTGTCTTGCTTTTGGCTGTTTGGCAGACATACGCTCATCTTGCCTTAAGCCACATGGAATATTCTTGTATTGCCTTAGGCCGCATGGAATATTCTGGTTATGTTATATAACACACTATTAGAATTTAGAAGTGTGATTATAAAATAAATGCAATAACTCTGGTGATTGTCACTGCAGTTAGTGGTCGGGTGTTACAACTATCAGCCAACAGCTAGCCAGGGTGTATTCAATTCAAATTCTGCTTGAGGAATTGATGACTTTTAAATTTTAATTGTCTAGACTGCAAGTTCATTAATAAACGCTTGCCATTGTCTCCATTGTATAATTAATGGATGGTTCAAGAATATTCAAGAACATCAGGTTCAGTCAGTTTCATCAAGGTCACTGCTCTACATTCTATAAAAAACATGATCTAATATTCAAGTCCAGTGGTATCCAAGTTGTGTATTCACTATTCAGCATTAAGGCCTGGTTTGCCCGAGATCAATCGTTAAGTAACAAACACATCAATTATTGGAGTTGCCTTAAGGTTTAGAACTACAAATAGTTTATTTCAGTTTTGTTCTTGCTGCGTGACAAAATATGACCGGCGCCTCGAAGTAAATGACAAATTAATCATCACGTTTTATACCGCTATCACTTCATTCAATAAAACTATCACAAAAGCCTATGTAATGTATCTGACATTAATTAGAATCTCACGGTCTTATTGAAATATTTCTAAACTGTGTCAAATATTTTGAAATGTTTGACGTCATATCGTAATCTATTCAATAAACATGATTAGGATGTAAAACTTCAATTAGTTTACAATTGAAACATGCATCTACAAAACAACTTTATTCTATGAACATGTGACCTTGGACAGACTTAAATTACTGTTTGGGAGCAAATCTTTTTGTTGAGAGGCAAGTGATGAGATTAACTGGAAACTTGTGAAGTAGCTTAGTGGCAAATGAGTTATTCATGATGGCTCAAAGAGGTGGTTTCCTTTCTACGTACTCAGCACTAGATTAGTTACGGACAATGAAATCACACGCAGAAGGTAGTTGGTTCTGGCATCTCTTGCTTTCTGTTGGAATTCCATGCCCTGGATTCTAGTCAAGTCGACTGAAGAATCTAGAGCTGTAGGCATGACACACAGTAAACTTTCCTTGTTGTCATCTTGTATTATATAATTATGATTGAGAGGAAAGTATTTCTGCAGTTAAGACTGAGGACGACACGGGTTAGTTGCATAACATTAAGACACACCAGTTTCTATAATGAATGTGCTGAGTTGTTCACAAACAAGTAAATACCAGAGTGAGTATTGTAATCCTGAGGTTCTTGAGACATTCATTTCAAATTTCTAACATTTTAGATACCACTTTTATTTTTTTACATTTATGTTTATGTGCATATAGTACTGGAATTGATTGAGCTAATATGTTGTTAACAAATGATGTGGTGTTTCAACTTTCAATAACATCTTTCAAGATAACTTTCTTATCCTTATTTTATTTGAATTACTTTTAAATGATTCAGGAATAGTTATTGTATTTACTGGCTTTGGAAATATTGTAGCAACAAATAAATTGCATACTTTATAGTTTATCATATCAATATATTTTCTTTTAAAAACAGTACTGTAAACGAAAACTTTACGTCGTATAACATACTTGTGTCTTTAAATACGTCTGTTGTTTGAGTGAACAGAATTGGCCGATTCAATTCATATTCGTGCTGATGAAAATTGATCCAATTTAGTGGTAGCAAGAAGTTCATATTTGTGGTTGTTGCTATGATTTGCAAAATCTAAATGCGTTGTATGTTGACCGTTGAAACGGCCAATGGTGTACAAAAGCATTTTTATATGACGAAACAGTTAAATTTGTATCATAAATATTATCTGTTGCCATGTCACTCTGCATTGGGGCGGCATTGACGATAGACTTCTCCATCTTTCATCACACTATCTTTCAATCGTTGCCCCTTGCTCTCCTACCTGGAATTTCCAAATGCATAATTCTTATGGGCAATCTCGATCTTTCCATTCTTTTGACACGACCAAATAACTTTAATCATCTCTCCAGGCCACTCCATTAAGTTCCTCACGCCTACTTGATCTCGGATATCCTCATTCCGTATTCGGTCCCATCTAGTCTAACCTACAATGCTATTCAAAAACTTCATGTCCAACTTCTTGCACAAGGCTCTCATCCACTGTTGTCATATTCCAAGTCTCTGCTGCATATGTCAGTATTGGAACAAAGTAGGTCTGGTAGATGGTTACCTTGCACTTCTTTGGTACTTCTCTGTTCCATATGAGAAATCATACATACTTGTATGATGAAACACTTTTTTTCAGATGATAACACTTAGTATAGACAACATTTATTACTCCATAAGTAAAGTGAGTTAGATAAGAATGTGCAAAACTGAATTATTTTAAAATAAGAATTGTTAATTTGGATGAGAGTGATTAACAACTAGATGTTTAATCACAACAATAAATTTAAATTTAAAGTTCAATTAGGCAGATAATAGATTTTTGTACGTACATTCGTGTAAAAATCATAGGTGTTTTAAATGACAGCCCAAAACGTATGCTTCACTCCTCCGTTTGCAAACCCCCGGATTGCTTACTAGCATTTCAAGTAAGAAACGTTACCAACCAGTGTCTGCATCCAACACTCTTCACAGTGGACGTGCCAGCAACAGATAGAGATCACGGGCGTTTTGTACTTCTCCTGAAAACAGTCCAAACAAGCACAGGTCAAGTGTTAGAACATTACTAGAGGCATTTTGTTTTTTGCAAAATGCCAAAAAGCAAGAAAACCAAAATAACATTAAATTGCAATAAAAACCCCAAATAGTAACAAAATATAAATCAAATAAACAATTATATAAAATATATCATTGGAGTACTACTGTGGAGTTTGACTGTATTGGAATGAATCAAGAAGAGAAAGCGCCTTCAATGTTATAATATTAAACACGTAGTTTACTCACCATCTCCATCCCTCATAAAAGATTACCATATTTAATCGATTATAGTCCGCCCTCGAGTAATGGCAGCACTCTTATTTTTACCACTCAAATTTTAAAACCGTGGGATAGAAATACTATTGACTAATGGCTTCACATAATGGCTGCATCCCACTTTTTGAGCTTGCTAATTTTAAATATACCTGATATACTTGCATAAATACAGTAAATAAATATATTTTTCAAATAGACGTGCTATCTAACCATCTTGCTACAGCTGTTTGACAAGTACCCTACCTACTCTTGTATGTTCTAAAGGAAATGTTTTGTTAACCATTTTGAGTAGGAAAAACCCAACAAAAAAATCAAATTGTCGAGTATGAAAGAGGCAAAGTCAAGGGAGAAATATGATACTGATTCACTGAGATTATGATATTAAGTATAACAGATACCTAATCAGGAAATTGGGCAGTAATAACAAACTATGGAGACACAAAAAATACATGATAGTATGAATCAATTCAAACTCGGTGTTTAAATAAAAGCCAAAATAATAACTGTTTAACTATGATATGGGTGATCTTAAAAGTTATACCGTAAGTACTAACTGATTGTTGAAGTTGTTAAATTGTGTTTCATTAATAATAGTCTCCATTAGGGCAACATACCATAAATATGACTATAAGTCGTAACGCTCTACATAGACCTACATTGATCAACCAATAATTCACAGAAAAAAGTATTCCACACCATTTTGTATAACCTGACTTATAATTACTGAACCATTCAATTGCAAACGACATTTAGTTGAAATGTATTATCCAAACAACCCAAAAACAGAGTTTCAAGAATTAATCAAGAATTTTCAAAAAATGTATGTAAATACCATACTAGAAACCAATTTAAGTAACAAATTCGACCATTAAGATTTAAGTTTAGCTACATCAGTGATATAATAATAAGGGGTAGGTATGAGAAGTTACATACCATACAGATGAGGCACTTTAGTATTTCGTGGGAGGCAGTCCCCAACTCCTTCTCCAGATGACGAATGCGTGCCTTGAGGGCCTCCAAGACGTGGTTTGAACTCTGACTGTCTGAAGGTTGACTAGATGGCGGCTCTCGCTTCACATCCACCCCACCAGAGGTAGGAGTGGAGGAGGGACTGGGACGTGTCTTGCTGCTGTCGCCGCTAAACACACGTCAACACGTCAACACTTCATCCAAGTCACACAACAAATATATTTTGTTTTGATCGTGATAAAAAGTGCTGCCATGATTAAATAATATTCACCTGAGGGGGAGTGGAGAAGCTTGGGGATTTCATGATGAAACTAAACAATAGGCAGCATGATTCTACATGACTCGGGGATTTCAGACTGTAACTAGATATTGGGCAGCATGATTCTACATGACTCGGGGATTTCAGACTGTATCTAGATATTGGGCAGCATGATTCTACATGACTCGGGGATTTCAGACTGTAACTAGATATTGGGCAGCATGATTCTACATGACTCGGGAATTTCAAACTGTAACTACACATCCAACTGATTCTACATGACTCGGGGATTTCAGACTGTAACTACACATCCAACAGGATTCCGGATATGATATATTTAGTTGAGCGGGTTTCGTCATTGCCATAACTCTAAAAAGAGTATGAACCTTACGTTTTCTTATGTTCAGTTGTACATACTCTTTACTTTCCGGTACTGTGTATTTGTACATTTAAATGTTCCTGGGACTGGAAAATATTGATGTGATGTTTATATATTTTTATTTGTATATTTGTTTTACCGGTAAATTTAGTTGCATATATATATATTTTTTAAATGAGCCTAATGGGCCTACATTTGGTAACATCTAATGTATTTATTAAAAATATTTGCACTTGTCGAATGTTTAGTGATTTGCAGTACCTAGTTAGTTCCTCGTCTCTCCCCTCGCCCGCAGGGAAGTTGGTCAGGTCTGCTTCCGTGTATTGGGTTGGTCCGTACATGACGGTGTCATCTCCGTCCACTACAAGGTCCACATCATCATCAACTGGGCTGCGACGGCTGCTGCATGTTGCCATCCCCGCACCTGGACCCACAGGCCATTACAAACCATCCTCTTCAAAATATGTATTTTATTAAATTAATGTACATACTATATTCATAAATTTATTATATTATGAAGCAGCATTTACATTTGTTTTGTCAAGTTCTCATTTTAAAATCTCTGTAATTGAATGGGATAAAGAAAAAATTAAAATTAATACCGGTACATAATAATTAATTCTTTCCAAGTAAACATTCATTTAGTACATCCTAATAATATGGAATTAAATTTGTAAGACTAAATAATTACGTAAGGCAATAACACTAAACAAAGGCACAAATTAAAAATATCATTACCAACAGGGCAACAAAAACAACTTTTGTGAATGAATTTATAGGCCTAATAGTCAGGGGTTTAAGGGATTCAACCTTGCATTTCTTTCTAGAAGCAAGCCACTTGGCACAGTTACTCAGTAGACCTTATTGATTGATTGAATCGATGGTGCCAAGATGAAATTGCCATATGGCACCACTGGCACAGTGGCGGACTGGGGGCCGCCCAGTGACACGTTGGATATACGTTTTTGTATGTTCGATCAGTCGAACAAGCTGAGAGAGGACTCAAATCATTCGTAATGATCCCCTTATTTCTGCGAAGGTAACGTGAAAATCAGAATTTACAGAATTTACCTTTTACAGTCAAAAAACGGTAATAAAGGCACATTTCAAATCGAAGACTTATTGACTGATATCGTTGGGAGAGATCGCAATAGTTGTTATATCTATGCACAAAAGATGAATTATAATACTAAAGAGACACTACACTTAATGCTTTTCGCTGTGAGCATAACGGCAAAAAGGCCACATTTGTTTAAATCAAAACCATCAGACTTCAGCCCTGGGAGAGATGGCGATAAGTCTGATATTTAATAAACAAAACACAAAATATCATATTGCGAACACACTAGAAAAGGAACCTTTAGTTTTAAAATTCAAACAAAAATGGTAAAAAAAGGTCCAATAATTATTCAATTTTAGAACCAATTGGCATACATGTGTGGAAAGGGGGCAATGATAAAAAAATTCAGTGCACAAAACCAAATATATTCTTAAGTTTATGGCTTTGAGTTTAAAATTTGATAAAAATGGCACAATTAATTCCTATCAAAATCGAATTATCTATTGCATTGAGAAAGGTTACAATATAATATATTCTTATAAAAGTCACAAAACATAGAAAATTCTATAAACAGAGAAAACATGCCGTTCATCTTTGAGCCTAGATTAAAATGTATGTATTCATTTGCACTTTTCCTTCCACACAACTCCTTCCATAGTCTGCTTGTCTGCTCGTTGACAGTAGTATCAATACTTGACTGCACTGCTGCAAGATTTCCATGGCTTTCACAGAGTCACCATGCTCTGGAAAGAACCAGGAAGGTAATCATAGCCCTCCAAGTCTTCTAGGCCGTTTTATTTACCTTCCCGTAAAAAGCAGAAACAACGTCAAGGTGTGGAAAACTGTCAAAACAGTGGACTTGAGAAGACTAATCCCCAATTGATCTAACAAAAACGTGCGCAGTGATGTATTTTTTACCTTTTCCAGTGCCAAAAGACACCCAGAGGTACGGTTCCCCAACGAGATTCTGTACAGCAGCCAAAGCAAGTACAATGGCATCCATGTCGACAGTTCGAACCATTATGGCCTTGCAACCACGAGCAGCTGCATCTGCTACACGAACTACATGAACTATTGGTCGTGTGTCCGCCTCCTCATGGGCACAGGGGCAAAGACTGAGCATTGACTCCCTGATGGAATGAATTCAGGACATCTGTATCCAGGGTAGAGAAGAACTCTTGTCCACTCTGTGCAATGCATAATGAACATTTTTAAGGCTATCACCAAGGTAGACGTCGCAAACAATGTCCACACGTCCTGCGTGAGCTCCAGCTGACCTGAGATATGGTTGATACACATTCTGTATATGTTTTGCGAACGTCTTGCTTGCTTTGGGTGCTAACATGTTGACTACAGCCGCACCATCAAGAAGTACTGCTTGCACAGGTGAACCAGACTGAGCAACTGCATCCTCACAAGCCGTCAAGCACTGAATGATGTTCGACTTGGTGCATGCATGAGGGCCGCCCATGCTGATCAAGTAAGGAGGAAATGGCTGGTTTTCATGTCTGGAGATCTCCTGTAAATCTCCTCCACTGGTCTGACTCTGACATGCACATGCACATGCTATAAACAAATTGCTGAAAGTCAAACTGTCATTTCTTAATTACTAAATACCTCTACTAAATACCCTACTCAATTCAAAGCAAAGAACCGTTAAAAACCCTTTGCATAGACTGAAAATACATGTCAAAGTTTGGCTTCCTAATTGAATGGATAAAATGTAGAATCGCCGATTCCAGCTGAAGAGCGAGATACCAAAATTTAAATTGGAGTTGATCATCGCACATCTTGGCACGTCATTACACGAGTTTCAAGGGTATAATGTCCTCTGTTGAATCTATACACAGTTCATGTGTCTTTATGTACCAACAAGTGTGCCTACAATATTATTTATATATTGTTTTTTTAATATCAAGAATATTATTGCCAACTCTCCTATTCGTCGATTTAAAATATGCTTTTATTTTCGTTTTTTGCCTCCAAAAGCAAAATATTGCCGAGTTCGATTAACACATTACCTTTGTAGTAATCAGGGGAACATTACGAATAATTTGAGTCCCCTCTCAGGTTGTTCCACTGATCGAATATACAAAACGCATATCCAACGTGTCACTGGCCTACATTACAAAATTTGAAATTTGAGCCTTTTTTTGCCATTTTTATTCCCATAGCCAGAAGCTCCTAAATTTACTGACAACAAAATTCATCTTCATTCTTCCGAGTCATTGCCACCTCTACCAAGGCTGAGGGGCAGTTGATGTATGCTTTCATAAATTTTCCCTTTTTCCCTTTTTTTTTTTTTTTTTTAATGCTCACATCCAAAAGCTACCATTTTTACTGTCCTGCTTTATTAAAAGTTATCTTTTGTGCTTTAATTATCAAGAATTTTTGTCATAACCCCCAGCGATACTAGTCAATTAGTCTTCGATTTGAAATGTACCTTTATTGTCGTTTTTTTTTATTCCAAAAGGTAAATTTTGCCAATTCGATTTCCACGTTACCTTTGTGCAATAAGGGGAACATTACTAATGTTGTGAGTTCCCTCTCAGCTTGTTCGACTGATCGAACATACAAAAGCGCATATCCAACGTGTCACTGGGCGGCCCCCAGTCCGCCACTGTGCCAGTGGTGCCATATGGCAATTTCATATTGGCACCATATTGATTCAATCAATCAATAAGGTCTAGTAAGTACATGTGCCAAATGGCTTGCTTCTAGAATGAAATGCAAGGTTCACCCTATCTGTGTTCCTTAACCCCCGAACTATAACATAATTGTTAATCCCAACCCCAATCATGAAGTTAACTTTAACATTGGAGGCTAGAACACATTCCTACCTGCGAACCCCCCGACTAGAAGTGTGGTAGCACGTATCCTCCGCTGGCCAGCCCACTCGTACTCCTCATACATCTCACTATCGCCCTCCACATCGACATTCTCATCCTCCTCGGGCGGGTTGCCGTGCTGCAAACAACCAAACACAATCATCAGAACACTACACTTGCGCTGACTATTTGAGTGCGATTGCACTAGCCGACAACATTTTCAAAGTTTCTTTACTTACTGAAAATAGTTTTTTTTTAGCTGAGTTATACAGTAATAAAGCTACTTTCTCTTCTAAAATGGTTTCACTAGATCACTGATCCAAACAAACTAATATAATGTAAGTTTAACCATTGTGAAAAATAACATTCCTGCGGATGTTCTGCACAGGATTGCAGAGAACTTCCGCTCTGTTTGTCTGCAGAGAAAGAGGGATGCATGTGCGGCTCTGCACAATGACATCACACACTGTAACTGATGCTATGGGGGCATGTATTAAATTGCAAACTGTTTATGGTATTCAAATTCTTTAATGAGGTATTTACCAGACAGAATTGAGCACATAACATTGATCACATAAAAAGGTCTGATTGACAAATATTTGGTGTTGGATTTGTGCACATATGCCAGTAAATTTTTAATACCTTTGAATGTGTTTTAAAAAAATGCATTTTAACCTCATTTTAGAAACGTTCGGAGCAATAAAAAAATATTTTTTGTAGTTGTAACAACTTCCAAAGGGTGCACAAGCACAGACCTAAGCTAAATAGAGGATAATGCATATCTTTATATCATTTATCAGTCGGATCCTTTTTACAAGGGTTTGTGTTTAGATAAATAACATAGGCAAGATAGGGCAA
Organism: Sweltsa coloradensis; assembly: GCA_024449915.1. Classification (NCBI taxonomy): domain Eukaryota; kingdom Metazoa; phylum Arthropoda; class Insecta; order Plecoptera; family Chloroperlidae; genus Sweltsa; species Sweltsa coloradensis. The sequence goes on from JAMZAV010000260.1 coordinate 368,237, forward strand.
ATATTTCTTGTACCTGTATCTGCAGATACCTAAATTTAAGACTTTCAGATGAGTTTGGGGAATGAGGAATGCAAAGATTTAGTCTGGATCACTTTGAAGCTCTGCTGATTCTCCTATAGGGATGTGGTTTGCACCAGCATGTCAAGTTAGAATATGCGTTTGGCGCAATCAGAGTGCATTAAAAAATATTGTTAAGATTTTTTAAAGTAACTGACCTTAATAGGTTGCTAAAGAGTTTTTTGGTAGTAATTTCCAAGACTATTGCTCAAAATGTTGAAATTGTACTATGATCTGATTGTGACTTTGTAAACAACCTCGCAAAGTATTTTGTTGTTAAAATTTAGAGGTCAAAAAGTGGTCCGAATGTATACGACAATATGCTGGATTTGGTGACCAAGAGGGTTTTAAATTAACTTCCACTGTACAGTCTTAACTATACTGCACCTTCCTGAGGCAGCTCAGATACTTGAATGAAACAAGACTACGCACCTTCCTGAGGCAGCTCTCCACGTGTCCGTTCAACTGCTCCAAGCTGCCGGAGAGGCGATCACTGCACACCGGACACGTTGCTTCGTCCGCCTTCCGCTTCCGGTTCTTAATACGCAGCCGTCCTTGTCGGTTGGCCTTGATTCGTTGGTATGTCTGTGGAAATGGGGATGAGATTAACAATATGTATTCAGTATTCACCTAGAAGGGTAGGTCGATAAGAAAAACAAGCCCGCATGCAGACCGTACAGCGATTCCGCAGACAGATAACACATATGATACAGGGGTTATTTTCATATTTATTGCACATTTTAGGACTAAAATTTCATAAATTTATTTTAAAAATAAGATACTAAGATATTTATTTTAATATTAATATGTTTGTTTTATTTGTAATAATCACATATGTGGTCAATTAACATTTGGATTTTTTTAACACTTTCTGGCTTTTTTCTAGTGGATGGAACTGAAAAGTGTCCATTCCGTGACAGGAAAATGAAGGTTAATATTTAATGTTAATTATTGTTTATGTTTCCATTTGGCATTGTAAAATGATTAAGTAGTAACATAACTATATTATGCCTTAACACACTTAAGATTATTTATATTGTTATATCACGATTTTGAAGTCATTTTTACAAATTGTGTTTTATTTTTTTACTTAGCAACACTTACTTTAAATTTCAGAAAACACAGATCTAATTAAGATGATAAAATCAAATGGAGTTAATTACTTGAGATGCATTGCACAGTATGTAATGATCGAAATAATTAAAAAGTAGTAACATTATTAAGATATTTGAACTTTCCGTGACGTTACGGAAAGGACACTAACGTTACGCAAATCATATACATGAACAATGTAAAGTTACTAACATTCAAAAACGTCCACAACAAATGTAAATTAATGTAGATACGGTTTGCTATTAGGAATTACTTTGGATTTAGTAAAAAACGGAATCGACACTGACGTTACGGAAAGCACAAAATTGTTACGGAATGGAAATGGTTATCATAATTGAACAATGTAGTAGCTACTGACACTTAAAAACATCCACAACTTATAGAAATGAGCATGTGTACATGTTAGGAGACTGATGAACATTGTGTTGGGAATAGAAAACTGACTTTAATGACTGAATGTCCTTTCCGTGACAAAATAATGTTACGGAAAGGACATGTTACGGAATGGACATTCTTAGCTAAAAATAGATTTTTATCCACAAGTAAACATGTTTTGTATGTTTTCTTATTTGAAACTTAGTTAAAGTACGAAAAAGTAGTTTATAATAAAGTTTATATAATTAAGGGAAGTGTACTTATTTAACTGTAGGCCTACTAACATGCGTTACACAAAGGACAAACTATTTTCCCACCATCTGCATAGCACATTCTTAGCACTGTGAAGTTGGCTTCAAATAAAAGAACATGGTCTGACCTCAACATAACAAAACCAAAACCCTATGTGGAATTAAACAAGATAGCAAACCATGATATTTACAAAATATTTGAAGAAAAATAAGCCGTTATGGAATGGACAGATGCTTAGGGACGAACTCAAAGTGAGATAAAATGTTGAAATTATGTATATCTTGAAGTTTTCTACTGATTTAATGATACTAGATGTTTAATATAACTATATAGTATTACATTACTTTATTGGAATTATTACTGTTAGTATGTTTTCTTGTTCAAGACAGCATATTTCATGCACCTCAATGTACAAAAATCTTAAATTTTTGGCTAAATTATTGCATTTGAAAATTATGAACTATTGCACATTATACACAATAATTAATCTGTTTAACACAATTGTATAGGTTACATTAGGTATTATTATTTTTACTTGGTAAATTTATTGTCAAAGTCAGGGGACATGGTTTGTGCAATAAATATGAGAATGACCCATAGACGTGCAACAGATAAGTATAATTTTGAATTTTTAAATTTAAATTTTAAATTAATTTGATTTTTTAATTTTTTAACTGAAAATCGTAACAAAATTGCTCGGCCATTGACTTTTTCGAGTTCACGTAATGAACCAAATTCAATGGCCAAGCAATTTTTTTTTTATGATTTTGGGTTAAAATATCAATATGCTGTGGCTATATCTCACAGCATTCACAGCCGAAGACCTTTGAAGGAGAGCTTGGCTGTCGTTTTTATTTTACAAATTTTTGGATTTGTGGGGTTCGCACTACTACCTGCATGTCTCCCTTCTTTCGATTCAGCCCTTTAGTCTATTGCTTTCAGTTCATGATACCTTTTCGATTGCAATTTTACTAGTTATCGAAGCGTAGGAACGTTTTGAAAGTTGGGGGGGGGGGGAGATAATACATTAGAAAATTTTGTGGGCGGCAGCTGGGGTCTGGGGCGAAGCCCCAGCCAAAATTTCACCATACTACATTTATTTCGTCATGTTTTAATCGGACTCTGTAAACGATGTTTTACTACAGCTATCTGCGATCTAAAAACTCAAAAAATGAACGTGAAGTGGCCCATTTTAGTAAATTTCAATCTAATTTTTGGTGTTATGACGAAGCATACAAGCAAACATATTCGTTTTACCAAAGTGACTGTCGAATTGTATAAGTGAAAGTACATATTTTCTACAGAAATTCTGGGATTAATATTTAAATCGCGTTAGTTTTGCCCCCCCTGCCCCCCACGGTTCCTACGCCTCTGGTAGTAATAATTGTAGATCAGTAGCCTGGGAAAAGTGGATTTTACGAGAGGCTGGGTTGCCAAGAGAAATATGTGCCAGGGCTGAAAAGTGAAAACACTGACGCCGGACATGCCCACCCCTGAATGTCGCCTGGGTGATATCCTCACTGCAAATTACCTGCTCAAACTGTGTGATAGGAACTAAATAATACCTCGTATTGTGAAACGAATCTATAATACCTGTCATTAACTAAGATCCCATTGTCAATAAAAATAAAATATGTCTAGTTATTAATACTAGGAAAACGCTAAAGTCCCGCCGCGTTGATGGATGAGCTATTTTGTAAATTTTTAGTTTGCGTGGGACCACTTTTACTTTGCAAGTGCTTTTTGAATGCATTGTAGGTGATTGTTGTCAACTTTCTATTGTTACTTGTTAATTGTTATTATAAACCTAAAAAAACTCATATTAAAACCTTTATTCTATGGATTCTAACTAACTTTTTCAACTTTTTCTTTCAAAAAGCAATACATTACCATTACCTTAATGACCATGTAAAATATGAACGTTGTAGCTCCACCCGTTTGGTCATAATTGGCCCAAACATCACGAAAATATCGGGAAAAAAGTCCGGAAAAAAATCGTAAAAGTACGATTTCTATGAGAAATATTTCTTCAAATGTCCCTTAAATCATAATATATCTAATTTTTATGATTTCAAACGTCCCCCCGGTCGCGAGCCAAATATTACCGACATATCGCATTAAAAATCGAAAAAAATCGTAAAAGTACGATATTCATGAGAAATATTTCTTCGATTGTACTCTAAAACGTAGCAAGTCTAAGTTCAGAGATTTCGAAGGTCCCCTATAATTTTTATCAAGATCGCATAAGCCGTTTGCCTGGTAGAGAGCGAACAAACAGACAAAAATACACACACAAAAAAAACGAGCTAATTTTTTGGGGGGTCAGTGAAATTGAAGTCTTCGCTTCGCTCATCCAATAAATACACCAATATATAAGAACATTTCATATTATAATCAAATAGTTTTAGACCACGTACAAATTAACTAGGAAAACGCCAAAGTAGTTGTAAGACGAGTGAGTGAGCCATTTGTTAAGTACCTGGGAACATTCCATTTCTTCCCCCTATCTAAGCCTGGATCCAGCATGGTTTATTTCCTCCATAGCCTATCATAGGCTAGAGTGGCGCATTATGGCCTTACAGATGACGCACCCTTATACCAACTAAACTCAAAACCCTATCGTTTATACCTTATATAATATCAATCAACTTAAATGCAAATGTTCCCGGGTACTTAACGCGACTCGCTCACTCGTCTAACAACGACTTTAGCGTTTTCCTAGTCTGTAGTTGGCTATAAGGCACCTGTATACCCGGAATGTGGGAGAACTGGGTTCAAACAACGGTCAGATTAGATTTTTTATTTCTGGATTGTATTAAAAAAATTATAGAACATGTTTTGAAATGAATACAAATACAATACTAAGGAAAACATAGCCAGTACGAAATACGAGTAAAGATTGCAAGGTTTACTCAATCTTCGAGCGGAATTTTTGGGGAACCTTGAGAGTGCAAGATTCGCCACACCTTGGTCACATTCTAGAAATGAATCGATATAAATGTTTTTTCAAGAACAAAACCATTGTCGTTAAATTAGGCCAACATCCTACACATTTCAGCATATTTTTCCATTCATTATTTCTTGTGAACTTAAATCGTAACGGATTTTGCTCAAAATGTTAACTGCACGCTAAAGACTTGTACCGGATGTCTGTTTAAAATTTTCTGGAGCAAAGTCACTAACTCACTCATCGACAAAAACACAGATCTTGTGCTGTTTAACTTGCGTTGTAGGACTCAGTCGTCTAAAATGCTTTGGTTACAAATTTTTATAACGAAAATCTTTTAAATTTTGTGCATGCCTAAACCTTGATATCAGGCCTACATAAGTAAGTATAAGTTCGTAATATAAAGTAAAACGTTGAAGAGGCCATATTAATTTAGCCTTGTGCCCACTCCAAATGATTTGACTTGATCCAGAGAATGTAGCGTGTAACTTACGTCCCAGCGTCCCTCCGGCGTGCCGTCAGCCGCCGAGCTGATGCCGTCCCGTCGCGCCCCGCCCGAGGTCGTGGCACCCTGCGAGAGCCGACGCTGCAGACGGCTGCTCGCGCTGACCTTGTACAACCTCTCCAGCTCCTGGACAAAGTGCGCCTCGAGCTCGCCGCCCCGCACCGTCAGACCGCAGACGGGGCAGCATGACGGGTCCGACGGGGACTTCTTCTTTATCCCTGCAACATGTCACGACCACATTACAAGTCTGCGTATGAAGCTTTGTGCAGTCATCCACCCGGGCACAAGCCGGGTTTTCTTGGTAATTCCGCAACCGACGTCGCCAAATCATGCCGCCGCAACGAACATGACTAGAGCAGTTCTTGGCTTCGAGATTTGCGCTTGCAGTGACTTCTGGTTCAATATGTATATTGACAAAACCAGCTCTGGCAATGTGTCCTCGAAGTCGGTTTCCAAACGATTTGTGACCGAGAGAGCTTGAGGGTCTCGACGGGCGACCTTCTTTCCGAACCAGTCTTGATAACGACAGTCAATGCTAGAACTTTGCCACTAGAACGCCCCAGTTGCGGGCACAAGCCGTTTACACGTGCAATTCCAGCACACATTCGACCAAAACGATTCAATCAGAACGCGTATAGTAGCAAGTTTGCATTAGTAACTTTTGCTATGCATTGAAACGCTCAGTTTGGTCGATTAGTATATTTCGAGAACACGGCTAATAGCTAGACCACTTTGCACCTAGGCGATTAAAACGCATTTGGAGGTTGATGAAGACGAGCCTGTGCTATAAACTAGACCGACAGCACACTAGGACACGCTCAGTTGGACGCGTTGATAAGCGAGCACGTGCTATAGCTAGACCCACATTGCACATTTAAAAAAAAATTTGTTCGCTGTCCACGGGGCCATGTTTTCAATATTATTTATTCATTGGCAAGGTATTTGGGTAAACCCGTGGGTATAAAACTTTACTTTGTGGATAAAATCCACCGCCATCTAGAGGACCGTGACATCATTTCTTTAGGAAAACTATTTTAACTCTTTGGTAACAATAATACACTGCTTCCTCAATAGTATTTTGATTACTTCTAGGTGGCAGTGCACAGTGGCCAGAAACTTTGTGCGACTTTTCGTTGCCATGGTAACGTTACTTTGGTTAAAATGTAATTTCCATCTACACTACTTATCGGATCAAAATAAAATTAACATATTCGTGACCGGACGGACAATCTAAATGATTTGGCCACCTCAAATTTTGTCGCCGTTTAGTTTAAAAAAAAAACTTTCGATTAACGTAACTTTGTAACATTTTGAACGATTTTGCCACAAAACTAATGGCATTCAATCGAGAACAAAGCTTGCGGATGGTCCAAATTTCAACTCGATCCGAAACTCCGTTCGACCGCTATCATGAGCCAAAAAAGCTCGAGCTTCGTGCGACCTTTCGTTGCCATGGTAACGTTACCTTTGTTATAATGTAATTTCCATCTACACTACTTATCGGATCAAAATGAAATTACCATATTCGTGACCGGACGGACAATCTAAATCATTTGGCCACCTCAAATTTTGTCGCCGTTTAGTTTGAAAAAAAAACTTTCGATTAACTTTAATGTTACTTTTTAACTTTTTGAACGATTTTGCCACAAAACTAATGGCATTCAATCGAGAACGAAGCTTGCGGATGGTCCAAATTTCAACTCGATCCGAGCCTCCGTTCGAACGTTATGGCGAGACATACAAAAAACAAAACAAACAAAAAAAATACAACACAAAACCAGTGACTATTTTTTTCCGGCAGAGTCAAATGGAAACGCTCGCTTCGCTCGCTTAATAATTGTCATCTATTGACCTGACTTTGACTTGACTTTGCATTATAAAATTGGTCCTCGTCACATTGCAAAGAGGGCAACTACTCCCCCACCCCTGCGGACGCCCACGATCTGCTTCCGACGGTCGGGACACGACGAGGCTGCATGCACGATCTAAGCACAGATCAGACACCTTGAGTGGGCATACCCTCACAATCCAGATCGTACGACTGACATCGAGTCAGTCAGTCGGCTTGGTACCTGAGCCACACCACCGGCTCGTAACAGCACCGTTGACAGGCTGCAGAGGGCAGTATTGTTGCCCTATAGCAGCCTTCCGAAAACAATAATTACAATAGGCCATTGACGGCGTAATTTTGAAAGCTCCGTTCCTTGTCAGCGTGCTTACCCAGAGAGGAGAGTGTAGATTTGTTCGTTTGTCCTACCACAATAATTGTGCTAGTTACAACTAAGTCTAAAATACCAACTAACAACTAACAACTACCAATAGTTTAAATTTGATCTTTAATGACATTTTTACGGTCAATTACTGAAAACACTAAGCAATATTATTATACGCACATCCTTTCTAAACGGCCTTGCATTTAGGGTGAATATTAGAGGTCAATAAGCGTTCCAGAATAAACTCATGCACTCCGCATTCTGATTTGCCCGAGACAATATAACTTACTTTGAAGAAGAAAAGTAGGTGATTCACCTCCTGACATTAAAATACTGAGTGAGCAGTACGTGAGCAGTACACCAACCCGGCGCTCTCTCAGTGCCCACAGCCCAAGTCAGAAGTCACCCTTCTTAATCTCAACAATATCACAGCCTGGTGCAAATAAAGCCGGTGTAATAGGAGAAATTGATGCTTCGCATCACACAATGCTAAATAGTACTCAAAGACTGAGAGTAATTAAAAGTATCATCTCGAAAGTCGCTGTAAGCATTCATCTCAAAGAAAGAATTAATTATAGATTAGCAAAGGAGAGCAGTTTCATCTCATGACAGGACAGGCTCGACTTCAAGTATAATTGGCTCAAGAGAATTGTGCTTCGGATCTTCACTAAGACTCAACAGCTTGTGTATGTTTCAGTGCACACTAAATCGAGTCCTTGATAAATGCTTTCTTTAATTTCGAGTAGTAATTTTAGCGAGCGCCCTATTCTTGCCGCCTGCGGCCTGTGAGAGCTAAGTAAGCAAACATACTGGCGCGTACTGCTCACTGTTGACACTTCATCACCGAACAATGCCATTGGTATGGTATGAGCTAGAGTGTGCGATTGTGCGTGGGAGGTTCGGCGTAAGTGGCGTCGGTAGCTTCAACAAACAGACACAGACACAGACACAGGGGTATATTATTAGTTCGCAAGTAAACTACATGACTTGGAAAGTCCTTGGTGGGGCAGGTAAGATGAGGGGCCCCTCCCCTCAACTTTTCGATTTAAATCATTTTTTTCTTTTTTGATGTTGGCGCGTTCCTTGTCTATAAATCATTACATCGAAATACAACTTGGTATACTTGATAACGAAGGATATATTATGTATGCCTCTATATCAGATTTTCAATATTTATCATAGATTAATCAGAACATGCGAATAGTTATTTGGGTGTTTTTGACCATTTTGTCAGATTCTAAATTTTAGAAAATAAAATTTATTTTTGTTTATTTTTTATAATCAATGGAAAAGTGCTATGATAGATGCCTTCCTAATTAATTTTTAAACGATTAAATAAAATCACAAACATATGTGACTAAAATTGTCTGAGAAATTTGAAAGCGCGTAAAATGAGCATCCCTCCTTTTATCAACAATATCAGTGTTTCAAAACTTGTCATGTTGGTAAGCGGATGAAATACTTTCACAAGCGTTTCAGTCTTCAGACAATGTAATTTATTTTTTTTTCAAAGAAAACTTTGAATTAAATTAGAAAAAAAACTCTTGTGTTTCTTGCTCCAAATGAAGAAAACGTACACTTGATTTTAATCAATGATTATTATTTAATAAATCACTGATTTAAATCGATATAATAGTGAATGTTTGCAGAGGAGAAGGCGGTTTTTAAATATCATCCATATTCTGTGACCACGCGCGGCGAGTAAATAATTATTGCATCTGATGCACAGTAATATTTCCGAGTGTTTCAAAATCAAGTCTTTATATATAAATAGTTTTGTTTTTAATCTTACAACTGAAGAGGGTTTACCACCCTTTTGCCAGTTAGCAAATAGCTGTTCGCTCGGCCAAGAAGCATTCTACGTATATAAAATTTTGCAAAGTTGTCAATAAAGCATACATGGACGTTCCTACAGTCATAGATTTTCAAAATTTTATCTTGATCAGCCAGAAAAAAATAACGAATATTATAGTCAATTTTGGACTTTTAACTAAATTAAAATTCGTGAAAACTAATTTATTTTTTATAAATTATTTCAAAACAAATTTTAGAAATGTGTTACTATAGAGACCTATATTTCATATGTTCAAAATTTCAAACAACTGTGGTGTCAGTAAGCCGAACAAACAGCAAACAGCAAACGAACTCGAATGACGAAAGACAAAAGCTCAATGAAGAATATACAATGTTGCCGACTCTATGTGATCCGTGTAATATTAGTTAAACTCTTGATGCCACCCTCTGAAACATAGATAGGTATTTCTATAGTAGCTTTCTTACGAGGGATTCGCTGGAGGATTTGAATCGTCAACAAACACATGTTTTGTATGCGTATCTTCCCAAATCGTTCAAAGATTCCCCAAACTCCATAACCATCCCAGCAGGCTTTCCAGGGGATTTGCCTCCTCAGCCGGGGATAATTGGAAGAAGCCCATGCACGCACCAAATGGTAGCCTTCAAGCGAGGGAGGGGAGTTAGCAGCAAGTGGGTGTACGAAGAGCCGCTATGTTTGTGAGAGAGAACCATCAGCTCACGATGCTACTGTTCCCAATCCCATACAGTACACCAAGAAAAAGTGCTTTCAAACTTTCTAAATAAATTGTTTATATGCATGGATGCATCTGCAATGTAAACTGTTCATACTAAAACACTGTAAACAAATTGCAAACAAACATAAAACCGCTCACCCACACACTATAACAACAAACATTACTGATACAATATAATGCACTGTAAATACCGCTAAAATTAAGTTATCTTACTTTCGTACCTAGAATAAGATAAGATGTCATCACTGTCAGATAGATTTCGTTTGATCTTAATTATTTGAACTGTTAAGTTTTAACATTTTATGTTACAAGATTTCATTGATAAGGTGTCCTGTATTCCAGTATACTATCTCATCATTGTTTATCGCCAGTGCACATTACTCTTTATCAAATCCATGTATCTCAGGAACTTTGTTCTGTTATGGATAAATAATGGACAAACAAAACAAACAAACAAACTCGTGCGGACGAAGATTTGAGTGCGTCCAACATGTTTATTTTGAATTATTTTCAAGGACCAATCAACAACCGAGCAAGCTCTTCAAATGTAATGGAGGCATGGGATTATACTAAATACTATTAACAAAATCTATTGGATACGATAAACTAAATAGGTCTACTCCGGACCGGTGCACAAACGCACATAAATACTTGTAAAATTCAAATAGAAAACTATGTTTTTATAATGCCAATAACAATATAAATTACACATCACACCATATTATACTGATCAGAGCCGTGCAGTGTGCGGACTATTTACGGGGGGGGGGGGGGGGGGGGGGGGGTGACACATTCTATTACGACTGTGCGTTTTGGTTATTTCTAACGACGTATTGATTACGTTATTGATTTATGTTGGGGGGGGGGGCAGGGGGAGAGGGAGGACGAATTACAAAATAATTCTTTATCAATCAATTCTAAGGCCGTTCCAAATTAGCCTTGTTGATTCTGGCGTCACCCGCGCGTGGAATCGTGGCCAACGAGTTGGGTCGGCACTCGATGTTTTTATTTAAAATACCGGTCTCTGGTTGGTCATTGTTCGCTCGTCGATGTCTGCAGGGCTGACACGGTTGGCTTGGTTTGCTTTATTTTAAGGCCCCCACTGGAAATCGTGATCGAGTGGGTTCTAAATGCGAATGTATTTATTAAATTTATTTATCTAAAGGTCAAACGTGACAACATTGGCACATTATTGGATGAGCGAAGCGAAGACTTCAATTTCACTGACTCCCCAAAAAATTAGCTTGGATTTGTTCGCTCTCTACCGGGCAAACGGCATATGCGATTCTGATGAAAATTGGAGGGGACCTTCGAAATCTCTGAACTTAGACCTGCCATTTTTTGGGGTACAATCGAAGATATATTTCTCATGAATATAGTACTTTTACGATATTTTCCGTTTTTTATTGTGATATTTTCGTGACATTTGGGCCGATTCTGACCAAACGGGTTGGGCTACAACGTTCATATTTTACATGGACATTAAGGTAATGGTAATGTATTGGTTTTTTAAAGAAAAAAAATGAAAAAGTTAGCCAGAATCCATATAATTAAAGGTTTTAATATAAGTTTTTTTAGGTACATAATAACAATTAACAAGTAACAATAGAAACTTGACAACAATCACCTACAATGCGTTCAAAAAGCACTTGCAAAAGTAAAGAGATCCCACGCAAACTAAAAACTTACAAAAAAGCTCACCCATCAACGCGACTAAAAAACGCGTTCGCGAAGCGGTCTAGTTTAAAAAAAATCGTTCTTCGTTATCTGATATCGCTAACAACAACAATACACCTAATACTAAATATCTACTCCACATTTAAGCAAGTGATGTATGTGTTGTTTTGTTTCTTATACTTGGCGAATACTTTCACATATAGCAAGAATATGACCGAATTATTTAATTTCTCTTTTTTACCTAACCAAATAAAAACAACTTCCAACCCTTGATGCCCGATCTTTCCAAAACACCTGTACCACTTCAGCGATGGTTTCGAAAAGAGGAACCGGAAGAGAAATAAAGTCGTAGGTAGGAATGAGCACAGCTGCAGTGAATAAAACCTATTGGTCTGCACTCGGCCTCCCCTCCCCCTCCCCTTCGCCCCCTGCAGGGAGCACGGCACTTCACAAACAATTATTAATAAATAACAAAAAAGCACAAACCGGGAGGAAAAATAACCTGACAAAACACGGATATATTATCAATATCCCTTGCATGAAACTGCTAGCGAAACGCTGCCGGCAATGCAATGTTGTCACCCGGCCACCATATTGAATGTATGGGATCGCGTCTTATCGCGCAAGAAACGGATTGACGACGACAGCTCGACGAAGCGGACATTCTACCACGATCACTCCTCAAAACACTTTTTATTGCATTCTTTTATCGTCCGCGGAAAATATGGAACACGGAATCAATATTTATAGCTGGAATCACGTGGACTGCGGCACAACTTTACGTACTTTCGAACTGAAAACGATCGAGTTGATAAATTACTTTTCTTCGTGTTCTTACAGAGAGATTTTATGTGCAATACCACTGTTCTTTGACTGCTGCTTCAACAATGTCATCTCCGATTGACAAGCGTCTTTTGGTTAACATTAATATCCCTTCAACAAGGACGATAAAGAATGCAATTATGGTGACCCTAGGGCTAGGGGTTAGGGGGACGGGGGACCCCGGGGCCAGACTCACTCAAAAGAGCGACATTTTGAACCAGGCACCGCCACCAAAAGAGATCAACGCTGGGCGAAATCGGTTCGACAATGTAGACTAACCACCTCATGCACAAAGATTTACCAGCGCAAAGTTGCGTCTCGTTAAAAATGGCGGACTTACGCAAATACATATGTTAAATCATAGGGTTCATATCATAGGCAAATCATGGTAGTTGCGTTAGCAGACGTACGTCTGCAAGTCGCTAGATATTTCGGTCAAGTTCTTCATGCTTATAGGTTATCCTTCTTCGACAATGTGACTAAGTAGCTTCGCTGAACCTCTGCCCAGCCATTATCACAGACTCATCGCTTCTTTCTTATAGGTGAGAGGTGAATTTTTTCACCTCGTGTATATACAGATGAAAATGAGGAGCGAGAGAAAGTCGTTTGATATGAACACACTGAATATGATGAAAGAAATGGGTGACTAAGAGGAGCAAGGGTCAATTAATGTTGCCACTATCCCAATCCTTAAATCACAAAAGAAAAATAAGGTACGCCTATCATTTAGAACGATGACGTTTTAAAACTTTTTCGACAAAATGACAAATGCAAATCGATGCATATATTTATGTAATAAAATATATTTATTATTCTACTATCAATTTTGGGGGAAATTGCTATGTCAGGAGCCTTTATATATATTTTACATATTTCTAAGTATGCAAGCAAAGTATGAGATCAATGCCCAAGGTCGAAATCTCTAAAAAACAATCCTACGTTCGTTCGTTGCAGATATCTTACTTGTCTCCTAATAGCATTGGTTTTAAAAATTTGTAGCCGTTTGGGTCCGTAGTTGAAGAATGTTACCCCCCCCCCCCCCCCCTTCAAATCTCAATTCTCTAACTGAAACATATTTCCATTTGAAAACTATAAATTTGGAAATAAGTTTTAAAATAAATAATGAATATTAATTGTACAGTATTTCGAAACAGCATTGTAAACAAAACAGCAATTACCGCGTTCAACAAATTAATTCATATATTTTCAAATGTATACACAAATAGGTGAACAAAATGGCTTCCAAGAGCTGTGTTTGCTTTGATCGCTTAGCAATATTCATTGGTCTGGACTGGAATCGAACTGAATAAGCCAGTGGCGTGGCGTGCACAGGAATATATTGCGGGGGGAGGGGGTTGCCAAGAGCAAGATATAACTGCAAAGTGTGATCCACAAACGACGCAAAGGGGTTGGTTGGGGGGGGGGAGGGGGAAGATCCCTCAATAACGCCGCAGGCAATTAAAAAATAAGTAAAGGTGCTTTGCTGAACGGTAGAAAAAAAGAGAAATGAATAAATATATTTAATTTTTTGCGTAAATCTAGTTGATTTGTAGAATATAATTAAAGCTGGGATTTCGGAGGGGGTGGGGGGTAAGGGGGGTAAACCCCCTGAGCCACCCCTGCACTCTAGCCGCCGCGGCACTGTGTTCTAAAGTATTCAACTCAGCAGCTCACTTGCTAAATATTGCAGATAAATCAAGTAATAAAAAGTTTCTCCTACCTAGCCTCGGATGCGGAATAATCTAGCGACAAGGTCCATCCGACAACTTATTTTTTACGAAACTTCTATTACGATTGCGTGAATATCTGTGTGCATTTGTCGGACTCCCGCTGGCTTCCTGCGTTGATATCTGGCTTGAGAAACTTGTAGCCGCCGACGGGCAGGATGCTAAGCTGCTTAGAATGCTTAGATGGTCTGGTCGTCGGAGAGAAGCAGGAAATATAAGACCAGATCCCTGGACCTTTTGCAAGCTTTTTATTTTAAACTGATGTAATTTACCCATGTGAAAATCTGTTAGTTACAGAGATGGCTAGTCTAATGGCACATTTATTTATTTATTTATTTATTTATTTATTAGGGAGCGAGGTTCTCATATATAAGCATCACTTTTCTGTCTGTCTGTCCGTCTGTGCGTGTGTCAAATCTCACGATAAAAACCGAATACGACGTCGATTGACTTGCGATTTTTGTTGGCATTTCCTACAACAAGGATGATACAGAATGTTTGTCCTGACCCTGGTGAGGAGGGGGGAGTAAAAACCCAGTAAAATTAAAAAATAATGTCCGAGCAGCTCCACCATTACTAAATGCGAGAACAATCGACGAACACTTTTGATGGTAAGCCAACCCTACACCGCTACCAAAAACATCAACACAAAGGTGTTAACAATAAACTATAGCGACCGAGATTAGCCACTGAGCGCGCCACTAAAAATACACGCAGCGCTCTGGGCGGCCACTGGGGGAACAAGTTGACTGAATCACATGTAGAATTTGACATTGCTGTAATGGCTATAACAAACGCGAATTGTGTTATTAAATGTGGTTTTCAGAAGGTTCATGCAGTATATGAAAACAAACAATCGCTTCTTATCTTATTATCGTTTTTCTGGAAAAGTATAGGCCTAAAACACCATTACAAAAATAGTTTTAGTTGCTAAATATCATGATTAAAAGTGGATGTTTTTGTTTGCAATTCCAAACGATTCACAACTTGACTAGCCCCTATCCAGAGCTTTTAGAGACAAAACCCTGCCTGACACGTGAAATAAGACAGAGAATCGTGATTTCAGTGTAATAACAAGTCAACGAAGATATCACTAGAATAGGAAATAAATACCCAAACACTCACAACATATCACGAAGTTCACTCGCAACACGCAGCAAGGTCTAAGCCGATGTTTCGTGAATAATTGATTTGAAGTGCATTAGGCCTAGTTACCTACATTAAAAAATGTCCCAGGGGCATAAAGTTAACCCTACATGCTACAATTATGCCTAGGCTCTGAGGCTTAGTTTCTTGAGAACAGTTTGAGCAGCTTTCTGTCAGGTTTTGTGTTGATTCTTCTGTAGGCCTAGGCCTATGGTTAAATAGCTGCACCCCTAGGCCCTGGCCACTTTACTTTGTATAAGAACCGAATCCAGTGACATGGGCAACAATGCATTATTTAGTAGACACAACTGACATCTTTGCTACTGACTGTCCTGACAGGTATAGGCAAAGAGATAAGACCTAGGTCAAACAAAAAAGTTTCCTAGGCCAGAGGCCTACGCCTAGGTAGGGCCTAGGCCTAGCTGCCTTCCTGGCGATATCAAATCTAAATCTACCCCAATTTCAGTGAATGTGGACTAGGCCTAGGTTAATTAGGGTCTATTTATGATGAGTCCAATTTCAAATTTTAGCATGTGCAAAATACCAAAATGAAAACAATACGACTTCGTCTGCTAGGTTCTGTCTGCCACATGATCTGTCAACTGTCATGATGGAAATTAGGCCTACTCAGTCACAACTTCAGACCTTCCACAGATATGTCTAGCTGGACCAAGGACTATTGGCTATTACTTATCGGCCAATGTTCAGGTTTGTGTCTAATAAATACACTGTTTGCATTAGTAAATAAATGTAGGGTTACAGAAAAACTTTTATCTATCCATTCACTGCTTTTGGACCAGTCTGCCGCGCCATTCCCTCTCATGAGGTCTGCCAGGAAAACTGAAAATATAACATATTTTTCTGTGTTGGCGATTCAATTTGAACAGCCAACAATGCAACAGGACTTCCTGAATATCCTACAAACATTCTCAACATCCATTACAGTCCTGCAATACAGTAAAAACTAAAATAATTCACTCTGACATGTGAGCTATAGCATAGGAAAGTGCGCAAGGAAGACGATCATTCAGTCAAGTTGTTCCGGATTCGTCCACGGATGGCGCTAGTTGTATGAACGCTCCGGTGACTATAGCATGGCCGTGTGTTCGGTTTTATCGTAAGACGTGACGCACGCACGGACTTTACAGTAACATGTAGTTCGGCTCGATTCCATCTATACGGGAGTATTTCTCGATAACTTACAACCAAGCTGTAAAACTATCGATTGAAACGCAACAACGATTGAACACAATTTTGAATAAACAGTTGTTGAAAGTATGATACAGTAATCCTGGATAGTCAGGGAAATTGAAACTGTGTTAATTGGCTCGTTGGTCTTGTGGTTAGCTTATCTGCATCCAATGCAGAAGGTCCAGGATTCGATTCCCGCCAGTCGGAAGTTTTTTACCTTCTGATTTGGACTTCTTCTCTTCTTGTCTTAGGAGTTTGTAAACGGTGACTTTGGAGCCGTCCTAGCAACGAAGCACAAATTCAGAGTGGTTGTTATATTTCCTATTAAAAATATCGATCTTTGGTTGTATATCACTCACTCGTCGATTGCGTCGGGGCCTACAGGGTTGGCTTGGTCGCTTTGATTTACTGTCCCCCACTGAAAAACAGTTATTATATAACTGAGTGGGTAGACTCTAGATACAATTTATTTTTATTAAATTTACTGTAGTGGCTAAATTTAGGCAAAATTTTCGCCCACATTTTTAAAAAAACTTACCAAGAAGAGATACGTTTCAACGCCGAAACCAAGCTTCCGCGGTTCGTTCATACGATTGTACTTGATTGATAAGTATGTCCTGCACCCACTCGTGCGCCACACACAAGTGAGTGTGCTCCTCCCCATACGATTGTACTTGATTGATAAGTATGTCCTGCACCCACTCGTGCGCCACACACAAGTGAGTGTGCTCCTCCCCATACGATTGTACTTGATTGATAAGTATGTCCATGCACCCACTCGTGCGCCACACACAAGTGAGTGTGCTCCTCCCCATACGATTGTACTTGATTGATAAGTATGTCCTGCACCCACTCGTGCGCCACACACAAGTGAGTGTGCTCCTCCCCATACGATTGTACTTGATTGATAAGTATGTCCTGCACCCACTCGTGCGCCACACACAAGTGAGTGTGCTCCTCCCCATACGATTGTACTTGATTGATAAGTATGTCATGCACCCACTCGTGCGCCACACACAAGTGAGTGTGCTCCTCCCCATACGATTGTACTTGATTGATAAGTATGTCCTGCACCCACTCGTGCGCCACACACAAGTGAGTGTGCTCCTCCCCATACGATTGTACTTGATTGATAAGTATGTCCTGCACCCACTCGTGCGCCACACACAAGTGAGTGTGCTCCTCCCCATTTGGTTTTGCATGTTAGCAATTCGACAGCTTGGCCGGCCATTAGAGGGCGCTCAACGATTAAGTCAAAGTAAATGATCTCGATCGCAGGCGATAGGGGAGGCGTACCATGAGCAAGAGCCATGGCGTTGAGAAAACACAGTTTGAGATGAGGTTAAGATATATTTATTGAACATCGCAATGCAATGGACTCCAGATGAAAAGTAGGATCATCTCTTTGTGGCAAAATTGCTATTCAAAACAAATTGGATCAAATGGTATTTAACCTTTTTTTCTAATATGCACCAAAGGAACTAAGTATTGAATGGAATTGAAACCTGGTGATAAAGTATAAAGCACAATACACAAATTGCCTCTCAAATCAATGCTAATTCATCATTTTATCCCCACAGAACAAGAAACAAATAAACAATGCTTTACAAACAGAAACAAATAACATTATATTACTATAAACAAAAATGAACAAAAAGAAAAAAAACAAAAACATGATAGTTCACTGGAATTCGCCACGGGAAGGAAACTTCCATATTTGGGTTTCTGTGTGAATTATAGTGCCACCGAAGCAAGCGAGTGAGATTTTCAATATCGTCTGATCTACGGTGTTTTCAGGTTTACCGATGTGTTTACCGACAAAAACAGCAACCGAAGAAATTTGTCCATGACGCGGAATTTACAATAATACCCCTTGTTTGCCTCGACAACAAAGAAAACCAAACACAGCCATCAACGTATACAGCTTTACTCAGTGCATAGTTGTAGCAAAAATCACGCTAAAGAAACAACAATTGCAGCGCCCACTCAACAAAAATAAGTTCAATTTTATGCAATTTAAAAAGTATAATACACCCTTCTTATTTTGATGTACATTAAAAAAATATATCATCGCCGAGCAATCCTTCAGGTAACATGAGGTTTTCAAAAAACTAGCCTCACATCAAAGTCCATGGAGTCATTATGCCGTTGTAGAATTGAGGCAAACCGATTTCAACTTTCATGCTGTACGAAATCGGAAACATTCTATATTTGTACCATGCTCGGGTACTGGTGTATAGCCATAGTATCTGCTAACATTGTTGGTGGAGGCGCCGGGTTGGTAGGGCTAGCCCCGCCCACTAACCCCCAGGGTTACGCAACGGACGAAAATATATATTTTTTAAACTAGGCCACTTCGCTAGCTCTTTTTCCAGTCGCGTTGATGGATGAGCTTTTATGGTTGATTATCCGTCCTAATATCACGAAAATATCGTATTAGAAATCGGGGGAAAAATCGTAAAAGTACGATTTCTATGAGAAATATTTCTTAAAATGCCTCTTAAATCATAACAAATATAATTTCAGTGATTTTAAACGTTCCCATAAAGTTTCATCAAGATCGGAGTAGCCGTTTGCCCGGTCGCGGGCCAAATATCACGAAAATATCTCATTAAAAATCGAAAAAAATCGTAAAAGTACGATAATCATAATTTAATATTTGATCGCTTGCACCCAAATCGTGGGAAGTCTAAGCTCAGGGATTTAAGGTCCCCTCAAATCTTCATCAAGATCGCATATGCCGTTTGCCCGGTAGAGTGCAAACAGACAAAAACACACAAAAATAAGAGCTGATTTTTTTGGGAGTCAGTGAAATTGAACTCTTCGCTTCGCTCATCCAATCATGAAGAGGGTATGTAAGGTATAGGGGAAAATAGTGGGTATATTTTCTATAAGTGGAAGATTAAGTCCATGATAATAATGAAAGGGAACATAAAAAGAACATGAAAACATCATCTTTTAGAAAAATTGCTCTCATTGTAATTCTCATCATCCATCATTAGAGAGCGAAGCTCCTTTTTATTAATAACTTTTATGTCCGTCCGTCCGTCCGTGTGTCCGTTCGTCCGTGTGTCGTGTCACGATCAAAATCGAACCTAGCCTCCTTTAAATTGCCCTTCATCAAAGATCATAGAGAATGTTTTGGTGAGCCGGGGTCTCTGTATCTACATCTACTCGGCACCTCCACCAACAGGGGCGTGAACACACTCAGAGGTACGTGGAAACTGCTCTGTACATGGCGCGTTCCCTTGTTTATTGGAGTAGAACAACCAAATACACTGATTGATAGGTACACTCAATTTTAATATTGTAATTTAATACAAAGATCTTTAAAGTGGAATCACTCAGGGTTAAAGTAAAAAAAAAGCTTTTTTGTATGAAGATGAAAAGTTATGATAAGTTCGTTGGGGCCGTCCTAGCAATAAGGTACATGATTGTTCGGAATCAGCCTTGTTGATTCTGGCGCTGAGTAGTGAGTATGAGTCCCGCTTGAGTGATCCCCCACTGAAAATCAGTTCTGTGACTGAGTGGTTGTATGCATGTTTATTCTACGGGGAGATTAGAGAGGATGCCTTGGTGTTCAATCTATAAACAAGTAATCCCACTGCGACCATGCGATTGATAAAAAACCACTTCTCCATATTCCTTGTGTTATCACCTGCATAATCACCCCGGTTCATTGTAACGATCACTCCAATTGTAATTACGCCGAACATGGTTGAATGGTGCACCCCAGTGTTCTTGTCCAGTGTACGCGCCGATTAGTTCTAGCTTTGAGTAGTTCTAGGTAGAAAAGAGTGTTCGCATATCTCCGTCCACCACGCCTACAGAATAAGGGGCGTCAAGTACAACCAAAATAATGTATTCGACGACATTTTAATTTGCAGCACAACAGCAGCACTTGCAAACTAAACGCGCCGAGAATGGAACAAGAACTCGAACATCATGGACAGCTTTGTAAGTACTCGAGCAGAAGAAGTGTAGAAGAAATTGTTAGAAGAAACGTGTAGTTGTCGGTATTATTCTCTCAATGAGGACATTAGAGTCGATTTAATAAAACCAGGTTTTATATAACGTACTGATGAATATAAGTTACTGCTATGTCCGCCCGCCCGTCTGCGCGTGTGTAACGTCTCATGATAAAAACCAAACACGTAGTCAGATTGACATGCGGTTCGTTTTGTTTGTATATTGTCCTTCGACAAGGATGACGCAGAATGTTTTTGGTGCACCACGGCGGCAAGAGGGGGGGGGGGGCTAGCCCACTAGAATGTTTAAATTCGTTAACCGGCACCCCCACCATTTTGAATGAGCGAACAGGCGGAACCCTTTTACAGTGGGAAGCCTCCAAAAAATCAACACAACGAGTTGTTTCATTTTTGCATTCTTCTTCGAAAATCTGTCGATTTAGAAGCTTCGCTCCCTCTATTGGGTACTCCCGTGCTTGTTATAATAGCGCATGACCATGTGCTCTTGCTCTGCATCCTATAAGAATATTGTCCCAGGCAATATTGAGGGGTATCGTCAAAGTGATGGCGAGTAGGCCAACCTCACAAAGTTTTTTAACTTGTTCGATAGAGTATTTAAAAATAAACTTTAATAGAACAGGTAAATATTATTAAATACTTAATTAAACTTTTTCACTGCCCTTAATTTGGCTTTCTCAGGAAAAATAGCTCGGGTGTTTTATGTGTGTTTTTTGTCTGATTGTTCGCTGTCTACTGGAACGGCTATTTCATCTGTTGAAACTTAAAAAAAAAAACTTTCGAAATCTTTGAACTTGATATGGTTGGCAGTGAAGATAAATTGTGATATGAAAAGTGGCTATATATAGCAACCGTATCACTTCTCGTACGAATACCCGGTGTAGAGCACTGCAAATACGAATGAACATGATCACCTACTTGTTCGGGAAATGATGAAGGAACCCTCTGCGAGTGCGACCGAAGGAAACTTAGAGAAAGCACTTCAGACGGAATACTGGTGTCTGGAATCGATCCAACGACCTCCCGACTCGGGACTCCATGAAGTATCAAACCACGTGGTCTAGACTCTAAACCCCCTCACCCTACAGCCGGAGCCAACCCTTTGATCGAGGCACAGTAATTTAATAACCCAATTTCTCTGCACTTGAACTGAAGTTGGTCTTGGTTGGTCTTGGTAGGACTAGTCCAGTGATGAAGCTTTGAGAACAAGATTGAAATCCATGCACTGAGAAATACTCAACTGACTTTAATTAAAAGACCTGTCAAGTAAACAATGGGCTTCAAATGGGAGAGTTAATACCATTGGCAGAACAATTTGCATAACCATCGAATACAACAAAAAGAAATAGGGTCTACATTGGAACACCCCCTAAGTTTTATTAGTCAAATAGCGAAGCCGTCTCCTTATAGAAGTGAGTTACTGACTTGAGCGTCAGGACGAGACCAATTCTTTCTTCGGATTCCGAGGAAGTGACATACGAGTTTGGATACTTGAAGGGCATCACAGTCTGCAGCCCCGTGAAGAGTAAGTGCGACTTGAGAACAGTGCGAACAAGTGTGTGTAATACTCCTGCTACAGTACCGACAGTACCCGCCAGTCGATGATACCCAGCCAGCTATTCAGTTGCAAGTAATTAAGCGAGCGAAGCGAGCGTTTCCATTTGACTCTGCCGGAAAAAATAGTCACTGGTTTTGTTTTTTTTTTTTTTTTTTTGTTTGTTTGTTTTTTTGTTTTTTTGTTTGTATGTCTCGCGATAACGTTCGAACGGAGGCTCGGATCGAGTTGAAATTTTGACCATCCGCAAGCTTTGTTCTCGATTGAATGCCATTAGTTTTGTGGCAAAATCGTTCAAAAAGTTAAAAAGTTACATTAAAGTTAATCGAAAGTTTTTTTTTCAAACTAACCGGCGACAAAATCTGAGATAGCCAAATCATTTAGAATGTCCGTCCGGTCACGAATATGTTAATTTTAGTTTGATCCGATAAGTATGTAGATGGAAATTACATTATAACAAAAGTAACGTTGCCATGGCAACGAAAAGACGCGCGAAGTTTCTAATGCACTGCCACCTAGAAGTAATCAAAATACTTTCGAGGAAGCAGTCTATTATTTGTCAACAAAGAGTTTAAATAGTTTTCCCAAGGAGTCAAGGTCCTCTAGATGGCGGTGGATTTTAAAGTAAAGATTTAAACACGGGTTTACCCAAATACCTTGGCAATAATAAATAATACTGGAAACGCGAACGTCGTAAATTTTTAAATTTAGAAAAATGTGCAATGTGGGTCTAGCTATAGCACGTGCTCGCTTATCAACGCGTCCAACTGAGCGTTTCCTAGTAAGAATAAATAATAATAATAATAATACTAATAAATAAGTGTTACAAGTATTCTTCTGTGCCTGTTGTTGAAAATGCAGAATTTATAATCAACTCACAGGACAGATTATAACTGACAAAACAATAGATTGGGAATGTCTGCAAATCTCTACATCCCAATACGGAAGGCAGTCACGTGTTTAATAGATTCTGATATCACAGTCACACTCATCTTTATTGTGTTAATATTAATAGTTTTCTATGCGACTCTATACTATTCTTATGCTACTTCCCCTGTTATAATGTAAACTTCTGTTGGGCTTGGGTCTTACTTTTACCCTGCCTAATGTATACCAGGATGTAATGCATCTTATATTGTTTGTAGAGTTTAGAACACAAATAGTTATTATTATTTTGACATGCCTAGTAGCCATATACACAGCAGTTTACTTGTAAATATAGCATGTAGTGTGAAAGTAACCTACAATAGATTTATTGGTGACAAGAATGATACAATACTGAAAGCACAGATGACCAATCTGTAATCGGTGCTGGCTATCTGTGGTGGCATGTTTCACTCGACTCGTATCATCATCATTAGAAATTTTGAGTCGTCACCGTCACCGTCACCGTCGTCGTCATCGTCACCGTCGCCGTCATCGTCACCGTCACCGTCCCGTCATCGTCACCGTCACCGTCACCGTCACCGTCACCGTCGTCGTCATCGTCACCGTCATCGTCATCGTCACCGTCGTCGTCATCGTTATCATCATCATAGCTTATTGTAACGATTTGTTTAGAAAATTATATTACCTCCCTCTTCTCCCACCTTCCCTTCTATTCTGATTTTGTTTTTCTCATCCGATGACGGGAAAAGCCGATGTGTCCTCATAACTTGCATCACCCAATCCATACATGGAGTTTATTTCCATTATAATATCTTTTTGAAAGAACATGTTCAAGTACCAACTTTACTACGATAACGATTGACGAACAAACTGAAAACATAGCATTGACTTCTCTGTGAGATCTCGCCTGTATCAGTGATTTGACACCCAAGACTCCACCAGCTACCGTGATAGATGGCGGCCTAAAGCGCACACCCCATGTATCCCCTAATACGAACGACTACCCATAAATCTACCTTCCTGAATCCTGAGCTTTCTTTCCTCATCTCCTCAAAGATCACAGGGAACAAAGCACTCCAATCTGGGGCATGCTAAACTGCTATGCCGATGAGTATTTGATAGTTTTCCCATTCCCTCGCGATAGTGCGCGCTCTCGGCAGTGACGGCGCCTGTGACACTGACAGGCTAATCTCAGGATCAAGAGAGCTATTCCAGCTAATAGAATGAGTGTTGGTAAGCCTGGATCAGCAAGCTCGACACCTGGTACCAACTGTCTGTAAGTGATAATTACAATACAGATGATGTGGAAACGCTTGGGAATTTAAAAGAGAATTAGGTCAAGCATTAGGGGAGTACCCTAAAGAGGAAGAGAAGAGAGATCGTCAAAGAAAAACAGAAACATAAAATAATTCGCAGAGCTTTGATATTTTGGTGGCGGTGCCTGTTTATTAAGGTAAAGCTTACAATAAAATATGTTCCTCGATTGTTCATGCATTCAATAATTGTTGGGGTACTGGGCATACGAATTTTCTAGCTTTCTAGGGAGCAATAGCCACCTATTCCCTCTCCCCCCCCCATATCTTACCATCAGGGTCACCAAAACTATTCTGCATCATCCTTGTTGGAGGGCAATGCCAACATAAAACGCAAGTCAATCAGAAGTCTTGTTCGGGTTTTATCGTGACACGTGACACACACAGACGGACGGACAGATGAGAGCTTCCAGGCTCAGCATCTCCAAGAACATTCTGTAGCATTCATGTTCAAGGTATTCAAGGAGAATGTTTACTCCGACATCAGGTAATACCGTCATGTTTGATATCACTAGGAAACGCTCAGTTGGACGCGTTGATAAGCGAGCACGTGCTATAGCTAGACCCACATTGCACATTTTTTTAAATTTTAAAATTTGCGACGTTCGCTGTCCACAGGGCCATGTTTCCAATATTAATTATTATTGCCAAGGCATTTGGGTAAACCCGTGTGTAAACCTTTACTTTGTGGATAAAATCCACCGCCATCTAGAGGACCTTGACTCCTTGGGAAAACTATTTAAACTCTTTGGTGACAAATAATACACTACTTCCTCGAAAGTATTGTGATTACTTCTAGGTGGCAGTGCATTAGAAACTTCGCGCGTCTTTTCGTTGCCATGGCAACGTTACTTTTCTTATAATGCGATTTCCATTTACACTACTTATCGGATCAAAATAAAATTAACATTTTCGTGACCGGACGGACATTCTAAATGATTTGGCCACCTCAGATTTTGTCGCCGTTTAGTTTTTAGAAAAACTTTCGATTAACTTTAATGTAACTTTTTAACTATTTGAACGATTTTGCCACAAAACTAATGGCATTCAATCGAGAACGAAGCTTGTGCGGATGGTCAAAATTTCAACTCGATCCGAGCCTCCGTTCGACCGCTATCATGAGCCAAAAATGCTGCGCGACTTTCCGTTGCCATGGTAACGGTAGTTTGTTATAATGTAATTTCCATCTACACTACTTATCGGATCAAAATAAAATTAACATATTCGTGACCGGACGGACATTTTAAATGATTTGGCCACCTCAGATTTTGTCGCCGTTTAGTTTAAAAAAAAACTTTCGATTAACTTTAATGTAACTTTTTAACTTTTTGAACGATTTTGCCACAAAACTAATGGCATTCAATCGAGAACGAAGCTTGCGGATGGTCAAAATTTCAACTCGATCCGAGCCTCCGTTCGACCGCTATCATGAGCCAAAAATGCTGCGCGACTTTCCGTTGCCATGGTAACGGTAGTTTGTTATAATGTAATTTCCATCTACACTACTTATCGGATCAAAATAAAATTAACATATTCGTGACCGGACGGACATTCTAAATGATTTGGCCACCTCAGATTTTGTGTCCGTTTAGTTTAAAAAAAAAACTTTCGATTAACTTTAATGTAACTTTTTAACTTTTTGAACGATTTTGCCACAAAACTAATGGCATTCAATCGAGAACGAAGCTTGCGGATGGTCAAAATTTCAACTTGATCCGAGCCTCCGTTCGAACGTTATGGCGAGACATACAAACAAACAAACAAACAAAAACAAACAAACAAAAAAACAAAAAAAAACAAAAAAACAAACAAAACCAGTGACTAATTTTTCCGGCAGAGTCAAATGGAAACGCTAGCTTCGCTCGCTTAATCATGCGACGTTTACCCACCTGTCGTTGCGGAACAGGGGTTGTTTTGTGATCTGCTATAAACACTCAATACTGTGTTGGTATGCACAATTGTAATCTACTCACAACGTAACTCGGCAATGTCCATCACCCTCATTCACCCACTCTACATCAATAAAACATATTATTGTATATTAGGCCTAACCCGTTTGTGTGGTGTTCGTTGACCCGGCGGTTTATCCTTGTTTGCAATGCAGAGGGTACCGGGTTCATATTTCTGCGCGTGCAAGGGTTTTATTCGCGCTCCTTCTGGATAGTAGACTGCACTACAAGACTTTGGAGCCGTCCTAGCAACTTGCCATGCACGTATATCAACGTCCCCCGCCAAATCGCTGTTCTTGAAACTGAGTAGATGGACAATACTTATATAGAGCATGGTTGGGCTGATTGACATCGCACTAGTTTGAAATGTTGCGGTTGTTACGGAAGAGGAAATGGAGGGCTCTACACTCACAACCGAAAAGGTGGAAAATTCGACCCCTAGGGGGATATCACCTGTTCGACCCCTGTTTTTAGAGGGTCGACCATTCGACCCCTTCGAAAACAGGGTATAATAGTCGACCGCTATAAGGCGAATAAATGCACTCGTAGGGTAGATTAATCTCCACAGGTTATTGTTACCTATAGGTTCTAAAATAGGGCCCTTTAAGAGATTATTATCGTCTCGTAAGGCCCACTCTAGAATGGGGTTATTGTCACCTATAGGTTCTAAAATAAGGCCCTTTAAGAGTATTATCGACCCGTAGGGGTAGATTAACCCCAATCTCGATAGACCTCTAAGAAGATTATTTTCGTCTTGTAAGGGTCGATTTTATTACCCCTGATGCAAGCAAAAATTTCGACCCGTACGATTTCTACTTTAGTCTTCAGGTTGAAATTTCTGCTCCTGTAGTGGGATTAATGGAACCTTACAATTATTTACTTTGGTAATTAAACAGTGATGATGAATGTTCCTGTAAGAAAGACATGCATCATTGAATAGCCAGTAGAATGATTAATATTACATATAAATTTCATAATGTTAAAAT
Source organism: Sweltsa coloradensis (assembly GCA_024449915.1). Classification (NCBI taxonomy): domain Eukaryota; kingdom Metazoa; phylum Arthropoda; class Insecta; order Plecoptera; family Chloroperlidae; genus Sweltsa; species Sweltsa coloradensis. Next base: position 395,488 of record JAMZAV010000260.1, read on the forward strand.
CTCGGAACTCAGCGAGGCTCGAACCTGGTACACCTGGAGGAAGAGTATACACTGTCCTAGTCATTAAACCCAATACACCAAGACACCGTATACCTCGAGCGCGTCTGTAGTGATACACCTCAAGATCAGCAGGGTGATATCTATCTACCCTTAGAGGTATATTATTCTTCCCCTAGGAGACGAACAGATACACCTCAAGATGTGATTATTATGCCCGCAGTTAGTTAGTAATCAACCTATGAGGTATATATTTCGACCAGAGACGGTTGAGTTTTCACCTCTCCGAGGTCGTATTTGTTCGACCCGCAAAGTGATATTTATCGACTCTTAAAGGTATATTATTCTTCCCCTAGGAAACGAACAGATACACCTCACGATGTGATTATTTTGCCTGCAGTTAGTTAGTAATCTACCTATGAGTTATATATTTCGACCAGAGACGGTTGAGTTTTCCCATCTCAGAGGTGTTATTAGTTCGGCCCGCAAAGTGGTATCTGTCTACCCTTAAAGGTATATTATTCTTCCCCTAGGAGTCGAACAGATACACCTCAAGATGTGATTATTATGCCCGCAGTTAATTAGGAATCAACCTATGAGGTATATTTTTCGACCAGAGACGGTTGAGTTTTCACCTCTCAGAGGTCGTATTTGTTCGACCCGCAAAGTGATATTTATCGACTCTTAAAGGTATATTATTCTTCCCCTAGGAGACGAACAAATACACCTCAGGATGTGATTATTATGCCCGCAGTTGGTTAGTAATCAACCTATGAGGTATATATTTCGACCAGAGACGATTGAGTTTTCACCTTTTAGAGGTGTTATTAGTTCGGCCCGCAGAGTGATATTTATCTTCTCTTAAAGGTATATTATTCTTCCCCTAGGAGACGAACAGATACACCTCACGATGTGATTATTATGCCTGCAGTTAGTTAGTAATCAACCTTTGAGGTATATATTTCGACCAGAGACGGTTGAGTTTTCACCTCTCAGAGGTCGTATTTGTTCGACCCGCAAAGTGATATTTATCGACTCTTAAAGGTATATTATTCTACCCCTAGGAGACGAACAGATACACCTCAAGATGTGATTATTATGCCCGCAGTTACTTAGTAATAAACCTATGAGGTATATATTTCGACCAGAGACGGTCGAGTTTTCCCATCTCAGAGGTGTTATTAGTCCGACCCGCAGAGTGATATCTATCTACCCTTAGAGGTATATTATTCTTCCCCTAGGAGTCGAACAGATACACCTCAAGATGTGATTATTATGCCCGCAGTTGGTTAGTAATCAACCTATGAGGTATATATTTCGACCAGAGACGGTTGAGTTTTCACCTCTCAGAGGTCGTATTTGTTCGACCCGCAAAGTGATATCCATCGACTCTTAAAGGTATATTATTCTACCCCTTGGAGAATAATTTTATTCCTCTACTGGTTTAATATTATCTCCATTTGAATCCATTAATTACCTTTGAGAGTTCAAATTTCGAACTCTATTGGCAGGTTTTTAACTTTTCATGGGTCTATTATTTAGGCTTTCGAGGGCGTGTATTTATCCGATTCTCGGTCGAATATCTCCACTTAGAGGTCGATAAATATACCTCCACGGGAAGATTTTTGTCATGTTAGAGGTATTTCCCATTATCTACCCCTACAGGTAGTTCTTGGTTGATTTGGGTTCAATATTATACCTTTTCAGGAAATTCGCCTGTCTGAGGAACATTTTTCGACCCTTAGTTACCCTTTCTTACCCCATTCTACCAACTTATACCCTTGGGTAGAATTTTCAACCCGTACTTACCCCTATCGACCCCTTAATCGACCCCTTTCGACCTTTTTCATTTTGAGTGTATGGTCCCACTTTACTACAAACGAAAAAATGTATGTGTTTTACTAAACTTTGCAAATCGACCATTTTCGTAAACTGTTTCTGGCTAAATAGGCACACATTTTGATAATGTACTAACTATATTGTTGTAAGGGCTGACCATGTATCCTTGCTTCACACCTATGCAAGGGAAATTTCCAAATGTCAAATGTGTCCCATTCCCTCTTAATCAATGTAATTAATTGAGAACCAATGTAAAATAATATTTATCTAATTAATACAAGGTTTTTAAGCATAAGCCCACTTTAAGGACATAGTTATTGATTCATACCAATTATCGTAGAAGTTTGCCCCGACTGGGGTTCAAACCCAGAACCTCCGGCTTAACTCTATAGCTCTACCAATTGAGCTACCGGGGCTACAGAACAACCTTTACTTGAATTGATATTTGTTGTGATTGTTACGTGTGGTGTGATTGTTGACTATTAATAAATATTGGCCCAGAAGCATCCGAAGCACATTATAAAACTTTGCATCGTCAGAATTTTGTCTAAATCTGCCGCAAAAAAATTCCCAGATACTGTAAATTTTGTACTTTTTAATAAAATCAAAAATCGTGAATTTTAAAAAAATGTTTTAAAACCAATTTTAGAAAAGTGTTACTGTAGAGCCCTATATTTTTACTTTTGCGACAATTATGTTCAAAATTTCACACCTGTGGTGTCAGTCAACCAAGCGATCAGGAATATGGCTAAAACGCATGTCCTATATCCTCATAATGACAGTTATCGTCGTGGTGAATATGACTGGCACGGGGCCCCCTGCCCCCAGGGTCAACCAATACATTCGTATCGTCCTCATAGAAGGGCAATGCCAACGGAGAAATCGCACGTCAATCGGAGGTACGTTCTGCTTGTGTGGTACTTATGTGGCTTATAGGAATAGGATGATAACTCACATCCAATATTCACATCAACACCGACAGTGGTGCGGGATGGCTTACATGTATAGGTTAGAATCCCACTGCCGGTAATCCAGAATGAGATCAAATGCTAGGAATATGCTACCAAGTCAAAAATAGCGAATGGCTTTGCAACCTGGTTCATTTAGAAAATCAAAACTATTTTTTTCAAATTTTTCTGATCGGGTACACGGCTAATATCGCTACTTAAAATAATTTCAAACTTCAATTCGCCAAAGCACACCATTCAACGTAGGTATAGTTGTGTTTTTGTGACATTAATTTTTAGCTGTTTTTCTAGAGGCGGACCGAGTGAGAGAAGATTTTTTTAACAATTGTCTTTTCTGCGAATTGTTTCGTTTGGCGGTACAAATCGGTACAAAATACCGCCAAACGAAAAAATTCGCAGAAAAGACAATTCTTAAAAGAATCTCTCTGTCAGCATATAGAAAAACAGTTGAAAATTAATGTCACAAAAACACAACTACCTACGTTGAATGGTGTGCTTTGGCGAATTGAAGTTTGAAATTATTTTGAAGTAGCGATATTAGCCGTGTACCCGATCGGAAAAAAAAATAGTTTTGATTTTCTAAATGAGCTAGGTTTCATAGCCATTCACTATATTTTGACTTGGTAGCATATTTCGGAAAATAGAAAAACGCGGTCGAATAGCCTTAAGCAGGCCTTGGTTATTCCCCAAGTTATAACCTTAGTCCCCGAAGAGGGTCACACAGGGTAAACCTGATGGGAACCCTACAGCGGGTATCCTTACGAAAAGTTTATTTTCTTATCTTACAATATTGATTGGAATATATTTAAACGATTGTTATGAAATTGAGCGTGCAGCTTGTATAATGTTTTGTTTTGTACACCCGGTCCACTTGCCCATCTTTCCACCACCCCCGTCACGACGCTAACAGTGCGGTGTAGAAAGCCAAGGAATGAATGTATCCGACCTCTTGGGTGAATATGAACAAAATGCCACGAACGACGTGAAACAAATGTCTCTGGAAGCGTTCATGTATACTGTATAGAAAGTGATAAACCACACTTTCAAAGGTGGCGACCTATTGTTGTGGTCACTCCTAGTCCTAGGATCTAGGAATATCTCGTATGGCGAAGCAACTTGCTTCTTGATTAATGGTTATGGTGGTTTGAATGCGATAGTCAACAGTTATAGCTGAAGATAATTTATGTATAACTATAATACATATATTTACAGCATCTTATAAATATATTTAAAAGTTTGTAGCTGTATTCTCCTAGAGCCACGTACACAAAGGGCTCACCTGATTCGAATGCAGGTTGTCATTGGGGAGTGATGTGTTTCATAAGATGCGGCTGGTTCTTAGACGCCGCGACGCCCGTGGGAGGGGCAGCGTCTCGGGCTTGACCAACTGGACAAGGGTTCGAGCCCTAGAAGGGCAGAGCCCGACGTGGATGGTAGATCGCGGCGGCCGCGCACACTCGGTGTGGGGCGGGAGGTTGCGCCGTCCGCCGGGCGGCGCGCACGAGCACAGGCCCCGCGGCCGAGCCCGCGCCGACGTCACGGGAGTGGGACAGAGGAGGCCCGGGACTCGTGCGGCGAGGGCGACACTCGAGCCGCCTCGCAATCACGCAAACACGTCACAACGCAACCAAGCATGACAATCATTTCACCATTACAAGAAAAAAACAAAATAATTGTAACAATTAAATCAATATGGTCCGCTTAGCTTATAAATAATTCTAGATTGATGTCTAGACATCCAGCTAGCGCATATCATAGGCAGGTACAGTCTAACACCCGCACTCACTTCAACAGATAACCTTGTATAGGATTATATATTTTAGAATTATAATAGCTAAAAGTAAAGGCTAGACGTAAAATAAATAAATAAATAAATAAATAAATAAATAAATAAATAAATAAATAAATAAATAAATAAATAAATAAAAATAAATAAATAAATAAATAAATAAATGAATCACTCATATTTCTTGTGCATGGCTCAATTTCTATGCATTGGCTGGGAGTTGAACCCCTCACTCACTACAGTCCTATCTACCAACTTGTATGTTGTATCAGCCTCAGCATACCTCACCGCACCTGTATCAGATGACTATATAGCTCCCACCCCTCACTACACCCCTATCTACCCACTTGTATATCTATCAGCCTCAGCATACCTCACCGCACCTGTATCAGATGACTATATAGCTCCCACCCCTCACTCACTACACCCCTATCTACCCACTTGTATATCTATCAGCCTCAGCATACCTCACTAAGGTGACCAGACGTACCGGTTTGACTGGTACAGTACCGTTTTCAGAACACTTGTACCGGTGTCCCGAGAGACTCCTTAAAATGACGTATTTGTACCGGTTTGCAATTTTGGGGAGAAAGTGTCCTGGTATTTTCTTAACTATACCGTGCTTGGAAGGATAATGTTTTACTTAAAAATACACTCCTCTGATAAATGCTGATAGTAAAAACAGTGAAATAGTTCTTCCACTTCCAAGAAGATACGTAATTCATTTTCTCTAGGGGTGTGCCAGTATTATTAATGAGTTTGGTGGAGGTGCCGGGTCGCGCACGTGTGTGAAAACGTTAAAGTCGTTAGACCTATATTTTTGGCGCTACCTTACCAATGCTGATTACTTAGCCATAATAGTAACCTGAGTCTTTTGTGATACACATGTATATTCATTTTGTAAGTTTTGAACTATTTTTGGGCACAAATAATACAAACATGTCACTATAATGTTTGTTTCAATATTTTCATGTAATATCACATACTTTGAGCTTGATGCTTGATCATTACAGTGATCTAGAGATGGGTTACATTTTAAAATCAATTAGATGTTCACGTTTGGAGCCTACATTTAGACTAACATCAATAAATAAAATTAATATTGTTCATAGTGTAAATAATAAATATAGTTAAAGAGCAAAATAGTGAAATTTAAAAAAAATAAGACGAAGTACTCGGACTCGTGGACTCGATACTCGAGTTATTCTAAGAACTCTTTTCGGACTCGACTCGAACTCAGAAACCAGGAATCGCACACCACTAATTTTCTCAGTCATTATTTGCATTGATTTTGTTTATAATGGTAAATCAAAATGTATCAATCATACAACTGAACTGCGGTTTTTATTAACTACATACCTACACTTATTATTTCGTTGTGAAGACAAAGTGTATTAAAAGCTTAACCAACCATATTATACAAATTTCATGCATTTTTAAATTAACTTTATTCTTATTGATAAGGCCTTTATTAGTATAATGCCATCATCAATACATTATTATCTGTTGAATGTTTGTATTTTGTTTTGAGTTATCATTTTTGAACTACTAGATAAAGATTTTATGACTACAAAATTGTACACATTACAACCATATTTGAATCATATTTTCATGTCTGAAAGCTATTTTCTAGGTATTTGACTCAAATATATCTACGAAATCGCCTCTGGCGGCTGGGGGCTCTGCCCCAAACCCCAAAATGGTCCGTGGGGTACATATGCTTACACTTTTGTAATTGTCCCGGTCTGTAACTTTCAAAATATTGTCTCCTTACATCTCACCGCACCTGTATCAGATGAACATAGGCTATAGCTTGCACGGTGCACCCCAAACTCATCTCATCCCATTCGACGAGTCGTGACACCAGACACGATTCCTTCAGTTGCCACCATTAATCACAGCTCGACAACCGCTATCGGCATCTGATCGCTTTCATCTAGAATTTATCTCTCTTATCAAACAATGGCAATCGGCAGTGGCATGCGGTCTTTTTAGATTCAGATATAAATAAATATGTGATCAAAAAAGTTGACAGCATAAGAAGCAATCAGCCAAAAGATGGCGTTCTTGTGTTTTGTGTAACAGATTGTCTGTATGACGGGTATACGAACCACGGCAACAGCTTATTACTACCGCGACTCGACTCACTTTATGGACTCATATTGGGCTTGTAGGCCCAGCGGGGTATGCTTACTTTAAATACCAGTGGAAGATCGGCGTCCTTGTTTTTATTAGTTCTGTCTCTCTCTCTTCTACCTAAAGGACCTGAATTGTGAGGCCAGCAATCCATCAACTCCACACCAACAACACCCGCGAAACAGAACAAAGCTATAACACACTGCAGTGTTGCTTGTGAACGTAAAGAACATGTACACACCACGCACCTAAGCTGTGCTGCTGTCAAGTGACTACATACACAGGACGCAATAGAGACGTTTGACAAGCGCTAAAAAGCTAATTACGTAGTATATCCATTCAGAGAAAAAATACGATAAATAATAAAATAAAACTAAGAATCTAGATTGGTTTCTTGGCGTTACGGACATGACATATCGTTTACAAGTTACAACTAACGCTTCCACGTGTAATCAATAGCTGTCTATGCTCATTGCTCAGGAGCTTATCACGGGTGAAACACGGTAGACGGCCGTGTCATGTTGGGGCGATTTCAACTGAAATACACAACACAGCATCAGAAACAACCGGCTAACGTAGGCTAGAGCTCTAGGATACAACATGTTTTCAACATTAATCAACCACTGAAAAAAGTGAACAGTACTTTTTTGTAATAAGCTTAAATCACGATAGCAAAACCATCGATTGATTTTCATGTCGCTTGTCGTTCATGACAAAAACTAGTAATGACGTTCAACCGATTACAAACATTTTTGAATTACTTATTCAAATCGAACCAAATAATCGTGGCTGGCGTCGTTTGTTGTCAGAAAGTTTCGTAATGAAATGTGTAAGCATGGTTGAGTGACCTGTGATGTCGGTGAGAGCGCCATGCTGCGACGGTGGGACTGATAGATGCACTCCCACTGTCCCGTGTCACTTCATTACACACCGTCTCACCCACTCGCTCTAGCCACCGTTGCTCCACAGTCCACACCCAACTCGACAGCTGGAAACAAACCCTAATCGTATTTATGATTATTGCGAGCGCTTATTGCATCGCGAACATGCCCCGGCCGTCCCGCCTAGCGCCGAGGAACTATTACCGATGAGTTAATAGTGACAAGGTATAAGAGGACGGAGGCGGTAATATCCGTATCAATTCGCAGCATCTATTGAGGAGCTTTGGATTCCGAGCCGAGTCAAGTACAGAGTTTTGTAATATATTAGCTGTGTCTTGAAGCAGACGAGCAGAAGCCATTTCCAAGAATCTGAGAAGGGCAAACATCCCATACAAGAATAACTAGCATATCAAACAAGGTTCAAAAGTACTTCTTGTATCTGACTATAGAAACATGTATCGAAATAGAGTAGTGTGACATGAGGGTGATAAAGTGATAATCCAATGAAATGGATAAACCCGTTGACTGTCACTGAATGCATTGTTCGTGCCAATTCAAAACTAAACTGAGTGTAGTTACTTAATTCTTTCCGGATTTTCAACAACTTTTCAGCAATCAGAGTAAAGAGGAAATTTCTTTGATGAAGCATTCATTATTAATTAGGCCTACTGTCTAGAGAAACCAAAAATATTAAAGAGGACAATAATAACGAAATACCTATATCTGTCATCTGTATGTAAACTGATGTTATAAATCATTTCAATGCAGCGGTACATAGAAGCATTTCGGATTAATAAGGTTTACCGACAGTGTTGGCTCGTCCCGGATTCAAATCCCGCCGAGACCGGCAATTTTGACTGAAGGTTTTTTCGGAGGTTTTCCTCGGTCGTTAATGCGAATGCAACGGATTGAATCCTCTTAAAACAGTCCTCGGACATCCCTTCACAATTGTCCTCCGCAACATACCTATATATAGTTAGGACACCTGAATTGCACCCTGGGCAGGCTTCCCATAAAAGTTATATGTTAATTAAGCTTAAAGGTTAATTAAAAAACTCAAGCAGTTGCAACTTGCATTGATTTTAATAATTATGTTCAAGAAGGACACATTGCTGAAGTGATCAGGTGCTATTGACATGACCTTGATACGATGCTTATCGCAATTAATTATCTAGTCTAGAGTCTGGGTACTTTGTCTCAAACTGTCAGTTTTCAAGGTTTACCTCAACCAAAATGTGGACGTCATAAACAAACCATGAATATCCGATTGCCGATGTCCGAGGGCTGTCGAGTCCTGCATTCGTGTGCTAGCGATGAGCCATCCGAGTAGGCGAAAAACACGTAGCCCTACAAACCAGTTTTAAGTAAACTGTAATCGAACCGATACAAACTGAATATCACATGTCAGTATCGTGGCATCCTGAAAGTGATGTCCCTATTAGAGCAATCAGAGTGTATCGTATTGACTATGTGATCGGGATAAAACACAACACAAGGCACCTCAAATGAAGCACATGCAAAGCAAATGTTACGAATCAGTGGTTATTGGGTATACGTTGTGTCAACAGAAGCTGAAAGAAAAGTGAATGCCTATCAACTCAACGCACCCAAATATAACTAATTTGGCAATCTTTTTAGACGAGAGAGCGCAGCGACTTAGTCTTGCGAATCACAACGCAAGTCGAACGGGTCTTCCTCGTGATTAATTTGTCTGATTGTTTGTCTGGCCGAACGACCAAACAGATTGAGGTGAAATTTGAAACAGACATCCGTGATCAGTGTACTGAGAACTGCCAACAAAATGAGCAAAATCAGTTGCGATTTAAACCTACAAGAAATAATAAATTGAACAATAGGCTGAAATGTGTAGGATGCAATTTAACGACAATGGTCTTGTTCTCGAAGAAATAATTTTTATCGATCACGTTTTAATTGCCTGGCGGCGACACCGAGGGTGACACCGTGCAGTGACCAAGGTGTAAGAAATCTCCACGCTCAAGGTTCCTAAAATTCCGCTGCGAGATTGAGTAAACCTTACAATCTTAACACGAACTTCGTTTTGGCTATGTTTCTCATTGTATGCATTTCACAACATGTTCTATAATTTTCCAGAAATAAAATAATCCGGAAATAAAAAAAATCTCTCGACCCTTGATTGAACCCGAGTCACCCACAAGGTGCCTTAGCCAAGTAGACTAGGAAAACGCCAAAGTCGTTGTTAGACGCGTGAGCGAGTACCCGGGAACATTTGCATTTGTTCATTGATGTATAAGGTATACATGATAGGGTTTTGAGTTTAGTTGGTACAAGGAAACGTCAACTGCAAGGCCATCGCCACTCTAGTCTATGATAAGCTAGGGAGGGAGGAAAGACCGTCGTATGTAGGGGGAGGAAAGGGAATGTTACACTCGCCGGGTACCCAACGCCTAGGCCTAACAAATACTTTGGCGTTTTCCTAGTTATCATATGCTATGTTTAAAACTTTCATTGTAAAGCCACAAAATAAGTGTTTACCATCGCGGAGGAAAATTTAATCAATATAAATAGGTATCAATTTTTTAAAAGTTGATTTATGTTCTTTTCGCACTATTGCTGGCAGCCTCGACGCTAGTGTTTGCGGATGACTATACATTTATGTAATGACTAATGAGTCATTCTTTTCGCACAACTATTCGCTGTCAATGGGACACACCACCGAATTCGAAATAAGTTATTAGCAAAGTGACATAAATTTATTTTCTATTGTTTTATGTTACGGAATGTTGTTTTCGTTGGCATTGCCCTTCAACACTGAAAAACACAGAATGTGTTTGGTGACCCTGGAAATAGGGGAATGCAAGAGCAAACTAGGAACATGTTTCACCTTAAATAGGGAGCGAAGCTTACCATTCGTGTTCCTCATTAATGGTGGAGGTGCCGGCTACATGGATATTCAAACTGTCAGTGGAAATAGCCCCGCCCCCTTACTCCATGGTCATCAAAAACACAAAGCATGTCATCCTTGTTGAACGGCAACGTCAACAAACGGACGTCGTGATCATTGCTCATCGTGAGACGTGACGGGCGGACAGACAGAAATGATGCATGCTCATGCAGCGCGGAGCTTACCCCCTGACAAGTACAGTAAACCATCATTAAACTTTTGATTCATTCATTTGTATTGCTTAACGTCTCATATTGATGCACTAAGGCTATTCGAGACGATCAGTGGTGATAGATGATGATGAAGGGTGAATAGAAGGGAGGAGGGGAAACCCGGTACCGGCACGTAGCCAACTCTTTTCGAAAAGTATCATGGGGACCAACGGCTTAACGTCCGATCCGAAAGGTCGGTGTAACTTTGACAAGTCATATAGGTTCCTCCACTAGCCCGGACTGCCGAGCAGACGTCGAGAAGAACGAAGCCGTTGCACTAGCTCTCGAAACCTCCATCTGCTCTAACCAGCGGTATACGTGAGTTTCAAGGCTGAGCGATCACCCACTCTACCACTGACCACGCCCGATGTTGCTTAACTTATTTAACTTTTACATGAAGGGCTGTTCATGACTCTCTTGAAAATCACTCGTTTTTCTAAAGGTATACTAGGTAACTAGATAAAAGAAGAATGATTGTATTTTACAATGTTTTCGCAATGAACAATCCCACCCACATATCAAATGTTACTATACTAGCTGATCACTGAAGAGTAAGTGTTGGCAGTATGTGAAAGATATAACACATAATATAACTAATACCAATCACTATTGTGCTGGGGCCAAGCAAACACTTCGGGTGCAGGTTAAGCACAATCTTCAAAGTTCGGATTCGGGGTCGAATAAGAACAAGCAATTATTTTTTAAAGTTGTGGCCAATTATTATTTCACAGTATGCTATTCTCATCCAATCTGTGCCACATAATAAACAATACAAATGATTATTATTTTCTCTCTCTCTCTCTCTCTCTCTCTCTCTCTCTCCCGCTACATGTAAAGCAAGAATATGACAACCGACATCTATCAAATGTATAAATACCATAGAAAAGTGCAGCAAACATCTCTAGGTGTGGGAAATGTTGACAGACTGACATGTTGGAAATGCGCCTAGTGCAGTGTCCATCTTTTACTGGCACAACCATCAGGTCAACGATTCCCCAGGCTCGCATAGCAACTTCGCTAACATCACAGACAACATGTCGATCATGGGTTTTCTCGCTCAAAGGGAAGTTTTTGAATTCCATAAAATTTTGTTTTGGTAATTAGTTCTTAGCTGCCAAAAAAATTCGGGAATTACGGACTTGAAAAGCTCGGGTTGCGTTTTAGTTAAATGAGTCAGGTTCTAATGAATAGAACAGAAGCAAAATGCAAACATCAGGTACTGGATTGAACTGTGACGGGCATGACTTGACCTAACCTACCTATAAGCCTGGACCGAGGCACGTTGACGAGTGCAAGAAGGCTCCAGCTACATCACCATCAGCCGGAGTGTTTGTAACTTATAATGAAAAAGTCGTAAAATGGAAATTATCGCGAGCAATTCACAATTGAGACTATCAATTATTTGGGTAAGTTCCATAGCCACGGCATTTGGAAATGTTTTAGTTTCTTAGTCCTAGTAGACTTAACCTATTTCGTCCAGAGAGTATGGAAGTATAGTAACGACAATGCAATTATATTTTTAATATGTTTATGAGCCATGTTTTGTGATGCTGTACAGTGAGTGTACACTGTACAGTACTGTCACAAGTAATATTGCACGAGAACTATAGGTGCACAGGTAAAATCGACGCATTCGGTTATTAGAGAAAGAGCAAATTGCAAGCAAGCGCATTGCTTCTATTTTCCAATCATCGGCGGAATTAATAGATCGCCAATTTGCAGGGGAAAACAAACAGTGAATATTATTATCTTTATACATCCCAGTTAGTATCATTCAAAATTCACGTTTGAATTTCAAGGAATTCAATAGTAATTAGGTATACTAAAGAAGAAAGTAATTTCAAATACAATATAGTACTAATATGATGTGACGTATTTAGACAAAAGGCAGATTCTACAGTCACATTGCCATGCACTTTGAACGTGGGAAAATAACGACTGATAATTGGGTCACGACTCCTCGTCCGGGCAGCTTACGGACGATGATTAGAAATCAAAATCAAATCTGATGTGGGTGCAGGGTGGTGTGTGTAGTCTGGCGACACCCACTCGATATTGAATCCATCCATTCCAACTCGATACCGGTTATATTAAGTACGAAACAAGAAGATATGGCAACAGTACTTCTCAAAACAGTTTACCAGCAATTGATCAATGATTACTTCACCAATTTTTGAATCCCTAGTAAACAAATAAGTCAATTAAAGGGTGAAATCTATGGGTGAACGAGAGTGTGGCAGTGGCGGACGGACAGACAGACAAACAGACCGAGCGGACGGTTCGATTCGATTCGATCTCGCTCAGGGCCGTGAATCACGAGTGGAATGTTCAAATTGCATAGTTGGCCAAGACAATAAAATCCGCGGGGAAGCAAAAATCATAATGAATGGACACCTCTACAAAGAGCGGCCGAGGACTGTCATGTTTTGTGAGGCGAAACAAAAGGGAGGTACCGGACGAATGACTACAGTACACAAAGCGCCTGCGATACAGTAGCGTGGCTGTTGAAAGCAATAAGAGAAACAATCACACGATCTTCCTTCCGTCCGTTGGTTTGGTACGGCCATGCTCTCGCTCACATGGGTCATGGCTATCGTAGTGTTTTACCCGCGCCATCTTCAACACTGATTGTCCGTCAAATAATTTCTAAACACACTTATAATTTGAATTATTATTTATTACTGTTTCGGAAGGAGGAAAATTTTAGAACTTTTTTCTCGTTTATTTCTACACAGCACATACTACAGCACCATAAAAATCATTTACTAAAAATGGTTAATTTCCTCTAAATTATTCTTTCTTTGTGTTTAAAGGTTTTTTATCTTCTAAAGAGAAATTGATAATGAATAATGATGTCTCTGATTCTCTTCAATATTTTGAGTTTAGTATGTATTTTAATTTGTTGAAATAAATAATAATGATAATAATAATAAAAATAATAATAATGAAAATAATAAAAATAAAACTTATGAATACGATATTGTCATATTTCTAGGCCCTACTAATCGAGTTTCAAAATGATACCGGAGACGTAGCAAATGGGGGTCCGCGGACTTGCCCCGGGAAAATATTTAAGTTCAATTCTATTTTGTGAGTTTTACATATTTTGGAGATTAAATAAAAGAATTCGAAAATATATACATAATTTCCCTACTTTTCCAATGTTTTATTTCCCTACTTTTCCAGGTTTTCCACACTTGTAGGCAACACCCTGCAAGTACTGTTGTACGCCTTGACGATCAAAACCCCAGATTTTGCTATATGCCAGTGCCCCATGATTATAATAATGACGTAATTATTTGTTCAAATGTGATTCATTTTTCTTTTATAGATTGATAAATATAGATGTATTAATTTATTATACATTCTGTGTTCTCACGTGTATGACGAAAGAAGAATAAAACTTGCCCCATCTCTCTCTCTCTCTCTCTCTCTCTCTCTCATCCCCCCTCAACCGCATGGTGATAGCTTCAATACTCACCATATAAATCAATGTAAAGCTCCATCATTACCTTGTAATCCCCCCTAAAACAATGTCGCATCCAACATAAGCTTTAAAAATCTCCCAAGATTAAGACAGGATAGATTTTATAGCCGTGCCATGCACTCTAGCGCTTCGAAACAAATTCCAAGACCTGCCCTGCCCTGCATACGCAGAGTCCGCGGGGAGAAATGTTTCCTGCGATGTAATTCACACATTTCAATTGTAATACTATCCACAATTATAATAATAATCGTTGTCAATCAGTGAATGTAAAATACATCAAATGTTGCAACGTCAATAGCAAATGTGATTGGACTGGACGACGACGACGAAGACGACGACGAGACGCATGCATGCAGAGAACATCGAGTCGTCCCTCGTCAGTAGTCCTTGTCACCACTCACCATTGTTGGCGGTGAGCCACCGGCCAGTCAACTCTCGGCACTCACACTTCAATTTCAAAATATCAAGTGGAAAAAAAACAAAAAAATTAAAACGATTTGTCTCCGACACATCATGACAAGTACAAATGTCAACGTAACAGTAATAAGTTTCTAACTGATGATGGTACGGGATACGGACAAAGCTCGGTGCTCTTTGTGGACTGTGCAAGCCATCATGCAACGCGCGACGATTTATTTCTATCACGTGGATCGCGGTTGTGCCAAGGTCGGGATGCAAATAATTAGCCACCGTATACAATCAGTAATCAGTGTAATACCTTATCGACATTTAACAGTATTCTTTGTATTGATGGCCAATCAAGAGTTTCTTTCGATGATTTTTCTGCTGTAAGTACATGAAACAGTTGAGACATTGATTATTTCGGAGTTCGGACGCACAAATTTGAAATTTGAATAGAATTTGAAATTAAACATCTTTTTAAACGTGTATGCATTTTTCATCACCTTTCTGTCCGTCCGTTTGTGCGTATCTCACGTGTCACGTGTCTCACGATAAAAATCGAACATTACCTCCGATTCACATGCATTTTTGTTGGCATTGCCCTTCAACAAGGATTATATAAAATGATTTTGGTGGCCATGAAGGTTAGGGCGGCAGGGCTAGTCCTATCCCAGAGAGCTATTTCCAGCTACTCCATAACATAGGAATACAATTTCCATCGCTGATTGTGTGCTATTCGACTAGAAGCAGGTAGCTCCATGTGACTACTATAACTTACAGAAAATCGCATTTTCCTACACCTCCAGATAAGATAATCGCATGGGGGTAGTTCTGAGCTAGGGGAGATGGTTTTATTATTTAAGTGCAACACAGATAAAGGCGAGTTTGCATTAAGCCTACATCTAAGCACATCGACGTGATGCACCAAGAGTGATCAAGTAAGAGCGGTCTGGGACTTGTCCATGTAGCTATGTTTCGCCTGTGTATAGTATGAGGTGTGAAATATGTCTTCTCTAACTATGCTCATTTTCGCCGTAAAAACAAACAAAAAGCGAGCAGTTTAAGCGTCCTCATATATCACAGAGGATCACTTCCCAATTTGTGTGGGTTACCGACTAATCCGCGGTACATGGTGAAATATTCTACGTTTTTCTCTTGGAATAAATCAGTTATTCGAGACACAGGGAAAAGAGAGAAAGAAATTATGAATAGAGATGTGAAGAGAGATAGTCGTGACGAGTGACGCTAGACACTTGACAGATACGAGACGCAAGTCACTTGACAATACGAGACGCAAGGCACTTGACATATACCTGACGCAAGGCACTTGACATATACCTGACGCAAGGCACTTGACATATACCTGACGCATGGCACTTGACATACCTGACGCAAGACACTTGATATATACCTGACGCAAGACACTTGACATGGGCACACTTGACATGCATGCACTTGACATACTACTGACCTGGCACTGACTGCACAACTTGACGAGTACGCATCACTTGACTATACCTGACACATGCACTGCATGTCTGACGAAGACACTTGACAAGAGTACGCATGGCACTTGACATATGCCTGACGCAAGACACTTGACAGATGCGAGACGCAAGGCAATAAATATCCTTAAAAGTGCTACACCTACAGTTCATACGTTTTCATGTGATATACTTGCAAGTGCTACACCTACAAGTGATATACTTGCAAGTGCTACACCTACAAGTGATATACTTGCAAGTGCTACACCTACAAGTGCTACACCTTCAAGTGATATACTTGCAAATGTAACACCTTCAAGCGGTATTCGTGAAAGTGCTACATCCACAAGTGGTATACTTCAGAGCTTTTTATCTACAAGTGATATATATATATTGTTACACCTACAAGTGATATATATATATATATATATATATATATATATGTTACACCTACAAGTGATATACTTGCAAGATTTACACCTACAAGTGATATATAATATGCAAGTGTTACACCTTCAAGAGATATACTTGCAAGACTTGCACCTTCAAGCGGAATTCGTGAAAGTGCTACAAGTATGTGTGAGTATGTGATATAGTTGCAAAGGCTACACCTGCAATAGATAAACTTGCAAGTGCTACATCTGCAATAAATATACTTGCAAGTGTTACACCTGTAATACATATATTTACATGTGCTTCACCTACTGTGATACACCTGCAATAAATATACTTTAAAGTGCTACACCTGTAATACATTTACTTGCTTGTGCTACACCTGTAATACGTATACTTAAATGTGCTATATTTACAGTGATACACCTGCAATATATATACTTAAATGTGCTAAATCTACAGTTTATACGTTTTCAAGTGATAAACTTGCAAGTGTTACACCTCCACTGATATTCTTGAAAGTGCTTCAGTTGAAAGTGATATACTTGCAAGTGCTACACCTGCAATAAATAAACTCAAATTTGCTACACCTACAGGTCTTACGTTTTCAAGTGATATACTTGCAAGTGCTACACCTACAAGTGATCTACTTGGAATGCAATTGTTACACCTACAACTGATATATATGCAAGTGCTTCACATGCAAGTGATATACTTGCAAGTGCTAAACCTACAAGTACTACACCTCGACTACACCTACAAGGGCTATACTTGCAAGTGCTACATCTGCAAGTAATATACTTGCAAGGGCTACAGCTGCAAGTGATACACTTACAAGTGCTACAGCTGCAAGTGATATACTTGCAAGTGCTACAGCTGCAAGTGATATACTTGCAAGTGCTACAGCTGCAAGTGATACACTTGCAAGTGCTACAGCTGCAAGTGGTATACCTGCAAGTGCTACACCACAAGTGATATATTATAATATGCAAGTGCTGAACCTACAGTTGATATTTGTTCTTGTATTTGTATTTTTATTTTATTTCTTTTTTTTGACATAATACGGGTGGAGTGAATCTTAACAGCAAAACAAAATTATTGATTTTCGAAACGGAATAGTTGTGAAATATAGATTTTCTAATGATACAAAACCTCAAAGATTATCAAATTTATACATTTTCGACCATTTCTTGATATCAAAAAAATAAAAAAAGAAGTAGCGGTAGCGGTATAGTAGGTGACCCAAACGTTTCTCGTTTGACGTTTGTGATGGAGCAACGCTATTTTACAAAATTGTTAATTTTACATTAGATTGAAACAAATTTCAATGTCACCCCCTCACCCTCTGCAGGGGGTGAGAATGGAGGGTTTTGTGGTTATTACCATAGACACAAAACAAAACCACGAATTTAATTGATAATTCGTAGGTTTACAAAGAACACGATTCTGAATTTTAATAAAAATACTAAAAGTTCGAAATGTGATGCCATCTTGAAAAGAACTCAGATTTTTGACATTATTTAAATATGTAAACTGCAGTAAAATTGAAAAAAATAATTATAAATTTGATAACGATTTCTAATGTTTGTTTAAACAAAAACTTTTAAAATTGGTTAGTATTTACACTTGATGTTGATATATTATTATTAATTTGGCAACCCGTTTTGAATATTTTCACTATAAAAATCAGGAACGAAGATCTTCAGATAGCAACTTAGACAACAACTTCCCAACAGAGAAATGCTAAAACATCCAGGTGTAGGAGGCTGTGGTTTTATTGGCGTCAAACCATGGATTTTAAATGGTACTCTCGTTCTCGTAGTCAAATCGTGCAAGCATTTAACTTTCTCTAGCACTATGACCAAACCATAGATTCTAAATAGTAATCCCATGGTCAAACGAACACGAGTGCCTTTTGTCCTCCTTGGTGAATTAGTTATTATAACTAATTAGGATATACATTATATAAATAAATCCATACATAAAATTAAGTTAATGCTTCAAATGGGAAAGTATAACAAAAGACTACCTGCAATACGCGGGTAATTATCAATAAATATAATGAATGTAATATAACAATGAAACAATACGCGGTGACTTATACGATTGGGGGTGGGTCCATAACGTATATCACTTGAAGGAGGTGGGTTCGAATCCCGCCGCATAAGACATTGGTTTTTATAATTGTGAAATAATTCACTAACATATATCACCATTCATCGTTTTGAATAGCAATATTGCAACAGTAATTAAATAAACCCCCAAAAAATACCTCAACTGCCGGAAAAGTCACAGGTTAGTCGTGAGCACCAACAAACTATAAAACATTGCAATTTTGTTCAATGGAAAATTCTTAACTATGGAAACAACCCAATACTTAAAAGTTTGTTGGTCGAAAGTTTGATTTGTTAAATATTTTTCATTGACACGACTTGTTTAATCCAAGAAATTTGTAATGTATTAACTTATAAAATTCATAGACAGCCTCTGTGGCTTCCGCTGGCTCAAGTAATTGTTTGATTGTTGTTGTATGGTGGGTGCTAGAAGTCAATTGAATGTATTGTAATCAAACGATTATTAATTACAGTCGTATTGAGGGCAGTGGCGTCACCAAGTTTTTTTTTTTTTTGGGGGGGGGGGCGTGCCCCTTTCCCCCAATAAATTACTCGTTTTCCTTTTATTCCAACTAACAACCTACATTTGGTCATCCTTTAAAAGGCACAGATTTTCACCAAAATGTACTTGAATTACAATTTTTTAGATTACAACGAGGATTGTAGTAGATATATGCTAAACGTTGGTTATTGTGATGTTTTAAACACAAATTTTCACCAAAATCTTCAAAGAGAAAACTTTACCCCTGGTATTCCATTCCCTTATCGGAAACTTGATATTTTCACTTCACCCTCAGCATATAATATAAAAGGCGTCAGTGATATGCAACCAAAGCAACTAGTCAGGGGGCAGATGTTAAATAATATGTCGCACTTCACGATGAATGGCCAACCTTGATTTTATTGCTGAAATCGATTGTGTGTATATATTGAAGTATTTTGTCACTTGTCTTCAAACTGAAAGATTTCTAAAATCCAATATGGCGGCCAAAACATAAATTTCAAAGAATAGTCCATATCTCCGAAACCAAAGGTCTGATTGAAAACATACATCAGAACAAAAATACGCAAAATATTATTTAAACGTTAAAAAAATTATGCTCATTATTTTTTTTAATTTTTTTCCAAGATGGCGCTTGAATTTTCAAGTATTGTACATGTATTGTACTTTTTGATAAAAACACGGCATTTCAATTATTTCTGAAGACGATTAAGTATTTGCATTGCAATTAAGAAAAAAATTGGGGAAATTGGCAGTAAAATAGAATCCAAGATGGCGTCCAATATGAATGTTCGAAATAAGTATATACATTATTGATACATATATCAGAAACTTAGGCTTTAATTACAAAAAACACATCACAAGACAAATATTAGATTTTTTGCAAACTTAAGTAAATAATATGCTAATTTAAAAATTCCAAGATGGCGTCCAAATTTTAATATTGTTGATTTACGTAACTTTATCGATTTTAATGATTTTTTCACAGAACCTTAATTTTATGAATTAGTATATTCGTGTGAAATTTGACTATTTGTGCGCAATCGAAAAATTATTTCTCACGGAAATCGCAATTTTACGCTTTGTTTCGTTAAAAAAAAAATTCTTCGACTTATAACACCTACATGCTTTATTCGATTGTAATGTTGTGTGTTTTGTTTGATTGTTTGTTTATTTATTGTAATGTAGTGTGTAATGTAATGCGCCCCTGATCCTTATGTCGTCGTCGTAAAAATTAAAACAATGTTACCAAGCGTGTCTTGCAGGCCATAGCAATGGGAAAACGAAATCAATTTAAATACCGTCTGCATAACACATGGCAGCTCAATGCACCAATTAGGCTCATCCAACATCGCGCCTGAAAAAGCGTTTGCGAAGCTTTGTTGGCTCGAGCGTTGATTCGGGTGGTCCCGGTTTCAAATCCCGTCGAAACCGGCAATCATGACTGAAGCTTTTTTCCGAGGCTTTCCTCTGTCGTTAATGCATCCCTACACAATTATTCAAAGTCAAAAAATGGGGCATGAATAGCACCCTGGGCAGGTTTCCCACGGAAAATAAACACAAACAAAAAATGTAAACAAAATGGCCATCAGTTCAGCATTTTGAATTGTTTTTTGTGGGAAAGTTTGCACAACCTCAAAGTAACAGAACCGCCTTTGTAGCCGTTTCCAAGATATCCTTGTCCGCCAACTGCAAAACTGGCGAGTATAGTTATACGTTATAAACAAGTTAATGTTTTCTGTTTTTCTGTTTGCAGATACTTCTTCTCAGACAGAATGATCTTATGCTAAAAGCATGGACGACATCAATGTTTGGACACCAGTTTTTCAACCATTCTATTCCTAGATACAAATTTTTAATATTGGTTCAGTTTATATTATCTAAGAGCAAAATGTTCTGATGGAAAACAGTTGTAAAATACGAAAAATATTCTAGACTTCTTCAGGAGAAGTAATTGTAACCTTTTCAGAACCAACAAAATGTATACTATTTAAATTCCATTATTTGATATTTTATGTAAAGGTTTTCGATTGAACAAAATATTTTGTGTAAATATTTGAAATAGGTGTGATAATATGTGTACTAAAACGCAATGCTAAGAAAATAAACTATGATGAACCGGTATTGAGATCAGAAAGTGTTGAATTCCTTATCCTTAGTCAACTTTAAGAGTTTCCATGAAATAAAGTTAGCACAAGGTGCTAATTCATTGCTGTATGTAGCCTGCTGCAGCAAAAGTCTCCCAAATATCATATACTTCATTACCGTAACATGGAATTTAGTAAGTAAATCTAGGGCGACGGTCGTTCGCCCGCAGCCAAGCGCCACGCGACTGTGCTTAGGCGACGACGAACTCGCGGCCCTGTATTAGCTACTCGAGTTTTGGGGTTTTCAACTATCGGCACATCGCCGCCCCGAAAGATTTACAATCTTGAAACTCGGTATATGACCTGATATGTGGTCCATGACCTACAAAAAAAAACACCCCGATCCGATAACCCGTTCTGTGTTAAAAAAATGCCTCGACATCGTTGAAATCCTTTCGGCTGGCTGGCTTGCGATGGCTGGCTGGCTAGGTGGGGGGTTAATAATCCGCGGAGAGTTATAAGATATATATATATATTTTTTTTATATGAGTTTTTTAGACTTTCGTGGTTGGGATATGATGTCACTTCATTCACTCGACAAAAACAAATAAGACTGCAATTTTAACAAGGGTACGTAGTTCTACCTTAAAATATTTTATTATGACATTTATATATAGATATGATGTTTACAAAACAGACCAAAGAAATTACGACAGTTTTGAATTGGTGGCTCCATAGCTCAGTTGGTAAGAGCACAGCCCGCGGACAGCTAAGGTCCCGGGTTCGATCCCCGGTGTAGTTACTTTTTTAATTTATATAATTAAATAATAAATATTATATACGACAAGCATTCGAAGTAGAATAACAAGAATGAATAAACGAAGACGATTCGAACAATCAATTCGATTCGATTTACTTTTGAATAAACACAACTACACGCATTTACGCTCACACGAGCATCAACGTGTGTACAGTAAAAAACCCATCTGTGTCTAAAGTTGTTGAACAGGCGCATTAGGGTTAGAGTAGTAAAGCTGTGTTAATGTCACTAGGCCGTGCACGCGGTAAGCCCGTGTTAATTATCATCAGCACTGATAGGCGCGGGCTTATGTTGTTTCCTCCGTGCACGACGGCTGCGGTACGCATGCAGAGAGGGTCGTCGCAGACTTTATATCACACCCGCTTCGAATTCAATGAGACACTTGCAAGACATAAGCCAACCCATAAGTCGCGCTACACATTTAACAATGCGGATGTGAAAACTATTTATAAACAGCAAACAACTAAAGACGGTTACGGGAGTACCCAAAATCTCCATAATTAACAGATTGACCAAGTTGTAGCGTGAAAATATTTAAGGGAGGTACCGAGTACACAAAAATAATGTCTTGCAAAAAAATCTTTTTGGTGGAGAGAGTCCTTTCGCAAATAAAAATCTATTTTGATGGAGGAGCCGAGTACACAAAATGATGCAATTATAAAAATTCTATTTTGATGGAGGAGCCGAGTACACAAAATGATAATTATAAAAATTGCTATATCCGCCCATCTTACCTGTAACGTGTGAATTAGTGCCTCTTCACACGTGTGCTTCTGTGATGGCGTAGTGTGAAGAATCTCAGAAGCAACCAAAGAAGCAGTGACGGTTTTTGCCCTCAATGTGCAATTCCCCAAAACTAGGTGGCGTGGAATAGCTGGGGTCTGGGGGCGAAGCGGGCGTTAATTTAAATGGCCGTTTTGTATTCTAAATAACGGTGAAATATGCAGCTAAAACAGACTAATTTTTATAACGCAAAAGGTGAGTTCTCACTTTACTTTAACCGAACGTGTTTTCGGGACAATTTCTATATACATACTAAACATTGTATACATGTGTAGTATACGAGTCTTGAACTGTATGTCCACACAGGCTCGCCAGCCAAACTCGTCTATTTCCCATTTACTGCCTAATTTTGGTTTGTAAGGCTTTTTCAATTTTTTTGAATGATCAGGTGAGCAATTGTCACACCTTGCACACCTTAAAAACCGCCACCGCCACTGCAAAGAAGCACAAGCTTGAACGGGATTATATGCTTTGCTTGGATAATACAATCTGTTGGATGTGTTCCACTACGCATGGTCACCCTGTAGCAAGCTAGTAAAACGTATACGATCAATTGAATGCGTAGTGAAATGAAAAGATAACTTTGAGACTCGGAGAAAGACAATGATTCGCGCAGGGTTAGCCCTAGTCTTCGCTGTTGATTGTTCCCACTTCCCAGCACACATTGGCACCCGGATGCCGGGTTAGGGGGGGGGGGGCATTGCGTGGAGAACGAATTAGCCAATAACGCGGGAACCAGGAGACAGATCTAATAACAAGCTGTCTTCTAAAATATTGTCGATTCAGACAAGAGTCTCTTCTTGATTATTAAAATCTGAATCCAATGTGTACTACTACATGTGAGACTACTAAGTAAACGAATTCAGTCAATAGCATTGAATAATGAACATTGAATTAATCCGGAAGATGAGAATCTGAGGATGTGAACCGTACGCACAACACATGGTGGATATGAGGGGGGTTCATTGTCAAGGAAGGGTATTTACAATTCTAAGTCAAAAACTGGCAAAACTTAGTGTGTGTTTGTTTGTGTTGTTTTTGTGATTTTTCACACAAAATGAATGTAGTTAAAATGTTTTTTTCTTTTTTTACAAAATACAAAGCTTTACTTTTAATTTTTGTATCATATTTGTGGAACCTTTTTGAAAAGAGTTACAAAACATAAATAAATACTTATTTAAAGTTTCCATAATATATGTGCTAAAGAATAATTAGTGTATGTGCAGGATCTTTGCATCCCGCATTTGATTTGTTGCTTAGATTCGCGCGCTCAGCCATTATCAACACTTTTCCCGGCGCGCAAAATAGAAACAGATGTTAGCTGTTTATTTATTTGCAAAGTCAATGGACTAATGAAGTAATACACTATAATTTGATTAGGCCTCTACCCACAGTTACAAACCACATCGCCGTACCGGTACAAAGTAATGATCAAAAGTAATGTATATAATTATCATATAAAAGCCTCACAAATTTGTAGATTGAGGGTGCAAATTTTGACAATTAAAATAAACACAAGTGCCAATAATGATGGTACACACGAAACTCAAAAACTAATTCAAATGGCGTTTATATGGTGTTTCGAATCCAATATCAAAAGGTTTGCTAAATGGTGATGAATCATATCCTTCACACAATGCTGGCTGGTTAGTTAGTCGATATAAATTAACAAACGGGAGATATCAATTCGTAAATTGACACAGGGTACACATATGAAAGAGTTAATCTCTGTTTACATTTTTTCTGACAGCTTTTAACTCATTTACTTAAATTGTGCATTATCAGTACTCAGCATTCACATCGATTTTCAGCTTTAATCATATACCCATAGATTTCAATACTTAAACCGCCCATAATGCATTATTTCTCCGTGTGGTTTGTACAATACAGAAGTTGTCATTGTATTAATGCTCTTCTCTTAGTCTAAACTTTACAAGCTTTACTTAACTTTTACCTTCCAAATATGCTTGTCAAGCTGACTCTTCAGTCTCAGTGATGCACCTCGGAAATGTTGGATTCTTCACTGGGACAGCGTTGTAAAGTCCCAGACTTCCTTTTTAATTGCTTTTCAAGAGAGTCGGAATATCTTGTGTAAATGAAAAGCACTTATCTCAATATTAAAAGTCTAATTGATAAGTGTAAACAATATTTTACGATGCATATTGTCTTGTCAGATTAAGTTCAGCAGCCTTACTACTTTTCGCGTGGCCTTACCTCCGGCACTGATTTCTCAAAGTGATCCCGATATAATAGTTAGGAACATATTCTATTCTATACCATAATGTTGCCAGGTGCCACCCCCACCGAGGACTTCGGTCCACTGTAACCAGCAAGCATGCTGTCCGGTACATAATAAAACTGGTGCAGGCTGTCACATGCAACTATCGAACTTTAAATAAAATTATATTGTAATAGTATAGGCACGTTAAATACACTAGATCCTCCACGCTTTCATCCAACAATAAAAAGACAAACAACTTTCTTTATTCCAGCAGGCCTCCTAACTAATGGAAAATTACGCAATTATTTACTAGAATGTATATATGAGGTTTCATTGAATTGTAGGCCTATGTCCAACTTGAAACTAAACTTTGCAAACGTTTGAAATGAGAGAATCGTCCTCCGCCCCGCCTGACCGATGCATCGTTTATCAAACGAGCGTGCATTGAAGCAGAGCCAGTCTGCATGTTACGAGCCATCCCTTTGCCGAGCCAGCCAACTAGACAACAATATATTCATCATCACACTGCGATTCCGCGAGGTCGACATCAAAGAGCAGGTTATTAAAACAAAACGAAACATAGTGGTGAGTATTTGTTTCCACTATGAAGGCTTATTAATTGCAACGTCCTACCCCTTGGAGTCGCCCCCGCACCGCACCACTACGCCAACATTAATTAACGCAATTAGTCCGTCTCTCGTCCTCTCTCTCTCTCTCTCTCTCTCTCACACTCACTCTCTCTCTCTCTCGTACACTACCCCCTCTCTCCCTCGCGTAGGCAAGCCCGACAATGCACTGGGGAGGCAATGCTGACAGCGACCACGATGCAATCTCTTATCTAGGGGCGAAATTATGGAAAAACGCACGATTTTTTAAAAGTAAGAAACGTTGGAGATAGCTATACCTATAAAGCCTCAATTAAAAATTAAATCATAGGCCTATATTGTTGGATGAGCGTAGCGAGCGTAGCGAGCGAAGCGAAGATTCCATTTCACTACACTGGAGAAAAAAATCCGGAATGTTTTGTTTTTTTCTTTCTTTCTTTCTTTTTTTTTGTATTTTTGTGTGTTTGTTAACACGATTCCGGCTAAACCGATACTCCGATTGCGATGAAATTTTATGGAGGCCTTCGAAATCTTTGAACTTAGAACTGCCACGTTTTTGAGCGAAATCGGAATATTTTTTCTTATAAAAAACGCAATTTTACGATTTTTTCCGATTTTTAAAAAATTTCTTCGACTTATAACACCTACAATCTACATGCTTTATCCGATTGTAATTATTTTTTCACAGAACCTTAATTTTATGAATTAAGATATTCGTGTGAAATTTGAGCGTAATCGAAAAATTATTTTTCATGAAAAGTGAAATTTTACGGGTTTCTTCTTTTTTAAAACAATTCTTTGACTTATAACACCTACATGCTTCCTATTGAAATGATTTTTTCACAGAACCTTAATTTCATGAATTAATATACTCGTGTTAAATTTTAGCGCAATCAAATAATTATTTCTTATGAAAATTGCAATTTTACGATTTTTTTCATTTTAAAAAATTAGGATTTATAAAAAAATTAAGTTAATTTTTTATTTTATTAAATTTAATTGGATGAGCGTAGCGAGCGTAGCGAGCGAAGCGAAGATTCCATTTCACTACACTGGAGAAAAAAATCCGCGATGTTTTTTTTTTTTTTTTTTTTTTTTTTCTTTTTTTTTCTGTTTGTATTATTGTGTGTTTGTTAACACGATTCCGGCTAAACCGATACTCCAATTGCGATGAAATTTTATGGAGACCTTCGAAATCTCTGAACTTAGAACTGCCACGTTTTTGAGCGCAATCGGAAAATTATTTCTCATGAAAATCGCCATTTTACGAATTTTTTCGATTTTAAAAATATTTCTTCGACTTATAACACCTACATGCTTAATTCGATTTTAATGGTTTTTTCACAGAACCTTAATTTTATGAATTAAGATATTCGTGTGAAATTTGAGCGCAATCGAAAAATTATTTCTCATGAAAATCGAAATTTTACAGGTTTTTTCTTTTTTTAAACAAGTCTTTGACTTATAACACCTACATGCTTTATCCTATTGTAATGAATTTTTCACAGAACCTTAATTTTATGAATTTATATATTTGTGTAAAATTTGAGCGCAATCGAATAATTATTTCTTATGAAAATCGCAATTTTACGATTTTTTTTTTTAAAAAATTACGATTCATAAAAAAAATTAAAAAATAATGTTAATTTTGTATTTTTTTAATTTAATTTAAAAAAATTATTCGACTTTGTAATAATTTTGTCACAGAACAACAGAAAATCCTCATAACACAATCTTGGCAGCTCAATGCACCAATTACGCTCATCCAACAACGCGGCGGGACTTAAGCGTTTTCCTAGTTAACATAAGACAAGGCGGCTCAATGCACCAATTACGCTCATCCAACAACGACTTTCGGCGTTTTCCTAGTTAAAAAAAATCTTCGACTAAGTAATGATTTTTTCACAGAACAACAGAAAATCCGCGTAACACAGTCATGGAAGCTCAATGCACCAATTACGCTCATCCAACAACGCGGCGGGACTTAAGCGTTTTCCTAGTTAATTGAAATGGAAATTATTAGTCAATAATGCTACCATGGTTGACCTTTCTCCGATTTTCTAGACCAGGTTTTCATACACCTGCTATTATATGAATGATTTTCTTTTAATTTGCGTTTTGAAAAAATAGTTCAAAATTGACCAATATTTGGATGAGCGTAGAGAGCAAAGCGAAAATTCAATTTCACTACACTGGAGAAAATAATCCGGAATGTTTTTTTTCTTCTTTTTGTGTTTTTGTGTTTGTTAACACGATTCCGGCTAAACCGATACTCCAATTACGATGACATTTTCTGGAGGCCTTCGAAATCTCTGAATTTAGAACTGCCACGTTTTTGAGCGCAATCGAAAAATTATTTCTCGTTAAAATCGCAATTTTACAATTTTTTTCGTTTTTAAAAAAATTTCTTCGACTTATAACACCTACATGCTTTATCCGACTGTAATGATTTTTTCACAGAACCTTAATTTTTAATGAATTAATATATTCGTGTGAAATTTGAGCGCAATCGAAAAATTTTTTCTTACGAAAATCGCAATTTTACGATATTTTACAATTTTAAAACATTCTTCGACTTAACACCTACATGCTCTATCCGATTGTAATGATTTTTTTCACAGAACCTTAATTTTATTAATTAATATATTTGTGTGAAATTTGAGCGCGATCGAAAAATAATTTCTCATGAAAATCGCAATTTTACGCTTTTTTCGTTTTTTTAAAAAAAGCTCATCCAACAACGCGCCTGAAAAAGCGTTTGCGAAGCTTCCTAGTTAATTATAATTACTATCTATTTTCAATACTTAAGCTTAAACACATTACAATTGGTCTACGTGCGCTTGGTGACTGAAATACAGGTAACCGGATACAATAACGGAGAAATCAGATAATTTGCCGTGCGTTCATAATGTTGGTGGCGGTGCCCAGTTAGCTGACCATTTCAAAAGCGTCGTTGCTTGTTTTCGCATTCAAAATGGTGACTTATTATGAAGCAAAGTTCCAAAATAAGCCGCACTCTTCTGTTTGTCCGGCCGTGCGTGCGTGCATGTGTCACGCTCACGACTCACAACTCACGACGTCCGATTCACATGCGTTTTTTCTTGGCATTGTCTTTCAGCATGGATGACACAGAATGTTTTGGCACCCCTGAAGGTGAGGATGGGAGAGACGAACACCCCCCCCCCCAACGCCACTTAAAAAATCATGACCCAAGCACTTCACTATATTGAATGCGAGAACAATAGGCGAACCAGGCACCTCTACCAAAAATATCAACGCACGGAGCATTATTTTATTTTTACATTCTTCTTCGCTGATCTGTTGGTTAAGAAGCTTCGCTCCCTCTTACCATACTCCCGGAGACGCGTGCTTGTTTGCTAATATTATTATATCCATATGTCTGGTCAGGTTTTCGATAATGAAAACAAAAAACATAAATCAAAAAGTACTATTTAGTATTTATAAAGTCTCAGGCCAGTTCCAACAAGTCTCAGCATAGTTCCCGAAAAGGGTTTGTTTGTTTATGTTAAATTGCATTACAACAAGTGAAGTCTTGATGATAGAAAATAAAGACCTTGGGCTGCTCAGCTATCCAGGCAGTGAGAGGGGGAAGGAATGCAAGGGATACGTTACAGACCTGGAGTTGAGCAAGGAAACACAAGTAAAGCCACAGCGAGTGTTCCACGATGCACACAAAGTGAGTGAGTGCGTGTGTGTGTGTGTTGCCAACACGAGAGCGCTTTCCGGAGCTCATTGCGGAGCGTAAGGTGTTGAATCCCAGCGGCATGATAACAATGCACGTGATTGTGATCTGGTGAATTCTTCTCGAGGTGCATTCATTCTAGCAACATTCCGAAATACCACATTCGGAATTATACTAAGCTTATCAAAGATTTGAGCGCACGGCGTATGTTTTGTTCTTGATATGATATTCTAATAACTAGGAAAACGCTAAAGTCCCGCCGCGTTGATGGATGAGCTTTTTAAAGTTTTTAGTTTGCGTGGGATATCTTTACTTTTGCAAGTGCTTTGTTTTGCTGCCTACGCATTGTAGGTGATTGTTGTCAAGTTTCTTTTGTTTCTTGTCAATTGGTATTATTTACCGTAAAAAACTTTTATTAAAAGCTTTATTTCTATGAATTCTGGCTAGCTTTTTCAACTTTTTCTTTCAAAAGGTACTACATCTCCATAACCTTAATGTCCATGTATAATATGAACGTTGTAGCCCCACCCGTTTGGTCAGAATTGGTCCAAATGGCACGAAAATATCGTACAAAAAATCAAAAAACTCATATTAAAAGCTTTATTTCTATATATTCTGGCTAACTTTTTCAACTTTTTCTTTCAGAAAGCAATACATCACCATTACCTTAATGTCCATGTGAAATATGAACGTTGTAGCCCCACCCGTTTGGTCAGAATCGGCCCAAATGTCACAAAAATATCGCACTAAAAATCGAAAAAAATCGTAAAAGTTCGATATTCATGAGAAATATTTCTTCGATTGTACCCAAAAACGTAGCAAGTCTAAGTTCAGAGATTTCGAAGGTCCCCTCAAATTTTCATCAAGATCGGATATGCCGTTTGCCCGGTAGAGAGCGAACAAACAGACGGAAAAACAAAAAAAAAACACCAGAGCTAAATTTTTTGGGGGGTCGGTAAGGTGACCAGACGTACCGGTTTGACTGGTACAGTACCGTTTTCAGAACACTTGTACCGGTGTCCCGAGAGACTCATTAAAATGACGTATTTGTACCGGTTTGCAATTTTGTGGAGAAAGTGTCCTGGTATTTTCTTAACTATACCGTGCTTGGAAGGATAATGTTTTACTTTAAAAAATACACTCCTCTGATAAATGCTGATAGTAAAAACAGTGAAATAGTTCTTCCACTTCCAAGAAGATACGTAATTCATTTTCTCTAGGGGTGTGCCAGTATTATTAATGAGTTTGGTGGAGGTGCCGGGTCGCGCACGTGTGTGAAAACGTTAAAGTCGTTAGACCTATATTTTTGGCGCTACCTTACCAATGCTGATTACTTAGCCATAATAGTAACCTGAGTCTTTTGATACACATGTATATTCATTTTGTAAGTTTTGAACTATTTTTGGGCACAAATAATACAAACATGTCACTATAATGTTTGTTTCAATATTTTCATGTAATATCACATACTTTGAGCTTGATGCTTGATCATTACAGTGATCTAGAGATGGGTTACATTTTAAAATCAATTAGATGTTCACGTTTGGAGCCTACATTTAGACTAACATCAATAAATAAAATTAATATTGTTCATAGTGTAAATAATAAATATAGTTAAAGAGCAAAATAGTGAAATTTAAAAAAATAAGACGAAGTACTCGGACTCGTGGACTCGATACTCGAGTTATTCTAAGAACTCTTTTCGGACTCGACTCGAACTCAGAAACCAGGAATCGCACACCACTAATTTTCTCAGTCATTATTTGCATTGATTTTGTTTATAGATAATGGTAAATCAAAATGTATCAAT
Source organism: Sweltsa coloradensis (assembly GCA_024449915.1). Taxonomy (NCBI): domain Eukaryota; kingdom Metazoa; phylum Arthropoda; class Insecta; order Plecoptera; family Chloroperlidae; genus Sweltsa; species Sweltsa coloradensis. Next base: position 426,641 of record JAMZAV010000260.1, read on the forward strand.
CATACAACTGAACTGCGTTTTTGATTAACTACATACCTACACTTATTATTTCGTTGTGAAGACAAAGTGTATTAAAAGTTTAACCAACCATATTATACAAATTAAATGCATTTTTAAATTAACTTTATTCTTATTGATAAGGCCTTTATTAGTATAATGCCATCATCAATACATTATTATCTGCTGAATGTTTGTATTTTGTTTTGAGTTATCATTTTTGAACTATAAAAAAGATAAAGATTTTATGACTACAAAATTGTACACATTACAACCATATTTGAATCATATTTTCATGTCTGAAAGCTATTTTCTAGGTATTTGACTCAAATATATCTACGAAATCGCCTCTGGCGGCTGGGGGCTCTGCCCCAAACCCCAAAATGGTCCGTGGGGTACATATGCTTACACTTTTGTAATTGTCCCGGTCTGTAACTTTCAAAATATGGTCTCCTTAGGGGTCGGTGAAATTGAAGTCTTCGCTTCGCTCATCCAATTATCTTCAACTTTAACCTCGCTTTCCTCGCAGTCGCTCGTTCAATACAAAACAGCAATTATTTAATGTAAGTAGGCCTACACACCTATAGAATTTGACTTAACCAACTCACCAAGAAGTTTATTGGCCCCCGGAGTGCAAAAGGTGCCGTTGCACCCGGACCCTGAGAGATTGAACCCCCGGGGCCCTTAACCCCCATGATTCTTTAAAAACTAGGAAAACGCTTAAGTCCCGCCGCGTTGATGGATGAGCTTTTTTTAAAGTTTTTAGTTTGCGTGGGATATCTTTACTTTTGCAAGTGCTTTGTTTTTCTGCCGACGCATTGTAGGTGATTGTTGTCAAGTTTCTATTGTTTCTTGTTAATTTGTTATTATTTAACGTAAAAATCTTACATTAAAAGCTATATTTCTATGGATTCTGGCTAACTTTTTCAACATTTTCTTTCAAAAGGTACTACATCACCATAACCTTAATGTCCATTGTCCATGTATAATATGAACGTTGTAGCCCCACCCGTTTGGTCAGAATTGGCCCAAATGGCACGAAAATATAGCACAAAAAGTCAAAAAACGTATATTAAAAGCTTTATTTCTCTCGATTCTGGCTAACTTTTTCAACTTTTTCTTTCAGAAAGCAATACATCACCATTACCTTAATGTCCATGTGAAATATGAACGTTGTAGCCCGCCCCGTTTGGTCAGAATTGGCCCAAATGGCACGAAAATATCGCACTAAAAATCGAAAAAAATCGTAAAAGTACGATATTCATGAGAAATATTTCTTCGATTGTACCCAAAAACGTGGCAAGTCTAAGTTCAGAGAAAACGAAGGTCGTGTCAAATTTTCATCAAGATCGCATATGCCGTTTGCTCGGTAGAGAGCGAACAAACAGACGGAAAAAAAAAAAAAAAACGAGCTAAATTTTTTGGGGGGTCGGTGAAATTGAAGTCTTCGCTTCGCTCATCCAATAAAATATTTCATATCATTCCATAGCAATATTTTATTATTTTATCTTGCAAACCTCTGAAATGTGTCTGCTGGCCTAGCAGACAAAAAAAAAAGCTAAAAATAAGATCAAACGTTAATATGTTGCCTTGTATGTTGTTAACTGTAAGCTAGACATGACGACAGAACAAATTGACGCACACAAAACTAGATTGTTTCGGTTTTGCATTCAGCCCACCATTATTTCCAAAACTTACCAAATGCACGCTAAAAAACAGATATTCAATAAAATTAGCCTACAAACCCCCCCACCCCCGTGCTAGGTCCCTTTCCCACGGATATACATACAGGCGCGAATCGCCCCCCCTCCCCCATGATTATGTCCTACTTTCTAGATCCGCCACTGGGGAAAGGAAGCCCATTGAGCTGCCTTGAACCCAAGCCTTTGAATTACTCGCTATACGCAACAGGAACTAAGACTAACATTAGAATAAAGTATCTATTTTATTATGAGCTACATGTGATAATGTCAACATAAGCTCGCGTTTATACAAATGATATTTCAGTGAATGCACCAGAGAGCAAATGCAGTCTTTAGGGTCGGTAGATCCACTGGAGGGGAACAACAAGTATTATGTGTGGATGCTAACAATAAATCACAGACGGCGAGAAGGTGACAGTTAACACAGTCGCGGGGTGTAATTTATTATTATGAAAAGAAATCACTCAGTGTAATTTCTGATTGGTTTCCTGGTCAATAAGAGACACGAGTCTCGGTCTCTCTCATAGGTTTATCAGAGAAACATTGAATACAACATTTAAAGAGTGATATAAAGTTCAAAAGAAATCACTCGGTGTAATTTGTGATTGGTTTCCGGTCAATAAGCGACACGAGTCTCGGTCTGTCATAGGTTTATCAGAGAAACATTAAATACAACATTTAAAGAGTGATATGAAGTTCAAAAGTAATCACTCTGTGTAATTTGTGATTGGTTTCCTGGTCAATAAAGAGACTCTGTCTCTCTCATACGTCAGAGATTCGGCGATACACTAGCGCAAACAACTACGCTACTTAGTATTTGACCGAAACCTGCTCTTTATTCATCCTTGCATTCTTGACAGAAGAAACGAACAGTCCTTGTCCTGTAGCTGATTTGCGTAACAAACGACTAAAATAAGACAACATTGTCTAGCTGAAAACCCTTCAATTCAAGAGCATAATATTTTGATGGGTAATAAAGTGTCAGTTCTGTGGGTCCGCGAAACACGGTCTTTCATTTGCAATGAAGTTGAGATGTGAGACAGAGAACGCCAGCATTCTAAGAGGCTTACTTTGAACAATGCTGGAGGATGCAACCAAACATTGCTGGGATTACAACTAGTGAATGACGTATGAGGAATGTGTTCCTATGAGATAGATCTGCAAGGAGTAACGGGACTGCTACTGTATGTTGGGACCAGTGAAAGATGATAGCTTAGGAACAATCGGATAAGTGAGCGGTTCCCCGGCACATGGCATACCTACATTCCGCAATCTCATCGACATACATGCACAAAATACTCCACTACAAATACATGGCCATTATTTTATTTTTGCCCAGTTTGCTGTTCAGTCCAGTTTCTTTCTATGGAGATGGTTTGGCGAGTCGAAACACAAAGTATTTCCCGTAACAATGATGAAGTCACATCAGTTCTTTCCCTGTCATTTCCAACTAAATATACCCTACTACGGATACGGGAGTAGCCAAAACAAGAAACGAACATACTTAATCAACATACCGTAGAAAAAGGATACTGAAATAAAACTAGGAAAACGCTTAAGTCCCGCCGCGTTGATGGATGAGCGTAATTTTTTTTAAACGAAAAAAGCGTAAAATTACGATTTTTTAATAGATAATTTTTCGATTACGCTCAAATTTCACACGAATATATTAATTCATAAAATTAAAGTTCTGTGAAAAAATCATTACAATCGGATAAAGCATGTAGATTTTATTCGTCGAAGAATTTTTTTTAAAATCGAAAAAAATCGTAAAATTGCGATTTTCATGAGAAATAATTTTTCGATCGATTTTTCCCTCCGTGCAGTTCTTCGTTCAGAGATTTCATAGACCTCCATAAAATTTTATCGCAATTGGTGTATTGGTTTAGCCGGAATCGTGTTCTCAGACACACAAAAATACAAAAAAAAAAGAAAGAAGAAAAAAAAAAAAACATTTCGGATTCTTTTCTCCAGTGTAGTGAAATGGAATCTTCGTTTCGCTCGCTACGCTCGCTACGCTCATCCAATAATTCGCCGTGCGTTGATTTTTTGGTGGCGGTGCCGGGTCGTTGCGTTGAGATAAAATGTTCCTAGCTTGTTGCTGCATTCAGTAATGGGAGGTGCCGGGCAAATGAATTTCCAAACTTTCTGGGGTAGGTGGGTCAAGGGTCGCCAAAACATATATTATTCTTGTTGCAGGGCAACTGTAATTGCATCAGAGATAAAAATATGGCTGCACGTACACTTCATTGAAATTTAACCTTGTCGTTCAAATTCCTTTTATCAGAGGACAAATTATATTTTATTTATTTATTTAACGTCCATCCTATTCAGTTATAAAAATCTGATTTAGGATAACTAAATAAAACTATTTACATAGATGCAGACAACATAATAAACTGTAGATTAAACAAAGTTTCAAATAGTAATATTACACACAAACATGTATAGTTAAGTGCTCAGTCATTATGCAATATAGTATTCTAGGTTGGGGTGGGGAAGGTAAAAGTATGATAGAGTCACTAATGGTAATCCAAAGAATAATTCTTAAAGTAATTCTGAAAAAGCCGAGTACTTATACCTAACTGATTTAATATTTTCTAAGTTAAGGATACTAGATGTTAGGCAACTCTTTATTAAATTTACATAAATACATATTTTCAAAAACCAGCATATGTTCAAAAAACAAGATATCCACTTGCATAATACCCGAAATTAAGACGCGTACATTTTAGAAACTCCACGAAGGTTTAAACAAAAAGGACAGCAGCACGGTGAGTTCATTGGGTCCAGAATTTTAATCAACTTCCCTATAGCGTCAGGTCTCTAAACTACCGCCCAAGATTTAAGCGTGAGGTCTACAGGTGGTTATTAAACTATGGCAGAGAGTTATGTAAAGATTTACTTTATTTTTAGTTGTAATATAATATCTTAGTGTTTTTTATGCTTTGCTTACGTGTTTCATCTTTGTCTTGCTTCTTTATATTATATTATTCACCAATGTTATAATAGGTATCGTTTGATTTACTTGTATTCTGTAGTCTGTACTTATAACTTCGCTACAAGTATTCTAATTGTAGTACTATGTATTCTTATATTATTATGTTTTTATGCATCATGTCTCCTTAATTGGAATTTAAACGTAATTTTCTACTGCGCTGCCCACACACAGGGTGTTACCCTATGTGGGATTCTTTTTATCTCACGAGAATGTTAATGAGCAGTGGTGTATGTATTGTATTTGTTATATTGCAAGGTAAATGGTTTTATATATGTAAAAGAAGAATAAAATTTATTGAAATTGAAATTGAATTGTAAGGTAAGACAACAGTTTTGATATATATTTGTTCATTCATCAATATTCAATATAGTATTGTTGCGGTAACTTCAGGTGAAGAAAGGTAAGCTCTTAGTCCATGGCAGATGGATATGTCTTGAAAGAAGAAGAATATTTTATTATCATTTTCCTACCTTTGGATAATTGTGAAGGGATGTCCGAGGGCTCAATCCCTTGCATTCGCATTAACGACTGAGGAAAACCTTGATGAAAAAACCGTCAGTCAGGATTGCCGGTCTCGACGGGATTTGAACCCGAGACCTCCCGAATCAGAGTCGCGCGCCAACATTGTCGGTGAAAGAAGAATTGTTTACAGATTCATGTTCAAACATATGAATGTTTCAAAACATTTAGCGACTTGAAAAATACTTCGAGCCCATTCCTGCTAACGATGTGTGGGATGTGTGGCCAACTTTTTCCCTATTTGTTACGCATACACACTATAACTATTCAAAATATTCAATATCGTACGTGTACACAAAGATATTTGAAAATTCGAACGTTTTGACGTTTGTTTTGTAAAAATATCCTAGATGTATGTACTGTGAATGTGATGAGAGGCATAGCACAGTTGCTCAGGAGGCTAGACGTGCAAGCAGAGCACTCTTAGCAGCAGACAGCCGAACACCAACACAACCTGCTGAATCCGGACTCCATTTACGATTGTCACGAGTCAGAATTAACTTAAATTTAGTGAATTTCTTAATTACACTGTTAATGTTTTCAAATGAAATCTGATGCAGTAGTATTTTGTATATTAGTTTTTTTGAGAGTGTGGTTTGAGTGGTATTATCGATTCTGATGCTTATTGGCTAGACCGAACCACAACAAACAAAACATTGCAAACTAATTAGGGAGCGAATCTTCCCTTTAGGCAGCACTTCTCTGGTCGTGCGCGTGCACGTCGTACGATGAAAAACATGACTTCCTATTGGAATACTATTTTTTGTGTAATTGACTTTCAACGAGGAAGAAAAGTACCGAATGTTTATGATGACACTGGAGGTCAATGAGCGGGACTAACCTCACAATTTCCCTATACACTTTTCATAATTTCTATATACTCGGTACCTCGAACAAGGAGAGTTGAACACTGGACCAAACGTAGTATATTATGGTAATTTTCGATCCCTATTTTGCTAAGCTACCATATCGGTAACAATATACCATAGAAATTATTACTATAATTAAGTACCGGTACTAAAAATAAAAAATTAGGATTCGAACCCGAATCTTTACGAAGTGTCAAACAAGAAAGCCGTAAAAGGTTTGGACCGAACCTGAAGCCGAAGCCCGTCCAATAGTCCGCCACTCCACGCATCGGGGCATCTCGATACCGAAGTGTGGCCGTCGAAAAGGTAACCTCCCGAAATGTTCCCACCAGGTTGACTTTCCAAGCGAGCGGAGCCAGCCATGCAGCCCTTCTTTTCCAGTGTCGCGCGTTTCAAAGGTAACCCCGACACTGCTAGTCTGCCGCTTCACTGAGTACATTACATATTGAATAGCTGTGCGACTGCGAGTCAAGTCCCCCTCGCCCCTCTTTAGCGACTCTTGGACAACTAATTGACAACTACCCCTGACATCTGTGTTACAGCAAACATTTCGATCGAGTTAAGCTTGCAGTGACTGCAGTCGACAGATGTCCACTGTAATATATCAACCGCTTAGGCCAAACCCAAACCAAACACACCAAGGCGACTTCACTAAAATGCTGAATCGAACCCCGCTATTAGAACTTGTTTAGGCGGATTCGATACGTGTACAGAAAATCACATACGGTGTAAATTAAGTACAATCCCGTTTCCTGTATAGGTAAGATACATGATACGGAGCAGCACAACAATGCCGAGGGTGCTAATTCACCGCAGCTAACTTCCAACAACACATCATCAAGCTGCTAATGCGAGGGTTCCACACACACAAGAACAATGCCATCGTAACCTCATAGATTTATTGCTTCAGGTGTGCTGAGAAAGCTTACGTCCTTGACAAACTTGCCTGTCTTTCTCCCCGCAATTTCACTTTTCTGATACACGACTAATGAACAGTGCCAGTGGTGGCAAGCAAATACATTCTAGTGTGATTGGTTATCAATGGTCACGTCACACTTAAAGTTCTGATTGGACTTTTGATAGTTTTGATTATAGAACAGTTGAGATTGGGACGTTGTACCAGGTTTGCCACTTGGCTCAACCGTGTATTGGGCTGCCGGTAATGTGCATCATCCATCTTATAGTCCACACCTACTCGTACTCCACTGTAAGATTGTTGCGCAAGTTTCTTAGTCGTCTATCAGGAACATTGCATTCTTCCTTGTGTATCTGAGGACACCCCTTCACCAACTAAACAGCAGCAAAGGAGGTTTGTGGCCAGCCGGTTACCCCTGCTACTCGTAAAACTCAAACGTAGTAGCCAACAATAAAAGCACTTAAAAATCACATCCTTTCATTTTATTACAACTCCTAAGAATGTTGCTCGAAAACGTCAGCAAATGAGCAAATCTCTCTCTCGTTGATAGTAAGATAATTGCTATGGAATGGAATCCATGACATGACATGAGGTCATCGCAAACAAGAGGAGACATGCGGAATACCTTGTCTTGTCCTTATATTGAGCGGCGATCGCTCCACTACACTGGACTGTGCCAACTTATAAATCAATAATATCCTTAAAAATGCGTGACAGTTTAAAGCAATAAATTGCCTGCGATCATAGAGTTGTAATAATTAGCAAGTGAAAAACCAGTTTAAACATTAGAACGCAAAACAATTGATTAAGGGAGTTAATGTGCCATCACTACGCTAAGCACGGGCGGTGCCGCAGCATATTGCAGAATAGCAATGTGCGGTACGCTCGATGCGGCAACATCCCCGGCCCCGGCGCTCCTTGTTGATTGATTGATTGATTGATTGGTTGGCTGGCTGATCTTGTTTTACATGAGCCGAGATGACGCGCATAAGAAAGCTCTTTGATCGAAGTCAACTCGCCTGCACTTGCAGTGGATCACAAGACTAGGGGGTTCTTTAGTGCGACCACGGCCACGGGAACTGCCGAGTGCAGTACTCGGGCTCGACTAATAGCTGGTGCTGTTGCAGCCACTCGTTTCCGCAGCAATGCTTTGACGAGAAAAAAATATTCTTTAAAAAAAACTTGTTTCGAAATATACTCAAAAGGAAGCGCTGATAATTTGCTACAATTGTTTTATTACATTTTGAACAAAACAAGCAGCAATATAGATGTATTATATAAGTAAACCAACATAGCTGACAGCCAAATTCAGAAGAAAAAACTATGAAACACTTTATTTGTCTGCCATCATATAAATATCATGACTAGTCTATTGCCAGTTGCCACAGTCATTATGGAATATAAATATGCCTATACGCAAATAGAATTATTATTGTGGACTGTGCGCTCAACAATGGTTTTTCAACAGCAGTGATAAAATTGAAACGGTCATTAGTGTTCTCTGAGGCACTGCTTTTTAATTGAAGACAGTTTACCGTGCATTAGTATTAGAATAGCTGCACTTTTGTTAATAAGTTTACTTGCATGGGGCCGTGCTTCGAACTTCCAAGTCTCTTTTGAAGTTGTTCTTGTTATTATGACTGTAGAAAACATTAATTAAAATTATAGAACCATATGCAGTGAATGTTCCACTTTTATTATGTGGTATGTTGCCAATTTCGCCTTTTGCTCACTTACTAATAAGAATACATTACAACTAAACAAATAAATGTTTTAATTGTGTTGACAATTTGTCGACATACTATAAGCCACAACACTAGCAGGCTACTTCTGTAGCAAACAAGCTAGACCTTACACTGGATATGCCCCTATTTTAGAGGACAGACTAGACTTCAACAATAGTAGGCTCCTATTGTAGGGGACAGAATAGGCATCAACACAGTCGGCTTCTACTGTTAGGGACATACAAGGCCTCAACAGTAGTAGGCTCCTATTGTAGAGGACAGAATAGGCATCAACACAGTCGGCTTCTACTGTTAGGGACATACAAGGCCTCAACATGTAGGCTCCTATTGTAGGGGACAGATAGGCATCAACACAGTCGGCTTCTACTGTTAGGGACATACAAGGCCTCAACAGTGGTTATGGCTCCTATTGTAGAGGACAGAATAGCATCAACACAGTCGGCTTCTACTGTTAGGGACATACAAGGCCTCAACAGTGGTAGGCTCCTATTGTGAGGACAGAATAGGCATCAACACAGTCGGCTTCTACTGTTAGGGACATACAAGGCCTACACAGTGGTAGGCTCCTATTGTAGAGGACAGAATAGGCATCAACACAGTCGGCTTCTACTGTTAGGGACATACAAGGCCTCAACAGTGGTAGGCTCCTATTGTAGAGGACAGAATAGGCATCAACACAGTCGGCTTCTACTGTTAGGGACATACAAGGCCTCAACAGTGGTAGGCTCCTATTGTAGAGGACAGAATAGGCATCAACACAGTCGGCTTCTACTGTTAGGGACATACAAGGCCTCAACAGTGGTAGGCTCCTATTGTAGAGGACAGAATAGGCATCAACACAGTCGGCTTCTACTGTTAGGGACATACAAGGCCTCAACAGTGGTAGGCTCCTATTGTAGAGGACAGAATAGGCATCAACACAGTCGGCTTCTACTGTAAGGGACATACAAGGCCTCACAGTGGTAGGCTCCTATTGTAGAGGACAGAATAGGCATCAACACAGTCGGCTTCTACTGTTAGGGACATACAAGGCTCAACAGTGGTAGGCTCCTATTGTAGAGGACAGAATAGGCATCAACACAGTCGGCTTCTACTGTTAGGGACATACAAGGCCTCAACAGTGGTAGGCTCCTATTGTAGAGGACAGAATAGGCATCAACACAGTCGGCTTCTACTGTTAGGGACATACAAGGCCTCAACAGTGGTAGGCTCCTATTGTAGAGGACAGAATAGGCATCAAACACAGTCGGCTTCTACTGTTAGGGACATACAAGGCCTCACAGTGGTAGGCTCCTATTGTAGAGGACAGAATAGGCATCAACAATATAGTAGGCTCCTATTGTAGAGAACATACTAGGCCTCAACAATATAGTAGGCTCCTATTGTAGAGGACAGAATAGGCCTCAACAATGTAGGCTCCTATTGTAGAGGACAGACTAGACCTCAACAAGGCAGCAAGCCTAGACTGTCTACGCCACACGATCTCGTAATCAATCAAACCTGAACAGATCCATATATTATTACGTCGGCGCTTCGTTTGACAGACCTAATAAGGTATGCTAGTATGATACAGTCGAAGACATTCTGTCTTTCGGCACTTGTCAGAATTCAACCAATGAAAGACGAGAAAAAATTGAAAACATATAATAGACTTTTTTGGTTGGTGACATAGAAATAGAGGTTGTCATATAGCTATCGCTGAGGCATCTCTTGTGCGTATGAATACCAGGCACATCACACATCGTGTGCACTTTGCCACCAGGTGACACGAGACTCCTGTGCGTGTGAATACTGTTGAGGGATAGATAAGAGAAAGAAATGAGGAAGTACTTGAAAGAGCAACGCAAGGAAATTTCAATGAAGCTGTATAAGATCGAATAGTTTCCAGATTATCTTCAGTACGGGGGATATTCTCGGGTATATTGAAAGAACAAAAAGTTGAAGACCAAAATTGTGGAAGCAGAGCAAGATTTTGAGACTGCTTGCTAACTAATATAATACCGAGAAAGTAATGTTTTCGTTGAAATTTTGAGAAATATTGTGAAATGGATAAAGAATCATATTTTATTATTATTATATATTTAATTATTATTACATTATTATTATATTATTACTTATTATTATTATGTTTATATATATATAATTATTATTCTTTTAATTTTAGTATATGTATTATATTATTATTTATTATTATTATTAGTATTATTTTTTGGATGTATTTCATAAAACTTTTAAACGGAGCTAAATGTTGTCGGACTTACGTCATACTTCCATGTGTACCTATTATACATTATTACTTTGTCTTACTCTAACTAAAATAAGTCATTTTATAATTGTAATATTGTTTTGTGATGATGTTTCTCTTTCCCTCTGTGTACGGTCGTGACGATTCCTCGTACGCCATCTAGCATTTTTGCTCTCGTGACTATGATAAACCACGAAAACCTGTCAGATGGAAGCTGTCTCGAATCTCCGAGTATCATGTCTTAGTTTAGAATTTACGAACTATTCTACACTGTTGGTATTACTGCCTTTTGAGTCTCGATGTATACATTGGTTGTTGAAGATCTAGTTTGTTTTATATGCTTTCAAAACTGTAGCTTCTTCGGTATGATGCCGTTGGCTGATATAATGAATGGGATTGTATTTACCTTTTTCTGTTTCCACATCTTCTTGATCTCAATTGCTAAGTTCACTATACTTTCAATTTTTTTCTTCCCGTGTCTCGACGTTATGGCACATTGGGATAGCAACGTCGAAAGGTAGTTTCTTGTTCTTGAGTC